>JAPWTK010000252.1:0-360000 GCA_029963805.1 Aromia moschata | reverse complement strand
GGTCATGGGCACCGTCAAATTCGACAATTTCTAACGTAGCCTTGTCCGTCCACGAAAGGTGGAACCAATAAAAAAGCTCGAATCCGATTTTGATTTATATAACACCCAAAAATTTTAATACTGGCAAAAATGAGGGAAGACGTCGATACTGGTTGGTACAAAACAAATCATAAAATAACGTAACGTATTACACAGTAACTGTCTTTGATTCTAAAATCCACCAAAAAATGTATATTATAGATATGATCAAACTATAATAACCAACTAATTATACCGAATTTATTAATTTATTTAAAAATATACTATCCTATCTGCCTCCTACAAGTCAATGTTTTCTTTATTTATTATTCTGTATAATTAGCATACGAGTTATATTTTATGAATTTTGATGAAGCCAAATTTCAGGCGCCGCCATCTACACAATATTTTATATTCTAATTAGCTTAAATTATTTTATGGTAGTCGGCGCATGTCACAGTTATTAGGATGTTGTTCGAGGGCATATTATAATGCCATAAACTTACACCGTAAAATGGGCATAACTTTCGTTTCGTCGGAAAATATCTGAAAGAATGTAACATATTTGGTATTCGCTTAACAGATACATAAAACTTACTCTGTTCGATTTAATTAAAAATAAATTGATGTTATTTATGTTGGTAGGAAGTTTAACGCGCACTTTAATGAATTTACCGCTGATTTAGCTTTAATTGGCGACGTCTATCTGAAAACATCTTTAAATATACAACTACCGAAAATTCCGTTGGAACCACGTAAAGCGTTGTAAAGTCGTACGCTAGTAAACTTAATTTACTATACCTACTGTTTAGAGTAATTCCGGAGCTATAGGGCAACAGTTGGGAACGCACAGCGCGCGCTACTTAGCAGTTTTATGTGGTCTGGACCCAAAACTGCACGCAGGAACATAGAACAGTATTAAGGTAAGTAGAGCCCGGCCACCGACCGTCTAGACAGTACCGGCCGTTGGCAGTGGTTACCGATGCATTCCGAACCTGTACAGCAGATCGCACATCGCCTACTTGCAATATATGTAGTTCACCCAGAGCCGTGGAGTAGATATGCTGCGCGCTATATTTTTACGCGATACTGAAGGAATGGTGCGTTTACAATGAAATATTGTCCGACGTGCCGAAGGATAAACAAAGACCTCACGCCGACAAAATAAATGAATTGATCAGGAAATTTAAGGATTTACGCTATAATGGTGTAAATCCTTATACACTGTGGTAATGTATAAGGTGTGAAAAAGAGAAGTAATGTGTTGGTATAAATATGCAAAAACGTTAATAGTACGACACAGTTTATGTTCGATTTATTGCTAATGTTGATTATGTGTACTGTTCCTTTGCAGATACATTTTATTGATAACATTACAGATGTGTAATGTTATCAATAAAATAAAATGTGTATTAAAAAATGCGCGGCTGTGGTTGTGTGTTGATGAAACGACAGATTAAAAAATACATTGTAAACGACATTGTAAATATTATAGTACGTGTGCTGGACCCTCTTAAACCGACATTGTTAATAGCAAGTAGGAGACTGAGTGTATTGGCGAAACACTTACGCGGGTAGTACTCGACACATTACAAAAATTTACACTGTCAAGAAGTTAACTGTCAATATTTGTGAATGATGGTGCCACGACAATATTATACATGCAGTAGGCTGTTCTCTTCAAGAACACGGATGTAACATGATACATGTTACATGTAAAGTACATGCGCTCTTGTGGCCGAAATTATTAGACCATGATTTCCAGAGGTAGATGCACGAATAGCAAGGACTAAAAAAGTAAATCTTCGAAACGTCTTCGTGCAATACACATCAGGTATACCAATATTCCCTAACCACCATAGCCGATTCTTACTTCTTATTCAGCTTTTTATTATGCTAAACATTTTGGACAAATAAATGCTGTAATACTAGAGTTCAATCCCAATGAGGCTGCCGCCATTAAGGAGAGTAAGACAAAATTCCAAGACATACATATCTGTTGAGACGAATTTATAAATTATTTTCAAATAATAGAAACAATTAGTGGACTCACTGCAAATAGTGAATGAAGTAAATGAAGTGTTACACGCTATAGATGTCATAAAAAATTAGCGCGTTAAAAAAAGATCACAAGTCTAAAAGATCTCTCCTACAGAACGACGCCGGTTTCACCAGATTGAAACAAATTTGTGACGGTACATCTTCAGAACCGTTAAGTGCATTCAAAGATTGTTTTAAGTATACCATTACATCGGTAGATGTCGACAGGTCATTTTCACAATATAAAAATATTTTTTCACCATGACGAACGTCACTTAAGGAGACAACCATTGAAACGTACCTGATGCCGACAAGTTTTTACGGATCTTATCCGGTTTGTGAGATTCCAGCTAGTTAAGGGGCTTTCCCGCTTTTCGGTTTCAAAAAATCGTTTTTTTGTTTTTACTGAAATCGATACGTTATACATTCAAATGTATTGTCCTGAAATTTTAAAGTGATCCGCGTATTAGATCTCGAGTTACAGCCGGATTAGTGACGACGGTTACGGCGCTTGAAAAGAGTCGCGCACGGAAAATGGAGGTGGACAGTGTAAAGGAAGTGTTTCAACGATGATCAGAAAATCATAATGTAAAATATGCTATTGGCGACGGGGACAGTAAGGCGATAAGATAATGACTTCAAGGCGATTTTGGATTTGGACCCGTACAACAACGATCCAAAAGTAATGAAAAAGGGATGCGTTGGTCACGTGGAGAAACGCATGGGAACCAGGCTCCGTAATGCGAAGAAAACAGACAAGGGACTCGGGGGAAGAGCTCCAGGAAAACTGACAATCAAAGTAATAGGCGAATTGACAACTTATTACGGTCTGTTACTTATTATCCATATTCGGCGAAATGCGGATTCAGTGGAAAAAATGCGTGACTCTATCTGACGTGAAGCCAAAATGAGGTCTACAAGGCAGAGGAGGGTGTCCTGTACGGGCCGGGAATTAATGACATGTAAGTTCATTAAGACAAATTTCATAGTTAAATGAAAAAAAGAGTCAAAAAACTTTAGACGCGTTTTTATCAAAACAACGTTTTTGAAATTGGAATGAGATTTTTCTCGAGCACTAATTAACCGATTTTTAAGATTTTGCTTTTAAAATGTTCACAAATGATGCCATTAGTGATCAATATAGGATTTTTTTTGATATTGCAAAAATTCGATTTTTAATAACAATTTAAAGGTAGAAATTTAAGGTGAAACTCATACTTTTTTTTTCACAGTTCAAAAAACCCCTATGATAAACACTAACAGCAACCCTATATTTTATAAAAATGTTTCATTTTTTGATTTCCGATGAATAGCGTCGTAGAAAATTCTCATTTACATGAGACATGTCCGCCTGAAGGAGTTACATTGGAACAAGGATCAACGGCCGCCATTTTGGTTAAAGAAGTAAATAAATAAAGAAATGTAACCTTCATACCTCTTTCTTAAAAAAATCCCAAAAAAAACCTTTTTTTTTCAGGGTAAAAGCGGGAAAGCCCCCTTAAGAAAGTAAGTTTTGCATGATCTATTGTAATAGTTTAGCTGCTTTTATTACTGGTTATATGCTTATTATGAGGCCGATCCCGTGTTGCCGACCATTGCGCCGGGTTCTACTGATAAGTTAATAATGATGAATAATAATTATTTGTAACAATAATTTCACTAGGCAATAGTGAAAAACATTTTTTTCGTAATTTCATGCGTATTTCAAATATTTTGATCCCTTGATTTCGAAAATAAATAATAACAAATAAATAAACCACACCACAGAGATGAGAGATCCTCCCTCTAGCAATCAATACCATTGTGCAGAGTACACATGGAAAAAACGTAGTTTCTCTGTACAAAAAACTGGACGTTTTCGGATTTCGGACGTTAACGGATTACCACTATACCGTACCATCTTGGCAAGAACCATGAACTAATAAAATCATCTCTGCAATAATAAATAAATCTGATAAATTTGACAACACTATTTGACAGTTGTTTTGTTGAAATTAATTACAACGTCTTATAAACAGGAAATATAAAGATATTGTAATGACATATAATGAGCCATTAAAAAAAACGTCATCAAATCTGGCTATGAACGAGAGAGATGGAAATAGCGGTTATGTAGAAGCTCGACGTGAAACTTTGTTGTCAAACTTTTGACAAGTATCTGTCACAATTGTAAAATAAATAATGGCTGTCACATAATGTGACAGCCTTGACAATTCAATAAGGCTATGAACTTAAGATTAAAAATCGAAGTACGTATTTTTTTTGCTCAGCCATGACGTTTGATGACGTTTTTTTAATGGATCTTTATAACGATATAATGGCACGATTCAATGTCAATTAAATCCTTTAAATCCAAATGTCTTGAAAATGGTTGCATGAAGTGACATTTGGAAATTATAAAATTTTTGACTATTAAGTTGGATTTTAGCATCGTATTTTAGTTTCAGTGGTTCCCTTTTGTAAAGTGCTTTTAGTCACACCTTGTATAATGCATATGGCATATAAAGCAGGTCGGTGCCGCCACGCTTTCAACTAATGCATACTCGAAGACAAACGTTGGGAACAAAAACAGTGGTCGCAAATGATTATAAAAACGAGAAATTACCAGAAGCATATCCCGAGAGAGGACATCGAAGACATATGTCGGAAATGTGGATCAACAAGCGAAACTATAGAAGATAATATGAGGGTGTCCACCAATTATTGGCAGGCACAACCAACTTGCGAAGATGGTCCACCAACAACTGGCACTCAAGTATGGCCTCTAAGGGACGGCTTCGCCATACTACAAATATACCCGAGAAACAGTGCTGGAATCAGAAGTAGCAGTGATGTACTGGGACAGGCTAATCATCACCGACCGAACAATGAACTACAACCGACCAGATATTGTGCTGATCAACAAGGAACAACGAAGAGGGATCATCATAGACATTGCAGTGCCACTTACCCACACATTCAGAAGACTGAACGGGAGAAAATCGCGAAATACGAAAACTTATCAATCGAGCTGAAGCGCCTATGGAAATTGGAGAAGGTGGAGACATACGCCCTAGTAATATCGGCAGAGGGAGTGATGACGACCAGATTCACCAAGAACATCGCGGCATTATGATGTCTTATAATATTATTAGAAATGGCCAAAAGGCAGTTATATTACAACCATGTCACATATTAAGAAAAGTTTTGGGACAGGATGAATTTCCTCCCCTCTACTGAGCTTATTTCTGCTGGAGGCGGGGATGAGATTTCAGTCACTGCCTGCAACAGGAATGGGTGAATGGTTTCCAACGTTTACGCTGAGAAGCGGGACTATAAATTCCGCGAAATAATAATATTAATAATGTGTTTATTAAGAAAACCAACATATATAAAAATTAACAAAAAATTAAATGTATAATATTTGTATGTACATATAATAAATTAACACAACTACATACTATTCTATGTACTGGTTATCTTAAAAGGCGAAGTTCGGTTGCTCACATGGCCTTACATAATATATGTAAGTAACATGGAGGTCACATATGGAGATATTAAAAAAATACTTTTAGTACTGAGCAAGTTATTTTCAATGATGATTTCATTTTAGGCTTCTAGATATATGTACATAATTAACTGTGTCATAAAATTCACAAACTAACACAAATTTTTGAATATTTTTTTACTTAACAAAAACTTTTTAAAACCATATTTTAAGAAGTTTGCTACTGCTTGTCAGAAACTTAATACCCAGAATAATCTGTTTTTTGAAACACCAATGTAAATGAGCCGTCATTTATAGTGCTATTGTTATTTCTAAAATTATTTTTTACGAATGACAAAATTTTGAATACAGTTAATTTAACCAGAGTCAGCTATTTTACATCGCAGGGTACACCTATTGCGCCATTATTAAATCGACAAGTGACCCTGAATAATTGTTTGAAAAAGACACTACCTAAGTAGGTATAACCGATAAAATGATATACATATATGTATTTCCTGTGTTGGTATTTAATAATAACGCGTAGTAAAATATTTTGTAAATATCGATTTTGATTTATTAGCTCTCGCCTTGAACTTATCCTTGCAAAGCGTGATAGATACCTATTCGCTTCGCCTTTTCTCGACACGTGTACAGGGTAGCACCACATATTTTACATAATGGCTAAAATGTTTATCATTGGAGACAGAGAAAACTCTAAGTAGAGAAAGTTTATTTGTTTATTATAGACTTTCAGAATATACATATGCACAATAATCAATATATCAGGTGTCTCATAATTCACGCAAGATTAAAATTTGACACCATTTGTGCGGGAAAGTGTTGGCAACCCAAAAAAAGCAGCTTGACAGTTGACAGTTTAGGGTTAGAAAAATGGAGCAATATACGAAAGAACAACGCATTTTCATTGTTGAACAATATTTCAAAAATAATGAAAGTTTGGCTGCTACAGTTCGCAAATTTCGTACAAAATATGGTCGCAATATTTATTTAACTTCGTCAACTGTGAAGGGAGTAATTGAAAAATTCAGGGAGACTGGATCTATTGGGAACGCTAAACAACTCGCCATCCAATAACAAGCCGTTCAAATGATAATGTCGAAGCAGTGCTTGAGTGTTGGTGAAAGTCCAGGAACATCGATTCGGCGTTGTGCACAAGAATTGCAAATTTCAAGAAGCTCCGTACAGCGTCTAGTCACTAAAAATCTACGTCCTCAAAGTTCAATTGACACAAGAACCTTCCCCTTCAAAGTACTCCCCCTGAGACAAGATGCACTTCTGCCAACGCCGTTTCGATTGTTGATAGGATCGCTGAGTCTTCAGTTATGAGGCTCTTCAGTTGCCGTGTCGTTGCTGCCTTGATGGCTTCCACATCCCCCAAGTGCCGCCCTCGAAGCACCATTTTGCATTTGGGGAACAGGAAGAAGTCGCAAGGGGCTAAATCGAGTGAATAAGGCGGGTGTTCTGTCACGGTGATCGAGCTTTGGGCCAAAAACTCACGACAACGAGCGACGTATGGGCGGGCGCATTGCCGTGATGAAGGATCCACCTGCCCCCTTGTGCCAAATCCGGTCGAACTCGGGCCACACGAGCTCTGAGACGTCTCAAAACTCTAACGTAGCAATTTCCGTTCACTGTCTGGCCGCAAGGGACAAATTCCTGGTGAACAATGCCCCGAGAATCAAAGAAAACAATCAACATTGTCTTCACATTGGACCTTGATTTTCGCGACTTTTTTGTTCTCGGGTCCCCTGCTTGCTTCCACTCCTTGCTTTGAGATTTGAGCTCCACATCGAAGTCGTAAGACCAAGATTCGTATCCAGTGATGACCCAGTTGAAAAAGTCCCCCCCCTTCCTCTGCTTCGAACCAATCCTCACAGCAAGCAACCCTCCTTGCTTTCTGTTCTGGAGTCAAAAGCTTCGGAACGATTTTCGTGCACAATTTTTTTCATTTCAAGATTTTCTGTCAGAATTTCGTGAACGATTGTTTTGGAGATTGACAGATCTTCAGCTATCATTCTAACTGTCAATCGACGGTCTTTAAGAACACAAGCCCGAATTCGTTCAACATTTCCCTCAGAACTCGATGTGGAGGGGCGTCCTGGGCGAGGGTCATCTTTCACCTCTTCTCGGCCCTCCCGGAACCTTTTTAACCACTTGTTTACAGTTGGTTCCTTCAGAGAAGTCTCTCTTTAAACTTGTTGCAAACCCTCAAAAATCTCACGGACTTCTTGCCTAGCTTTGCGAGAAACTTGATGTTGATGCGCTGTTCTTCAATCAGAGAGAGTTCCATGCCGACAGCAGGTACAAATTGGGTTACTTTCAACAAGCAAACGTAAACTCCTACTTACTCGTAGAGCGCTCTGGCTCGAACTGAGTGTTGAGGGGACTGCATAGAGCGGGGGGAACCACCGGGCCGCCCCTCCACAACTCCATGACAAGCCGCCCTGATTTTTTTATACGTATATTCCGGACAAACCTCGTATCATTTGTCCTAATATATCATAATTTAACACCATTGGATTTCTTTCTATGGGGTTATTTGACGTCAAAGGTATATGTCAACAAGCCCACATCCACCCGTGCATTGAAGGAGGAGATTTAACGCCGCATCAACGAAATTCAACCATATTTATGCAAAATGGTTTTGGAATTTCGATAAAAGAGTGCGTATGAGCTAGCAAAGCCGTGGAGGTCATTTGCCCGAAATGATATTTCATACATAACCCTATCTTATGCATTTTATGTTTCAATTAAAAAATACAATTGAAAAAAAACTGCGTTTTCTATTTAATTCAAATCTTGCGTAAATTTTGGGACATCTTTTATATACGTTGATTTCGTAAAGTAGTGTATAAAATCGTTACGGATTATTTTCGAAAAAATCGCTAAGACAAGTCAAAAGAAACACAAAAATGGCAATATTTTGATACGGACCTTGATTCTTTTTGGCCACTTTTCAAATGGCCAAAAAAAGGCTAAAGACTTCATCGATGTATTTTTTAGCACTTAGCATTTTTAACACTTAGGAAATAGCATTTCCAGTCGGAATTTTCTGCTGTCCAATAACGACAATTTTGCCTGCTAACCTGGCAATGTAGAGTAAAGGTTGCTTTTTCCTAAAAAAAAAAAAAAAACGGAACAGAAAAAGGAAGAATTTAGTTAACAGGTTGAGTGCCAAGAAAATTTTGGGCAATCCTGGCGAAATTGACACCAAGTAAATTTTCTTACATTTTATTAAAAACGATATAAACTTTCTATGTTTAAATCAATTTGTTGAAATTTAATATGATTTTCTCAGTTTTTTAACTTTTTGTTAGGCAGACACCGGTGTCTGTCACGGCACTGGGGATCAACATATGTCTGTATATGTAAATATGTCTGTAAATTCTTTTCGAGAAGAAATAATTGTATCTCTTATAGATTCTACAGAAAACATAGTTTCCATCTACAGATCAGATAATAACCGACCTTAGAAAAAAACTCAATGGCAGCCCACCATTTTGCAATGAAGCCCGCTAGTGTTCGTATAGGCCGAAAGTATTGCCGAGGTTGCTACCAGAAAAAAAATAGGACAAATTCCACGTTCTAAAATTTCTAAGGCTGTGACTTATTGTGACGATTGCATAGGAAAGCCACCTATGTACCTTAACTGTTTCAATGATAAACATCTGCTTAACGCCTAACATAATATAAGAGAAAATTAACACATACCTACATAATATATATGTATCATAAATATTTTTACTGTATGTATATTTAAGGAATAATTTCTGTTTAGTTTTTAATATGTCTAAGCCTTATTTACTGATCTACCCGTGTTTCTAAAACTCCACATTTGAAATAAACCTAAATCTGTTATAATTCCATTGTAAAACGTGTATTTTTTATCCCACGAAAAAACTCTTATGTAAGAAGTTATGTCCAAAGCCTTAGCAGACACTTTCTATACTAATATGAATGGTATCAGCAGACACTGCCGACTGTTGGGTAAATATGTTCACTGGTGTCCAACAGACACCGGTGTCTGCCGTGGCGCACGTGGCAAGTATTCGGACAGACACCGGTGTCTGCTGTGGCACTCAACCTGTTAAAAAAGAAAATTTCTGTTCAGTTTTGTTCACGATTAGTTTCTGAATTTTAAAGTTAATTTTTCTTAAAAAAAATGTATCCTACAGCGACATTATCCTTATTGTACCAGAAAAAAGTACTGTTTCCAGTTCAGACATAAAAATGGGAATTGTCGTTAAAAAAATGTCAATGACGTGACAGTTTATTGACAAGTGGCCCAAAAATTTGAAGATCCGTATCAGAAAGTGTCAAAATTCATACATACCTTTTGACGGGTCTGAACTGTGGCGTTTTTGTCCACTGCTTTACGAAAGTACTGTATCATATGCATCATGTGTATATGAACAAAGCCAAGTAATTTGGTAATACGGGTAGCCGAGTGGGTTAAAGCACCGTCTTTCCAGTCGCGATACCTCTGTGCGCGTTGTTCAAGTCCCGGCCGGGGTAGCGATTTTTTAATTGTCTCGCTTTCTCCGTCAGGGCTTGATATGCAACCACTAATACACTAGTGTATAGGTGTGGATGCATAGATGCCAATCCAACCGCACATGCCCTAGATTTGGTAATGTTCTGAGTTTTCTGGGTTTCCTCAGAACTGTAAAGCAAATGCGTTACCGGAATAATCTTAAGTCGCTCCCAGTGCGCCTTGGCAAATAATAATAACAGCCACTCCTTCCCACACAGGTCCCTGAGAGGGACCTAAGGGGTTACTCTTCGGAGTAATTATAGGGTGAGTATTATTATTATTATTATTATTAATACAATTGCTATTTTGTTATATTTTTTTGGGAAGTATTTTTTATTCTCGTTTTGAATATACATAACTTCTATGTACTTGTATTTACATATATGTAAATACTAATTTTGGGATCTAAGACTTTGAAAATAAAGTAATCTAAACACTTAAAACATAAAAAAAAACATTACTTGTATATTCATGAAGTGAAAACTGCTGTAATTGGAATTTAATTTAATGCAGAATATTAAACCTCTTACATAATTACAACTGCCATCTATATAAAATAATGCTAGTAAAAACGTAATTGTACGGTAATTGAGAACAAACGATTGATTTGCTAAGAAATGTTGAACAGGATTAATAATGATTACATTTTTTTGAATCGCAGTTTAATGAGACGATGTTTACTCTCGATGACATACTTAACAGAAAAAATACTTACCATTGGACTGTTGCAATACAAAAGTTCCGTGTAACTAACACAGCTCAATACATGAAAAAAGAGCCAAACACGTTCTATCAAACTGGTAACTTCGCCAATACTAAACCATTATTCTTTAAAATGTAAGAGTGCGTTACATGGAAAAATTGCTATCAATTTTTGCTGTAAAATAATTACAGTTTGTAACTTAAAAAAAGTGGATGGAAAAAATTATTAAATGTTTTTTATTTTCTTTATTTATATATGTAAGTACAGTCCTTTTAAAACAGTTTTTACGACAAATTGCACATATTCAACAAGGTCTATTTATTTTTTTCTCAGAAAAGTTTTGATATTAAATCTGGCGGTTACGTTTTTAGATTTTTTACTAATGGTAGTTAAAATATTTCACAGCAAAAATTCGGAAATTTAAATATATTAAAAAACAATTATAAATTGTTTTTGCAACTACTTTTGAACGCAATGATCTTTTTCCTAAAAGTCAACCATTACTGCATTTTATTAACATTAAAATATGCTTCATAAACTCAAGTTATGTTCATACTCCATTTGGTTAACATGTATATTTTGAAGATTCACAATTAACCCATAAATATTCCCTATAGCTTTTTTCTCTTTCCAATGGTACTATTTTTAGTTTTTGTCTAAAATATAAACCAGCCTGTACATAGTGCATACTACCTACTTGTATATGTTTTGGTTAACATGTATATTTTGAAGATTTACAATCAACCCATAAATACGAGGTGTGGCTATTAAATAACCGAACTGCTGTCATAACACTTTTATCATTACCAATTACAGTAGCAACTTCTTCGCCTTCAATGTACTCCCCTTCGCGATCTCCATATGACTTTTCAATTGTTGGAAGCAGTGCTGGAAGTCCGCTTCTGTCTGCTGGTTCAGAACCTCCGTCACTTTTGCTTTAACCGCTTCTACACTTTTGAATCTTGTATCTTTCAGTGTCACCGTGTCTAACAAGGCTGGATCAGTGTCAGTGTTGTTTAGATGTCAGCGCAAATGTTCATTCTTGATTCCTTTTGATCAGGAGTGAGGAGTATTGGCACCAACTTGTTGAACGATTCATGCAAAATCTGGCGAACACATTTTTTGTCGATTCCTGTTATTTGAACAAGCCCTCGGATGCTTAGACGATGATCTTCGCGGATTAATATAATTTAATACAAAGAGGGAGATTGTGCTGCGGTGTTTGCCTGGCCACTTATGAAAATTTTTAATCTTTGTTTCACATCTGGTACTTTTCCAAATATCTGGAAAACATCCAGATTATGCCCTGTTTTCAAAAAAGCTAACAAAAAATGTGTGACTAATTACAGGCCCATAACCATTATATGTATCTTGTCGAAAGTATTTGAAATTATATACAGCATAATGAGATACTATTTAACGCCAGCGGAATGATCAATGAACATCAGCATGGTTTCTCACGAGGTCGGTCTACTGTTACAAATCTCTTTTGCATAACTCGATAGACTCGACCATGGTGTACTTTTTTATAAACTTCAACTTGCTGGATTTTCAGATAATTTACTTAATTTAATTAAATCATACTTGTTTTCAAGGAGACAGCGGGTTGAATACCGTGGTTTTCAGTCCAGTGGAGATTATTTCAACCTCTGGTGTCCCGCAAGGGTCTGTCTTAGGACCTTTACTTTTTGTTGTTTTTATAAACGATATTATAGATGCAGTTGATGTCAAATGCCTTCTCTATACTGATGACTTTGTATACTGATGACTTTGATGAATATTTTGTAAGATTAACTCTGATTTAGATTCGCTTAGGCTTCAAACAAATCTGGATAAAATCCAGGAGTGGTGTGTTATTAATAATGTGCCATTGAACGTGCAAAAGTGTAACATACTTACTTTTAGCAAAAAAAGTGAACCTTCTGTTTTCAATTACACTCTTAATAATACACAACTGAATAGAGTTAATGAGTTTAATGACTTAGGTGTCACATTTGATTATAAACTTAGTTTCAATCAACATATCAACAACATTGTACTTACTTCGTACAAAAATCTTGGTTTCATAATTAGAAACTCTCAGGGTTTTAATGACGACAGAGTATTATTTAATCTGTTTAATGCCTTTATTCTATCTAAATTAGAATATGGGAGCGTTATTTGGAATCCTGGGTATCAAGTATATAGAGACAATCTGGAGAATATCCAAATTATGTTTAATGTGCCCACATTTGCGACTAGGCATACTACTATGTTTTACCTGCCAACCCCAAGGACCAACTTACTAAAATTCTCTCCGTTATTTAATATATGTAATAGTTATCATAATCAAAATAAGTTGGATACTTTACACTGTAACATCTGTTCTATAAAAAAGCTGTATGTAGATAATTAGTTACTTTTTACCCTCTGTTTTATAAGTATGTAGGTATACATTTTGCTTTTTTTCTTTTTTTTTGTTTAGTATTATATGAGTATATTTAGTATTATTGTTATTGTTATTATGATTGTCTTTAAACTGTTGTGATTTTAAACATATGTTGTCCCCATCCTATAAATGGATTAATCTGTTGGATGGTGTATCCAAATAAATAAATAAATAAATAAATAAAAAAATTATGGGCGCGGATCGTCTTCGGTCGTTTCACGTCCCTCTTTAAACCGTTTAAACAATTCAAAAACTTGTGTTCGGGATAAACATTTATTCCCGTACACTTATTTTAACATTGCATAAGCATCTATAAAAGTTTTCCCCAGTTTAACCACAGAGTTGAGATTAACCCGTTCCATATGAACACTTAACATTTTTTCGACGCGTTACTGATGCGTAGACTAATTCAAGCGACTGCTACACTCCAACTGAACGACCCACTGGCTTGTCCAGTGAGCTCAGAGTGGGAAAATTAGCACCAGACGTAGTTCTGTTCAAACTTGTCGCGACACGCTCGCAGCGGGCTGATAACATCATCAGTTAGGCTATTTAATAGCCATACCTTGTATTAATTGTTTTTTTTCTTTCCAATGGCACTATGTTTAGTTTCTCTCTAAAATATAAAAGGCCATCCTGTACATAGTGCATTCGACGTGTTATATATCGCAATATTTCACAAAAATTATAACAATAGCTAAACTAGACGTAGCGTAGTCATTTCCATTATCTTTTATGACTTTTGAGACTTAAATTGATAGTTCGGTCTCGGGTGTACGAGGAACTGTGTCAATCATGCGGCATTTTGCAACAAAGCTGACACTGAAGCGTTTACGGCATAATGACGTTCATGATATTCAGGAACTCTCATTAGCACTACAATGGAGTACCGATCCTAGTTAAATTGATTCTTCGATTTAAATTCCCTTTTGAAAAATATTTAAATGCCTCCGTAGGCGGATATATTTATTATGTGCTGATTAAACCCGCGAGGAACACATATCAGTCCTTTCTTGCAAAATATCCACTGCTTTAGATGTGACAGAAAGACGTATTGTTATTGAAGGGAATAAGTGAAAATTGCAATAAATTATGGGATATGTCAGGAGTGCAGTTTCGCCAACATTAAGATTTAGTCACCTCTATATTTGGACGACTGCATTCAATCAGTTTATGTCTTTTCACTGAGCATTTATAGTAAGCAATAATACCGTGTGTGTAAAGTCGACATCGGCCAGTTATGAAAAAGGACAAACAGAAGTGAGACGATAGATAAGAAGCAACCGCATACGCATCGAAGGTAGTGAGCGAAAAAGACCTCTCACCATCTGCGCTAGTCGTTAGAAAAAGAAGTGTAGCATTTGTCCTTTTTTTCCAACCGGGCGATGTCGGCCTTACACGTACTGTATGTATATCTCAACTGGCGAAAATATTTCCTAATTAAAGAAACAAAAAATACCGGAGGAGAATTAGATCCTTCGGTGTGGAAACAAAAAAAATGATAGAAAAATGCCGTTTATTACAAAACATACGAAAATAAGCGCTTAATAATGAAATTAATTACTTCCACTTTCACGTAGTGGCGTGGAATTTAGTTTCACTGAAAACTTTTATTTCTTTTTGCCTAAATACATAAATGTTAAAATGTTATTAAACATCGAGATTTTAAGTTTAGGTAAGCGAAAAAAAAAAATATGTCTGTCTGTTACGACAACTCGAGAGTCGAGAACGCTTGAGATATCAACATGAAAGAAACACTTACATACGAGGTGTGTAAATTAAATAATAAGACATAAATTTTGTTATTCGAATAGAATTACAATTCAGTATTATCTCCTTCAAAATAACTTCCTTGGGAAGCCACACAGCGCTGGAGATGGTTCTTCCCTTCCTCATAGCAGTCCTAGACCTCATATATTGGAACAGCCTTCAGCTGGTCGGTTACAGTCGTTTGAATGTTTTCTGTGGTTCCAAAGTGACGTTCTTTGAGGTGATTTTTCAATCCTGGCAAAAGAAAAAAATTCACAAGACTCAAGTCAGGCGAATAAAGAGGCTGAGGAGCCACCTGAATGTCTTTACTAGCTAAAAACTTGACCGAAATGACTGTATGATAAGGCGCATTGTCGTGGTGCAACATCCAGTTGTTCTTGGTGTTGGTCTCCAACGCATGACCCTTTTTCGAAGTTTTTCAAGAACCTCTCTGTAAAAGTGTTGATTTACTGTTTGGCCTGGAGGCACAAACTCGTTGCGGACAATTCCCTGGCTATCAAAAAGCAAATCAGCATGCATTTGATCTTCGACTTGCTCATTCTTGCTTTTTTTGAGTCTTGGAGAGGTAGAAGTGTGCCATTCTATGCTTTAGCGCTTGGTTTCTGGGTCGTACTCAAATACCCAAGTATCATCACCAGTTCCATAAAATGAAAATCAACACGTTCTATAAAATGGGAATCATTTTCAATCGATTCCAAAAAATTAAGACACCTTTCTCTCCTGATGTCCTTTTGTTCCTGCGAAAGGTTTTTTGGAACTATTTTTGCGAAGATTTTTCTCATCCCCAATTCGTTAGTCAAAATCTGATGAACAGTGGTGTGATTTATTTTCAAATTTAACTCTTCCCCGATGAGTCTTGTCGTGATCTGAAAGCAGAAGATGCCGTATTTTATCGATATTTTCATCGGTTCTTGAAGATGAAGGCCTTCAACTGCGTGATTCCATAGCATTGGTTAGAGGCATATCCACAACCTGTCAACAAAAGCGTTGACTGCAACCGACAAAAGCCTTGTTTGAATTGGAATGAGTTGGAAATATGAAAAAGAATGATTTACTTATTGCGGATTTTGCCATCTTATATCTACTTACCTACTTTGCTATACTTACGTACACTAATTGTAAAATTGCTTAGATGCATTCGATAGCGTTAGATAGGAGGCCTTATATTGGATTTGTTTTTATACTGGGTGGTGCTCCTTTCCCTTGAGAGTAATGAAAGTAATACACGGTAGCTCTCTCATCTACTGAAGTCGAATATAGGGACTTTCAGAAGATACAAAGAAGCCATTATATATTTTTTTTTATAGGAGAGAAGAAATGTCTTAAAAACTGAACATCATTTTTCGTTAAAGTATACAGAGTACCCGTTGTCATCTTAGCAGATAAGAGAACAGTGAGTAAACCAGTTGTCAGGGTATAGACGGAGTACGAAAGAAAAAAATATAAGAGAAATGGCTACTGTCGGAAGTGGGCGAGGCCCAACAGACACACCCCCGAGACAAGACTTGCTAACTAACTTACAAGATGGCTGCTATTCAAATTCACCGAAAAAAGTCGGAGTAGGAGTAGTAACTAACTAATCAGGTTATCGCCAAATATTACGCCAAAGAACTCGTCTATATTCTGTCTTTGTTTACATTTCTTCTCACTCCTACTCACTCTGTTACTATCTGCTATTATTGTTAGTCAAGTATGTTATTGTTATTGTCATTCTTTCAAGAAGGAAATCAATAAACTCGTGTTTATCAGATTTATATACTATTGTTTTTCATAGACGTTACATACATTTTACATTCACGATAAGCATGTCAAAAATATAACAAAATAGATCAATAATTATTATAGAGGGTGTTTCATTAAAAAAGAAATATTGTTTTGTTTTATGATTTTTCAATGTTCAATTATTAATTTGAATAAGCTTAAAAGATAATTAAATAATAAGAATAACCTTTTTTCTATATCGTATAATAAACCATCAAAGTAGGTATCAATATATAAACGAAAACTCTATACGATAACATAATACACATTTATCTCGTCTATTTACCATATTTTTATTCTCCATTATTTTTATTTTCTCGTAAATTTTTAAATAAAAAATATTTCATTATTTATTGCGACATTTATTAGTTATATTTTTATCGTTAGTAGTGTTTATTATGAATATCTACAAAATATTACGACTATATTTTTCTCATTGTACTGTCTGTTAATATGAATATGTCTTCTTAATAGTCTGGAACATTATTTTGTAATAAATATTGTACGCTGAATATAGGTAATGTATGGCATGCTAATATGTTTCCCAGAAGTTTTATATTTTCTAAAGTAAAAGCATCATATGATTCTAAACTTTTATAGTTGCGTGGACAATATCACCTTAAGTAACAGTCTTTATTGAAATTTACATTATTTATTATACTTTGGCGCAACGGTTTACTTCACTACAATCCTTAAATAATATTTAAAACCAAAATAACACAATACCATTGTGATTTTTATTCTTCATTTTATGTACATCAGTGCGTTTCGTAACTCTCACTAAAATAATATATAGCTGTCTAAAATTGCCCTAATCTATTTTTTTACTTAAATCTGTAGGTGTTTATTGGTCATTTACATTCGTATTTAGTGAACAAATATTTAGAATCTCTTTTAATCCAATAGGTGAGAACACCCACATTACTATCATTGGAAAAACAATATATGCATGTTTCCTAACCAAATACCAAATTGTTGCACGGAAGGTGTTGGAGAAAACAGAAACTATGTCATGTATATATTAAAAGAATGTCTTTATCAGAAATTTGATTTATAATGGTATTATGGAATTGATTGTTTGACGGTTACAGGCCATAAAGATTGTATACGACTAGAAGACAGGTTAGATTTTTATCGAAATATTTTTTGGAGAGCGAAGAATGGTGACTAGTTTTTCTATACTATAAAAAAATATGATTTTTGCAACTTTTTTAAATGACAATTACACAGGGTGGGCTCGGGCGAAGTTACAGTCAACAGCATCGCCATCTTTAAGCGATCTATCCGTAAATTGGTTCGACAAGGTAATCAATCATGTTCTTTCTGATAGTTGTAATTGTCTTTTATGCAGGTTTTACCGGAAGTGAAATAATTATGAGATTTTTAATACGACACCCATGATATGATTAGATGTTAGATGGTATAATCAATTACGGGTACAACGATATAAAATACTTGAGGTCTCATATTAATATTATTTACCGAATTAAGTAATTTAAAAAATTAAATTGTGGAGAAAAATTAAATACACAGAGTTACATATCTGATAAAAAGGTCCATATGTTGCCTTTCTTATTGCATGTCTCTCAAGAGAATCAAATGCATTCCTGACGCGTTTTTCAAGTTCTTCTCTATTTCGCACGGAAAAATCTTTGGGAAAAAATGATACAATCAGTCGTTGCAATTTTACGACCTTCAATATTTCTTATTAGTGTAACCCATCCAGCCATTGTTAATACGAGGTGTGTAAATAAAGTAATAACGGCTAAAACTGGCAACATAGCGCCCGATGGGACTTGTAATGGCGGTAGGTTAACATGTAATGCACCTACAGTACAAGTTTGAACTTGTTAGATTCATTTGTTTGTTCTTTGTTTATTGTTTTTGTAAACGGGCTTTTCTAGTGCGTTTTAAAAATGAGGGACATTAATTTTGCGCAACGGTATGCTGTCAAGTTTTGCTTCAGACTTGGACACAGTGCAACAGATACTTTTGCAAAATTTCAACACGTATACGGAGACAGTGTTTTTTCAAGAGCCCAGGTTTTTTTCGTGGTTTAAGGCATTCTCCGAAGGAAGAGAGTCGATTGAAAATGAATCACGCATCGGAAGGTCTTCATTTTCAAGAACCGTTGAAAATGTCGATAGAATACAGGACCTTGTGCGTTCAGATCGTCGGTCGACGACAAGAATGATCAGGGAATAGTTTTAAATTTCGAAAAAGGGCCATGCATGTGAGACCAAACATCAAGAACAACGATATTCGATAAACGAGTTTTTAGCCAGTAAATACATTCCTGTGGCTCCTCAGCCTACTTATTCGCTTCACTTCCCTTGTAGGAAGTTCTTCTCTATTTCGCACTGAAAAATCTTTAGGCAAAAAAGATACAATCAGTCGTTGCAATTTTATCTCATTTCGTTCAATATATCTCATTAGCAAAATTCTCATTAGTGTAACCCATCCAGCCATTGTTAATACGAGGTGTGTAAATTAAGTAATGACGGCTAAGACTGGCAACGTAGCGCTCGATGGGACTTGTAATGGCGGTAGGTTAACATGTAATGCACCTACAGTACAAGTTTGAGCTTGTTAGATTCATTTGTTTGTTTTTTGTTACTGTTTTTTGTAAACCGGCTTTTCTAGTGCGTTTTAAAAATGAGTAACATTAATTTTGAGCAACGGTATGCTGTCAGGTTTTGCTTCAGACTTGGACACATCGCAACAGATACTTTTGCAAAATTTCAACACGTCTACGGAGACAGTGTTTTTTCAAGAGCCCAGGTTTTTTTCGTGGTTTAAGGCATTCTCAGAAGGAAGAGAGTCGATTGAAGATGAATCACGCAGCGGAAGGTCTTCATCTTCAAGAACCGTTGAAAATGTCGATAGAATACAGGATCTTGTGCGTTCAGATCGTCGGTGGACGACAAGAATGATCAGGGAAGAGTTTTAAATTTCGAAAAAGGGCCATGCATGTGAGACCGAACAAAGATATTCGATAAACGAGTTTTTAGCCAGTAAACACATTCCTGTGGCTCCTCAGCCTCCTTATTCGCTTGACTTCCCTTGTAGGAAGAGAAAAAGTCCTTGAGACTTTTTTTCTCTTTCAGAGATTGAAAAATCACCCCAAGGGACGTCATTTTGGGACCATAGAAAACATACAAACGGATTGACCAGGAGAACAGACCAGATGAAATACAGAATATTCCAGTATATAAGTTCCAGCACTGCAATGAGGAATAGAAGAACTATCTCCAGCGTTGTGTGGCTTCCAAATGAAGTTATTTTGAAGGAGACAATACTGAATTATAATTCTATTCGAACAAAAAAATTAAAAAAAAAAATACCAGTCTCATTACTTAATTACACACCTCGTATGCTTTTTTTTCAATTTCAGAATACTGATTGTAAACACAATATATGTTTCAAGTTCAGGATAAGAGTAAAATACAATGATCAGCTTCTTAAGAGATTTGTCTTACTTTAGCACGTAGTGAGAGCTTAGTTTTTCCCGCTAGCAACATGCGACGTCCGCATTTTTATTTTTAAATTACTGTAATTTGGTGAACAATAACATGAGACACTAATTATAAGTGTGCTGTATTTATGTATTCGTAACTGACTGTACCATTTAATAATCTACAAAGGTTTCTATTAAAAAATATTTGGTTGTGGCTTCTTAAAGACGCAAAATGCATTTTGTGCCGTAATTCGATGTAGTTTTTGACTAGATTATCAATAAGCTGTCAGCCACGGGGATGAAACTAGCATTCACGACCTCGCAACACGCTACCGGTGCGATGTTGCCAGATGCACCTTAAGTGGTAATAATTTCAGCAACAAGCTGATGCGATATTTCGCTATAATAATAACAATAATAATAATTTTCAGACATTTAATAATTGACTTTGAAGTTGGCATATTTTTTCATAATCCCCAAATGTGGGGAAAATTATAAACAACGAAATGGCCGCGTGGCATCGGTGGCAGCAATCCCATAGGTCTATTTGCTTAGGCGATCCATATCCAATAGAAATGCGGCATTTTAATTTAAATTTTGTTTGTTGTTGTTTTAGGACGCGTCCCTAATGAAAAATTTTCATACGCATCAAATTGTTTTGTGCATTATTTCGTGATAAAACTATTATTTCTTTTCTGATTGGCATTTAAAGATATAATATGAATTATTCTACTTATTGGTAAGTAAATACTGTACTAAATTACTTATCTAACCTGTAAATGATTAGTATTACAAGAATATAATAACAGGTGCATGAAAAGAATGAAAAGATACGTGTAATTTAATTAATTGTTAGGTTTAGCAAAGTTCCTTCTAGTTTACTCTTGATATGAAATAGTCTTATAAATGAACATGTGTACATATTAAAAAATAGAAGTTTCTTAGCGCTTGAACCTTAAAATTGTAATGAAATATTATGTGTTTTTAGAGTGTTCTTCACTGTATAGAGCCGTGCAATAACAAGCGTTCTACTTCATCAGTAGGAGATATGTTCACGATGTCCAGCAGGTATGTCCAAGTTAAATACAACCTAATCTCGATGTGAAAATTTTCTTATTTTAATCTCCTTTGACTTTTTTGTTTTCAAATAATTTCTGTTTACTATGTCGATATGTTTTGATACTGCATTGTTTTAAACGTTTATAAGTGTAGAAATAAATAATTTCAAGAAAATAGTTTTTATTTATTCCACCTTGAATGATAAAATCATAAAGTGGGGTATAGTTACAAATTAATTGTTTATGAAGCAACAACGAGTTTGCTGTATGGAAAATTGAATTGTAAAATGAAGTTGGCGATGCCAAAAAACGGCTACGCATTTCAATTTAGCGTCGCGCATGCGCATTATATGAAAAACTGGCCACCAGTACATATGGCGGTCCCGATGCGTGTTTCCCTCCTTATCTATGGAGATTGCCCTTCATCTATTTAGATGTTTTATGCTGTCAGCTTACAGTTTCATATGTACGGAAACACCGCTAACTAGTTATGAAATGTGTACATTTCACAACTATAGAGCAACAAAAGTAGTTTTACCCCTTGCCGCAGTAGACAAAACCTGAAATTGAGCTCATTTTATTTCCTAGCTGCAGCCGTGAACGTTTCGAGAAATTCAGTCGAAGACAAGTCAATACAAGTCAGCACCTACCAAAAGCACTCTGGCGGAGAAAATTCCAAACTCAGATAATGCGAGAAAGATATCCTCGTTCTTTCGTCAATATGCTCTTCTGATTAGGATACAACCAACATGCTCGTTCTTCTTTACACGCACGTCACATATGTCGTAAGTACTAATGAGATCTAATAAGATTGATATCCGGATATGCGAGTAACAAAGAACGAGGATATCTTTCTCACTTCACAAACCAAACTAATTAAAATTGGCTGAAGTTAGGCATATAGTACAGTATCCAAATATATAGTGATGATATAAAAGTAAGCATGACATCAGTGGCGGCTGGCGATAAAGGGCACAGGGGCACGTGCCCAGCCCAAATTTCAATAGAAAATATTTCTTTTGTGTTAATTTACTATAAATTACTGTTCCAATAATATCAATTAATTGTATACGACAAAATATTCATATTCTAATTATTATTCCTTTTATACCACAAATAATGATTTTTCATATATGATTTATCACATGACAGACTATCAATCGAGCACCGAGCCACCGTAGTCTGAATTCGCATCGAGCCACCATAATCGCAATTCGCGCGCGTGGGCGAGGGCACACAGTATCCCAGCCCTCGTTTTTAATCGGGCTTTTTCGGTGACTGATATGTTTGGAGACAATTGCAGCGGACAGACGTCGTTAAATCTTTCGAAAATCAGCTGAACAGGTCTCTCTTGTTGATCTGTCGGGTGACACTTGTTGTGACATTTTTTAGTGATTGTTTATTTTCTTCGCTGAGAAGTGTGTTTATACTGTTTTTGATTGTGAAACGTTTCAAAATAAATTCGGTGGACTTTTTATCGACTAATAAAGATATTACATACGAGATCCGAACGGAACTTAAACGGTTAGGAAGGCCGATACCCGATTTGATTATTTCCAAAACAGACGTAGGAAAATCGCGAAATTATTCACGAAATTTTAATAGTAGTGTCTACGACAGATTTAAGTGGTTATGTGTCCTAAAACAAACAAACTGTTTTGTTTTATTTGTTTAGTGATGGGTGGCAACCGAAGTGCATGGACTCAAGAAGGGGTGAGTGATTTAAAACATTTAAATGAACGAGCTAAGAAACATGCTAGGTACAATGAAAAACATTTACATAATATCTTAGATTTTAGTGTGTTGGGAAAGGTAGACATAAGGCTGTTGCATAAGCTTAGCTTGATAGTGATTATCGTGAAAAATATAAGACGTCAAAATGAAAATGTGGATAAAAACAGACATATTTTAAACCAAATAATTAATTGTATTGAATTTTGTGAAACAAATCCGGGACTGAAAAGACGATTAACATTTTTGTGAACAATAAGGACAGGCGAGCTGATTTCCTCTACAAATAACGGTAAGATACCTTAACAAATTTTTTTCACATGTTGCCACCCATTATTTTAATATAGAATAGAATAGAATAGAATAGGATATAGGATAGGATAGAATGTTTATTGATCTATTAGCTATCACAATGTATAGATCAGGCATGTCAGGAGAAAAAAAATATACACACTTATGTATAGTACATAGTCTTACAATTCTTGTATAATACAACGCACAGAAATTTAAATAGACAAACAATGCACAGAAAATAAACATAAGACATTATATATTGTTAAAATAGTCAATAAATTCATTCATTGAATAAAAACATTCAGTTGTCACCAAATTCTTTTATTTGCTCTTAAATAAATTGACATTTTTTAATTGTTTCATACTAGTAGGAAGTAAGTTAAAAAGTTGACAACCAGCTGCAATAGGAGACTTCTAATAAGCAGTATGATAAAATTTGTTTATAATTAAATTATTTTTGTTTTGTTGTTTGTATTATAGCCGTGCTCATCGGTATGTTTTAAGAGCTCATGTTTGTTGCAATAAATATTGATTAACAATTTATATAAATATATACATGGTGCTGTAAGTATTTTATTGCTTTTGAAAATTTCACGACATGAGGATCTACAGGGTATTTTAAAGATAAGTCTAATGAATCTTTTTTTGAAAAACAAACACACGCTGGAAGTCAGCAGCTTGTCCCCATAGCTATATTTAAGCCCTCAATATTCGTGACTAAATAATATTTCAAAAAGCTACCAAATCCCAAAAATTATTCTTATAAAAGTCTATATTTTTGTATAAAAGAATTTTTTCATTGAAATTCTGAAGTGTCAGTAAAACGCATGACCTTGAAAATTTTAAAAATTTTCGCCTGCGGCGCCATTGGTAACTAATGAGTAATCCTACTGACACACCCTGTGCCCACCCATGTAACACCCCACGAGCCGCCACTGCATGACATCTATATAATAGTGATTGTGGTTGATAATATTTAGAGGAAGTATTATTGTTTGACACTGTTACTATGACAAGACCAAAAGTAGTGTTGAATTTAAAGTACCTACATATTTTGTGATTTTCAATTTCCTCTAACTCTCAAACAAATCACTTTGGAGGATAAGTATTATATATTTTTGGAATTGGCTGTTACTGAAAAATTATGTGAATGTGTTGACGTCTCTTCATCCTCTAATTATAGCGTACGATGAGCAATAAAAATTGACTTATCCAAAGGTTTTCCAAAATAGTTTTAGTTTGGAAACTATCAATTGAATGCAAACTTTTACGTCATTACTGTATATAATCAAAAAAAAAAAACTGATGTTTTCCACGAAACACCGAACTACCACACTTTTCTCGACGCGCGTTTCGCCAACCAAGTTGGCATCTTCAGGAGAAGATTAAAACTAAATTCTAGCCTATACACTTTCACTATTTATACCAAATTTGTTGCCACGGTTCACTGAACCGTAACTGTCTTTGTTTATTAGAGCAAACAGTGGACTGGTGGGTATCGGACCATTGTCCTTATTCATACTATTGTTACACTTAATGATTTCTAAACGTTCAAAAGCATCCAACTGTCTACTGTTTGTTACATTTCTAATTAATTTTAAATTATTTATATCTATCCTATGGTTGTTGTCGAAAGCGTGTTGGGCAACACAAGATTTTTCAGTTCTGCCATATTTCAAATGAGCCATGTGTTCTTTAAATCTAGTCAATATAGATCTTTTTTGTTTGCCCAATATACTTTTGATCACAATCTTTACAACTTATTTCGTATATTCCTGACTTTTCGTTATTGTTGATTTTGTCTTTTGGGGTTACCCAAAAGCGTCTGTAGTTTATTTTTAGAATTATAAACCAAATTGATGTTAATATTTTTTAAAAATCTTATCTAGTCCGCGGGTGAATTTAGGTTCATATGGTAACGAAGCAAATTTCGAATTGTCAGTATCTCTACGAAAAGTTGTGGAATTTGTACAGGGTTCTCTTAAATTTATGCTTCCTTATTAACTTATCTATTAAATGGACTGAGTAACCGTTACTCTTAACTATATTCTTAATTAATTGTTTCTCATGTTCAAACCTCTCTTTACTGAGGGGGAAATTTAACAAACGGTGAATTAGAAAATTAAAACTTACCATTTTATGTTGCCATTTTATGTACAACATAAAATGGCAAGTTTTAATTTTATAACAAACGGTGAATTAGAAAATTAAAACTTGCCATTTTATGTTGCCATTTTATGTACAACATAAAATGGCAAGTTTTAATTTTCTAATTCACCGTTTGTTAAATTTCCCCCTAAGTAAAGAGAGGTTTGAACATGATAAACAATTAATTAAGAATATAGCTAAGAGTAACGGTTACTCAGTCCATTTAATAGATAAGTTAATAAGGAAGCATAAATTTAAGAGAACCCTAATACAATTCCACGACTTTTCGTAGAGATACTGACAATTCGAAATTTGCTTTCGTTACCATATGAACCTAAATTCACCCGCGGACTAGATAAGATTTTTTAAAAAATATTAACATCAATTTGGTTTATAATTCTAAAAATAAACTACAGACGCTTTTTGGGTAACCCCAAAGACAAAATCAACAATAAAGAAAAGTCAGGAATATACGAAATAGGTTGTAAAGATTGTGATCAAAAGTATATTGGGCAAACAAAAAGATCTATATTGACTAGATTTAAAGAACAAATGGCTCATTTGAAATATGGCAGAACTGAAAAAATCTTGTGTTGCCCAACACGCTTTCGACAACAACCATAGGATAGATATAAATAATTTAAAATTAATTAGAAATGTAACAAACAGTAGACAGTTGGATGCTTTTGAAAGTTTAGAAATCATTAAGTGTAACAATAGTATGAATAAGGACAATGGTCCGATACCCACCAGTCCACTGTTTGCTCTAATAAACAAAGACAGTTACGGTTCAGTGAACCGTGGCAACAAATTTGGTATAAATAGTGAAAGTGTATAGGCTAGAATTTAGTTTTAATCTTCTCCTGAAGATGCCAACTTGGTTGGCGAAACGCGCGTCGAGAAAAGTGTGGTAGTTCGGTGTTTCGTGGAAAACATCCAGTTTTTTTGTTTCTACGCCGAAGGTTCCAGTACCCACTCCAGGATATATATAATCAATTAGGTAATTATGTGTAAATGAGTTTTTTGGCAAATGACATTTTCTTATACGAAACATTACTTTAATACAAAAGTTTTGGAGCTTTTGAATGCGTCCAGTGTCCATGCTGTTCAAGAACACGTATCGTAGAATTATGGATATCATGCATCCTTATTTCCAAAATTGTCAACTTCAAAAATTTAAGCAAACAGTGTATCTAAATTACGCTGATCACCCTGTATGCGTGTGTGGTACTGTGCCGTCGTCCGTTCTCTAAGATGAGCAGCCGAAAAGAGGTCTGTCTCTCGACGTTAGTCGGGAGCAGGTGGTCGTATCCGGCCGGCTAACTAGAAGGCGAATCCGCCGCTTCAGACCGAGTCTCCTTGAGGCAGACGCGCGTTTCCCAACACAGCGCGCCTAGAGACGTTAATCAGGTTGAGAAACTATATGGAGCAGGTACAATTCGAGCGGTAGGGAAGCTGGGTCACGGCGAGACATGACCGGAACCCTGGGAAACGGAGAACGCCCTTCATGGGAATCGGAAATAACCGAAATATTATGTGGTGGCCAGGATCGAATGTGGGAATTACGACGCGAACGTTATCTGTCTTGTTCCATGGCAAACTGCGAAAGATGCTTGCTTAAGGAATCACTACTTCCATATCTAATTTGTCCACATTTAATTAAACTGACTCTAAAAAAGTAAATGTATTTTTTGTATTTGTTTAAATTTTGTTTGTATACTTTTTATATTTGTCTAAACAACAAACATGATTATATTGTCTCGCGTGAAACATTTATTTCAGTTGATGTACAGGGTAAGTATTATAAATGTTAACCCCTTTTTATTTATGTTATTTCTGGCCGATTTGGTTCGTTTAAAAAGTGGTTTCGAACGATTTTTAATGTAGTTTCCGAATCTGTTACCGGTTTTTGATTTTTTTTTAAATATACGAGGTGTGACAAAAAGTATGATTTTTTTAAATGGAACACCCTGTATATTCGTACATATTTCAATTCATGGTTCTGTTCTGCATACAAATATATATATAATTATAGCATAATTGGATAAGGAGTTTTTGAGTTATGATGAAATATGTAAAACAACAAATCTACATATTATCATATATTATAAGTTGCCTACGAAAGCAAATTATAATTTTGTAAATACGTCAAAGTGGTTAAAAATTATTTCCAATGTCTAAAATTGTTTATTCGTAAAATATTTGTCAATTTCTTAATTATTTATTAAGCATAACTAGCGGTTATCAACATATGTATTATATATTTAATAAATGTTGCAAAAATATAAAACAAAAGCTGACACAGAAGGATACAAATAAAACAGAAATATCAAACGTTAGAAAATAATTATTACATTGTATCTTCAATATAACTTCTATGCATTTGAAACATCGCTGTAAATTAATCGGACGCTTTCAAATACCGCTGCATTTTCGTTAATAATATTTACTTCTTGTCGTATGAGCTGTTCTAATTGCACAGTGTCCCCCGATAGTTCTTCGCTATAAATATTGTTCTTGAGAGTACCCTAAAGGAAAAAATCTAGTGGATTTAAATAGAGGCTTTTTGCTGGCCAATGGATGTGATCATTTTTTCTAATCCACAGGTTATATTTTTGGTTGAAGTAGTTCGTCACAGGCCTAACGTTATGTGGGGGAGCTCCGTCTTGCTGCCAGATTGTTCTTAAATTTAAAACAACTGCCAAGTTATTCAAATATCCTTCAACTTGTTGTTGTAGTAAGTTAAGATAAACTTCACCTTTGAGAGTATTTTAAAAAAATTGACCAATTATTTTGTTTTGGTGTATCCCGCACCATACATTAACAGTGTTACGTCTTTGTTTTTTTTAGTATTCTCACCATATGAGGATTTTCTGTGGCCCAATGAAGATTGTTATGCCTGTTAAATACCAGCAGTAGAAAATGACGACTCATCAGTCCAAAACACATTATGCAAAAAATCAAGGTTTTCATTATATCTGTCAATGATTTGTTGACAAAAAACTATCTGTGTCGATGATCTATTTCAGTTAAATGTTGAACAGGAAGGATGTGAAAAGGTTTATATGTATTCCTTTTTATTAAAAGTTGCATAACGCTGCTCTGGCTTAAATTTAAATCTTTAGATATAGAATAAGTAGACCGACTTGGATCTTCTATAACCGATAATAAAATATTCATCTGTATTTCCTCATTAGGTAATAACATTCCTCGTTTTTCTTCTAGATGCATTATTTAATGAATTTGTATTACAAAATCTATTGTAAATTTTCTTGAACGTCACTTTAGCAGGCACAGTCTGATCAGAATATGGCCTTCCAAATTCCCTTTGTGAAACAGTCATATTTTTATTGCAATATAAGTATATTTCTAAAATTTACGGTTTAGATTTGTCATTTTACATATTTCGTCATAACTCAGAAAAATCCTCATCCAAATGTGCTATAATTGTATATATTTGTATTCAGAAAAAGAACCATACATTAAAATATGTACGAATATACAGGGTGTTCCATTTAAAAAAAACATATTTTTTGTCACACCTCGTATATTTTTTCAAAAATGACAAAAACCGTTAACAGATTCGGAAACTACGTTGAAAATCGTTCGAACTCACTTTTTTGAAAGAACCAAATCGGCCATAAATAACAAAAATAAAAGGGGTTAACATTTATAATACTTACCCTGTACGTGAGTATTGATGTCGTCTCTGAAAAAAAAAAATCGTTTTCATCAAAAATGAGAGAATAAAAGAGGCTTAAACAGAAAAGAGTATAAATTGATTTGGACAAGAACCTGATGACATTGTGATTGATCAAATGATATGAGTTCAATTTTATGTGTTACACAAAAAATAAAAAACAGCTGCAGCTTCTAATCTTTTCTGTCGTTTTTTAATACACTCACATTATAATCCACAATAATAATTATTAATTATTATTATTGATAATAATATATTTTTTTACAAAGCAAGAGGGTAAATAAGGGGGGGGGTTGGCCTATATTGTGATCGCGAAATAAAACAATACAGAAAAACATCTTACCGTGATTTTCAAAATTGAATATGTCTGAATACGTACTTAGATAATATATTTCTGTAATTTCTGTAGGTAAATATTTGTGAAAGTATATTTTGCAATCTAAGGAAGTTTTTTCCGTTAATTTGATCATGTTTCACTGAGAAGCGTTCAATAACACTTATCTTTTTATATATCTAAACGCTTGGTAAGGGAGGCAAATTTCACAATGGTATATTAAGCGCCTTTAAGTGAAACTTGACCAAACCAAAGGAAAAGATAAAAAAAAGTTAAAAAATTGTCAAAAGACTGAAGTTCCTTACGCTGCAAAATAGACTTTTTACAAATTATTAGCTAATAAAATTACAGAAAAATAAAAACATTTTAAATTTTTCAAACCGCTGTCAAATGACTTTGTGCTTTAAATTTTATTTCACGGTCACGCTATACGCGAAAAAAGTCTCCTTTACTGATGCTCCTCCTTTTTGTTTGGCTGTTTTTCACGAAATATTTTAGATACTGTGGAAACACTGCATTCCCAGGTACCTTGTTTCATGAAAGTAAAATTTCAGGTGGCGTATAAACTCGTGTTTCAGAGAAGTATCTCAAGTTCAATAGAAACGCACTTGAGATAAATTTCTCATGAGAAAAAATCTCATGAAATTTTGGTCTCCCTGTGGGTATCTACCTTTAAAGTTTTCAACAAAATAATTTTGGAAATTATTACTTTTTGAAAATTGTTAGGCATATATGACGAATCATAAAAGATACAAAACACTTTAAATACGATAGTTTTACAATCTTTTATGTATTATCTTTTTTTCATTGTCAGAAAGAAACAAATGAACAACTACAATCTGAAAAATCATGGACTTAGTTTTTTTTAATAGAACACCATCTATATTTTTCAATAGATCGATAGGTCCTATTGTCCTCTTTTCAAACATATGGGGTTTGTTTATCTTCGGTTTACCCTTTTTGAAATATTTAATTTTAAATTATATAGAGACATCCAAAAAAAACGTCATCAACTCTGGCTATGAACGAGAGAGATGGAAATAGCGGTCATATCTTAGCTTTTCGGTTATGTCAAACTTTTGACAAGTGGTTGTCACAATTTGTAAAATAAACAATGGCTGTCATATAAGGTGACAGTCTCGACAAGTAAATAAGGTTATAAATTCGATTAAGAATAGAAATACGTTTTTTTTTCTCGGCCAACTTTGATGACGTTTTTTTTTTGGATGTCTCTATATAAAGTTCGGAAGATTTGGAAGCATTGCGAATTGACCGCCAACATTAGAAATCGGGTGCCACAAAAACGTTCTTAAGACACCAGTTCGCTATATTTAAAACTGTTTTTCAGCGGAAGAAAAACACGAAATAGTTTTTTTTTTTTTTAATAAAAATAGAATAAGGGCTGTGCAATAACAATATTGTCGAATACATAGCAGAATAATTGAGAGAAACAAAAACAATAAAAAGAAGACAGAGAATGGGTGCAATATCATTGTTGCACATTCCTTATTCCTTATTGTATTGTTATTTCGTGTTTTTCTTTCTTGGTTGAATAACCCATTTTTTTAAATATGTAGGTTATTCTATATAAGGAACTGTCTTGGGACCACTTTTTATGGCAACGGATTTCTAATTTTGACGTTCAGTAAAAATTCTTATCACGACCAACTAGATTTCAATTTCTTCCAAACTTTATATTAGGAAAATTAGATGTTAATTACACAGGCACACAAAAAAAACAAGTTGTCTGTCCGAGAGGTGCCACATGCATATTCCCATGTATTTTTGGCAGCTGAACACTATTCCGCCGCCAGATTTGCTCCATATCGTCCCAGATATTTCCTAACCTCAAAAAAATCATAAAAAACCCGGAAAATCGACAAATGAGCATATAAACGATGTAAAAATCTGTTGGCCGGTGAAAATCATGCCCAGAATTATGTATTCCCATGTATTTTTGACCGCTGAATACGATGCCGCACAGTGGGCGAAAGACACCCCATAAGGGACCCCATATCCCAGTAACTTTATAATTAAAGCTATTAAGCTCCAATAACCACATACCTCCAACTTTTAAACCCCCCTGACTTTATAACATAAGCTTTCAATACCTCGTGACCCCATAACTTGAAATTTTAAACCCCCATAACCCCATAACCTCAACATTTAGACCCCTATCTATGCAAAAATCAATTTTTCGAGCCCGACAACTCTAAAACCAAAGCTCTTATGCCCCAATATCTATATAATCTATGTTTTTAATCCCCATGACCCCATAACTTGAACTTTCACCATAACCCCATAACATCAACTCTCCATAATAACTCTCTAATATATCCAATAGAGATATTGGGACATGAGAGCTTTAGTTTTAGGGTTGTCGGGTTCGAAAAAATTGAGTTTTGCATACATGAGGGTCTAAAAGTTGAGGTTATGGGGTTATGCGTTTTTAATGCTTTTTTTGAGGTTAGGAAAAATCTGGGACGATATGGAGCAAATATGACGGCGGGATCGTGTTCAGCAGCCAAAAATACATGGGAATATATATGTGGCACCTCTCGGACAGACAACTTTTTTTTTGTGTGCCTGTGTTATTAAGGAGAATTATCCTCTACGTTAGATAGAGATAGTAGATCGTAGATCTAATATACTGGTCTATCTCTCCTAGTCATAGCGGCAACACACGCAATGAGAGCGCTGATGCACTGGCAAAGGAGGGCTCGAAAACGGGCTTTCTTGGATAGGAGCCGAACTTTTGATTGCCGCTATAAAACCACTCTTAAAGAGTGAACAATGTTGTGTCATCACCAAGAGTGGCGAATGCAAAGGGGACTCCGCAGTTAGGACCCTTCACTAAGGGTCCTGACGCCGTACCGAACTGTTAAGATTTTGTCGTAAGGATCTTATAATTTTCGTGGGATTGTTCACTGCACACTGCCTCATGAATGGAGGATCATCGGCGTCGCACCCGATGATATTTGTGAGATATGTGGAGAAGCAAAGGAACTCCCCTACACATTATTTGTCTCTGCCTGGCTTTGGCTGGTGTAGAAGCTACTTACCTAGACTCCAGATATCTAGAATCTAGGAAAATTTTGAGGGCCTCGTTTAATAGCATTCTCTCCTTCGTTAGGGGGTGGACCTCTACGAGGCGCCCTCTGACCTACAAACGTGGGGTTGCTTACAATGGTCAGATAGTATGGACACAGAACCGTGTGAAACTCACGCGATGGTACAGACGACCGAAACAACTACCTAAGGGCCAATTCGAAGAAATCTTCCATTAACCTGCCTCGCAGGTGATCTGCGTTTTTGCATTTCGAGCCAGCGCCAGCGGCGAAACCGAGTAGATGAGGTGCACCTCCTAATGCCCGTTTTATGCCCGCGACGAAAGGCGCACCATTAAATCCGCAGTGGCCGCGGCAGAGCGGCAACTTTTTAAAACGCAATTAAAACTGATCCGGCCGGCGTTAACTAAGTAGGAAGGAGGGACATGTAATGAAATGCAATCGTCGAGTAGTCTCCGCACTCTATAGCCCAGTGAAATTGAATCGGTGAGGTAAAGAAGGGGATAATTCTAATTTTAGGCAAATTTAACCTAATATAGCAATTTTATTTATTGTACAAGGTGCGTAAATTAAGTAACGAGACTGGCGACGTAGCGCCCGAACTAGCAACACTGCGGAGACGGAACTTGAAAGGACGGTAGATTAAAATGTAATGCACCTTCAATACAAATTTGAACTTGTTAGAGTTCTTTTTGACTGTTTTCGTAAACAGGTTTTTTCTAGTGCGTTTTAAAAATGAACGACATGCATGTTTTGCAACCTGATAGCAACAGTGTGCTATCAGGTTTCGCTTCAGACTTGGACACAACGCAACAGATACTTTTGCAAAACTTCAACACGTCTACGGAGACCAGTTTTTTCAAGAGTCCAGGTTTTTCGGTGGTTTACGGCATTCTCAGAAGAAAGAGAGTCGATTGAAGATGAACCACGCAGCGGAATGCCTTCACCTTCAAAAACTGATGAAATTGAAATTGTCCACAAAGAATTTGTGCCTCCAGGCCAAACAATAAATCAACACTTTTACAGAGAGATTCTTGAAAAACTTCAAAAAGAGTCATGTGTGTGAGATAGATCAAACATCAAGAACAACTGGATGTTGCATCACGACAATGCGCCTTGTCACACAGCAATTTCAGTAAACGAGTTTGTAGCCAATAAATAATTCTTGTATCTCTTCGGCCCCTTTATTCGCCTGACTTGAGTCCTTATGAATTTTTTCTCTTCGCGAGATTGAAAAATCACTTCAAGGGAAGTCATTTTGGGACCATAGAAAGCATTCAAACGGCTGTAACCGACCACCTGAAGGCTATTCCAGTATATTAGTTCCAGCACTACTATGAGGAATGGAAGAATCGTCTCCAGCGCTGTGTGGCCTCCCAAGGAAGTTATTTTGATGGAGACAATACTCAATTGTAGTTCTATTCGAATAAAAAAAAAATAAAAAAAAATCAGTCTCATTACTTAATTTACACACCTCGTATATAAACGCATACGTATCTTGAATAGAGAAAGATAAAGAAACATATTTGGCGAGTTTTACATCTACTACCACTTGATCGCGACAAATGTTGGGCAGAAAAAAGGGAATTATTTCGGTAATAGTTCCCTTCTTTCACTCACTGCACATTGGACTTATTAGATTGTGACGTTATAAACTTTAAAGCCTGGTGGCCAAACTATTTTAAAAATATGTCAAAAAATGTGGGACAGTAAACTTCACAATGCTTCAGTATTGTCATCTTACTTATCAGTCGGAGGAAAAATGGTACGTCACAGTATAAGCATCAAAATTCATTCTCCATCAAGCATCTGCATTTATTGACAGATTTGCGAAACGTTTTCGACTGATAATCTGTGAAGAAGTCATTTTTACAAAAGAGTAAGATTACGTTGGACAAATTCCAATCGGATGCATTCCTAATGAAGGAAAAGCATTATATCGTGGAGTATTGGCAAACGAGGATAAGGAACGAGGCAGCAGACTGAATATTTTGGTAGCAAATGTAGTTTTGCAATAATAATGATTTTCAACACTCGTTTCTTAATACTTTCTGATATTTTTATTTAAACGTTGAAATATTTATTTTCTTGATTTTGCTTATTCAGCTTTTTAGGTTACAGGGTTTGTCAAATAATGTCAGTGAACTTTGAAAAATGGTTTTTTATTGGTTCTATGTGTACAAATCTTTAGAAACTCTCAAAATACATTCCTCCTGCGTCCACACATCGGTTCCAGCGGGTCTTCCACGCATCAAAAGCCGCACGGTAGTCGTTTTCCGGAATCGCATTTAAAGCGTCGGTGCAAGCCTTCTGAATGTTTTTCACCGACCCAAAATGCTGTCCTTTCATTGGGGTTTTGAGGCGCGGAAACAGAAAAAAAGTCTGGGGGGACACATCGGGGCTGTAGGGAGGCTGGGGAACAACGGTGATGCCTGCCTTGACGAGGTAATCGGCCACGAGGAAGCAGGTGTGCGAAGGCGCATTGTCGTGGTGAAGCTTCCAGGATTTTGAGATGTCTGGGCGGACGCGATTCACCCTGCGTTTCAGCCGCTTCAGCACCTCGACGTAAAACTTTCCGGTTACGGTTGTCCCCTGCGGAACGAACTCATGATGGACCAATCCCGGCAATCAAAAAATACAATCAGCATTGTCTTGATCTTTGACCTGGACATCCTGGCCTTCTTGGGGCGAGGGGTTCGACAGGGCCATTCCACCTTGCCTCTTCGTCTTCGGATCGTATTCAAAGACCCAACTTTCGTCCCCGGTAATGACGTCATCAAGGAAAGCGAGGTTGTCTTCCGCAGGTGTCCAAAAGTTCTTGGCAAGTTTCGACGCGCCTCGCTTTTTGATCGTTCGTTAGCACTTTTGGCACGAGCTTCGCGCACACCTTCCTCATTCCTAAAGACTCCGACACAATTTTGTGAACAATGGTTTTCGTAATGTCTAATGTTTCGGAAATTAAACGGACACTTAGACGACGGTCAGTGTTCAACAAGTCACTCACACGTTTCACATTGTCGTCGGAACTCGAGGTTGATGGCCGTCCAGCGCGGTTCTCATCGTTGACATCTTCCCGACCTTCTGCGAAGACACCGGAAAATTTACCTGTCCGAAAGACAATCGACGCCGAAAGCCTTCTTCAACATTGGAATGGTTTCCGCAGCACTCTTCTTCAGTTTCACACAAAACTTGATCGCCATCCGTGCTCAAGCAACATTTCATTTTTTCTTGCACCGGGTCAAGTAAAGACTCTCCAAAGAACGAGTGATGCGACCGCTACAACGACCGGTAGCCCACTGACGCTTGTTTAATCTTGTTGCCAGATCCCCCCACCACAATCCCAGCACGTAAAGCGCGGGCTGGCGCGTACGGTCTCGGGAAAAAAAATCACTGACATTACTTTCCGGACAAACCCTGTATATTACTTTGATTTACTTGAAATCTAGACGTACTGGACAAAAACGGCCAACGGATTCCTGTTCAGTGACAAAAAAATACATATAGTAACTATGTTTTGTGTGTACACTGTGTGCAATTATTAAAAAAACTATTAATATTTTAAGAAGGTAGATTTAAGGTTATCTTCACAGTATTGGAAAATTTGAGAGTTTTGGTGCTAAATCCACCTCTGTTCCATCACAAAAAAGTGATTAGTTCTGAACTAATACAAAGTTGACACATGTGCACAAAATAATCCATTACTCTTTCAAGAACTGTTCATAAATGTTCTGTTGGAACAAACCTATTCTGTTTATAACCAGATGATAAGCTAGTAAATGTTGACGAACTCATATGCCATGGTACTGTCGTCTCCTACCTAACCTGGGTAGTGATCAGTTGTATGAAGTAGTGCATATTCAATGTCAATTCAGAATTGTTCCGTCTGTGTATAAGTTATTCTAATTTTCCGAATCTAATTACTTATCTAAATTAATTGAAATTACCGAAATATATCGAACCAAACTTTTGCTTCACCTTTGTCCAAACAAAGTCTAATGTGGTCTAAACATATAAGCTAGAACATATGTACTTAATTTTTATAATTGAAGAAGAAATACAGGAGGAGCCTTCTGAGGAGAGAAACAGGAACCTTAGGCGCAGAAACAAATTTACACTTTTAACCATTTAACAAAAGTTTTAATCATCTCCTGATCAACATGGTGGGTGAATTGCGCTTTGAGTGCAAAAAAGTGTGTTGAGTGGTTAGAAGTGTGAATTTCAAGAAAAAATACTATTACTTTAATTTCTTCATTCAACAAACATAGATAAGCGAGTCAAGTGAAGAGAAATATTTAGAATTATTAGTATGCATACAACCATATTATAGGGTAAAACAAAAATAAATTGTTGACCTAAATTACTTTAGCTAGACATCAACCTAAACTGCTATGATTGAAAACAAAACGCAAAAGAATATTTACTATTAAGCACAAAGTATTAAAAAAAAAAACTATTTATATTTTAAGAAGGTAGATTTAAGGTTATGTTCACAGTACTGTTAATTTGAGATTTTTGGTGGAAGGATAAATCCGCTGTTCCATCACAGAACAGAGGTTAGTTCTGAACTAATACTAAGTTGACACATGCGCACAATATAATTCATTACTCGTTCAAGAACGGTTCATAAATGTTCTGTTGGAACAAACCTGTTTTGTTCAGAACCCTATTATCAAGGTTTATACCAAAATCCAGCTTACTGGGAATTTTTCCAGAGTTGGTCTCTTTTATGTCTAATTTTTCCGGACTACTATGTATAAACAGTGCCGCCGCCGCCGGTAGGAATCAGCGGCACGTGATGCTGGATCTTAAGCACTTTATTACATGTGGACCGCGGCCGCTGTGCTACCGACGTGCAGATGCCATCTATGGACATTTGTTTTATTACAACTACATTAGAACACACATACGCGTCGGATTTTTTTTTCATTTACATATGCCGCGGAATAAGTGGTGAGGTTTTAATGGTTTTATTCCATCCAGGGCCGTCGCTGCCCGACAGCCGCTTGTCGTGTGGTGGCATTTTAAATTATCGTATCTATATACTGGTGTATGGGACATACTATTTAAGAGAGTAAAAATACATAAGACCATTATCCCAAAATAAGAGACCAGCAGTCTACTAATTAGAAAGCCAGTATCTCCAAAATGGTTTAACATAGAAAGAAATATTATATAATTCTAATTAAAAGAGCCACGGGAATGGTTTTAGTGGCTAAAACTCGTTTACTGAAATGGCTGTGTGACAAGGTGCATTGTCGTGATGCAACATCCAGTTGTTCTTTATGTTTGGTCTCACACGCATTACCCTTTTTCAAAGTTTTTCAAGAAGCTCTCTGTAAAACTGTTCATTTACTGTTTTGTCTGGAGGCACAAACTCTTTGTGGACAATTCCCTGGCTATCAAAAAAAAACAAATCAGCATGATCTGATCTTCGACTTGCTCATTTTCGCTTATTTGGTTCTTGAAGAGCTTGAAGTGTGCCATTCCATGCTTTGGCGCTTGGTTTCCGGGAGTCGTACTCAAACACCCAAGTTTCATCACCAGTAATGACATGATCATTTTCAAATGATTCCAAAAAGTCAAGACACCTTTCTCTCCTGATGTTATTTTATTCCTGCGAAAGGTTTTTTGGAGCCATTTTTGGCCAGATTTTTCTCGTCCCAATTCGTTAATCAAAATCTGATGAACAGTGGTGTGATTAAAATTTAACTCTTCCCCGATCATTTTTGTCGTCAAACAACGATCTTAATGCACAAGATTCAGTATTCTATCGATATTTTCATCGATTCTTGAAGATGAAGGCCTTCCGCTACGTGGTTCATCTTCAATCGACTCTCTTCCTTCTGAGAATGCCATCGAAAAGTCTGGACTGTTGAAAAAAGACTGCCTCCGTAGGCGTGTTAAAGTTTTGCAAAAGTATCCGTTGCGTTGTATCCAAGTCTGAAGCAAGACCTGATAGCACACCGTTGCCCAAAATTAATGCCACTCATTTTTAAAAATGCACTAGAAGAAACCGGTCTACGAAAACAGTCACAAAGAACAAACAAATGATTCTAACAAGTTCAAACTGATACTGAACATGCATTACATGTTAACCTGCCGCCCCGCCCTCTCCGTCCCGCAAAGTCTCCTCAACGTTGCTAGATCGGGCACTACGTTTCCAGTCTCATTACCTACTTATTTTACACACCTTGTAAATGAATCGAATGCTCTGACTACTGAGAAGATAATTATGTATTTTAGAGGTGTTCAATATGTTCAATTCAAAAAAATTATTGTCGTTTGCAAAATAGTTTTTTTTTAAGGAAGTGGAAGCTAAGACAAGTGATTGATGTATTCGCATTTTATCTGAATGATTTTCTGTTACAGTTATTACGTAGTCGGAGGTAGAAGAACATAATGGGAAAATATTAACGCTGCACGACATAGTTCAATACTGATTATAATAGGCTAGCAATAAAACAAAACGTATTCAAAAACTTCCGCGAGTCGTGTAAATTCACAACTGTAACGACTGAAAAATAAATGGCTACAAATGAGAGGTAGCACTTTCTATTTCGCGGACTCAGTTTCACATCTTGGCTCTGGAACTGGGTTACGCCCACGATAATCTCTATATTCACGAATTTCATGCAGAATACGAATACAATACGCATTCACCTTGATTTTCATATACTTATATTTTTAAGGAGTGTCTTAAATTTTTCATGTGTGGAACAGTTATTTATGACAAGTGCTAAAAGAGTATTATATTTTATTTTGTGAGTGAGAAATATTGCGGAACAGGCGACAGCGAGTAGAGCAACCCCACTAAACAAAATAAACTTTCATATCATGTGAAACAGTGATAAAGCAAAAAAAAAAACACTAAAAAAATTTAAAAATCGATACAGAATTTACAGTTACAGAATTTTTAATTAGTGATGGAAATGGAATCAAACATCAATTTTTGAAATCATGAGTCAACAAATAGGGTTAAGTATAGATGTGTTAACAGTATCAGGAAACTGTCACCAACTATCAGATACATATGTATATGCACATTAGACTTTTAACCAGCCAGCATTTTAACAGTCGGTTTCCAAGTTGTTGACAGAAAATGTTTTGTTTTATCAATTTTTCCAATCCATATCAGATCGATTGAAAAACGTCAAAATAGTTTGCTAATAGTAAGCAAATTCTTAGTCAGAGACATGCGCACGAAACAATAAAATTGATATAAACGTAAACTGGCCTTTCGTATTCATCTTCTGAGATCACTACCTGACAATATTTATAAGTTTTATCTTCTCACTGAAGATTTAAATATAGCCAACTTGTTAGACATCACCGATTTCCCATCATATATTTTTTCTTTTAATTAGTAGAAGACGCGGACGCGAGAAAAGTGTAGTAGTTCATCCGTTGTTTCAAATGGAAAAACGTCCCCGTTTTTGTCTCAATATCTGAAAGAACAGATTTTTCTCTTACAGCACGAAGGTTCCAACAACGCCTGCCCAACATAACTTTGATTTGCTCCAGGACTATTGGGTTATTATAATTTAAAAATGTAGCTTCATAAAAAGTTTTTGGTCTCTATAACCGATACTTTTAGGCAGACTTTTGGCTTTTCATGTTGACTTAAACATAGCAAATAAAATGATGAATACTTTTATTCAGGATATTTTTCATATACAAGGTTATTAAAAAGTATTACAGTCATGCACGACTTTTTTGCCATGGTGTATGTTAAAACCCACCACAATAACAGGTATAATGTGTTCCTGTTCCAAAGGGCATACCTATTCCAAATCACTGTTCCAAAAATACCTGTTTTTAGAAGTGAGACTAGAATATTTACTCAGTAATGAGTATGCCTGTATACATAGGTGTATATCCTCACACCAGTTGGAGAATGCCACATGAGAAAAATACGTTGTAGAATCCGCATCTGATTTGATAGAAATTTCATACCTGTTAAAAGTTGTTCAGAGTACCGACTTTTACCCAATAACAGTGACAGTTCAACTTTTCATGCAAAAAGTATGTAACACAAGAGAATCTACCATGCTCGATTTATGTTACTCAAATGGTTCTATCAAAGTACCACAGAAGAGGCTACAGCAAAAAATAAGTAGGTCATACTGAGCACTCGCAACATAGAAAAATGCTACAGTAGCATAGCAGTTCCATTCGCCTTGGGTTTTCTAAACAATGGGATGGTATCCTTAGACTTTTCAGGTCAGACAAATATATTATAATAATACCAATTGTTACTTGTGTAACAAACAAAAAACAACTTACATTATATTGTATCATGTAACATATATAGATAACTAAATAATATAACAAGAATGTGGCTACGGTTATAACAGATGAACAATCCAAATCGTTCGCAGCTGAGATCTTCTAAAACAATATGATACTGTTGACAAATACGTCAGCTAAAAATGTTTTTATTAAGGCACCAGCTATTCTCACGAGTCTACTATTGCGACGGATATTTGAATGATAGAATAATAGTTCTATACTTGGTCTATACAATTACAAAATTAAAAACTGAATTGTTTTCCTTAACAGATAGTTTTTCTATCGTGGACAGTGTTCAGGATGTGATTGGTGTGTAATTCAGATACGTGTAGTGTCGCTATTCAAACCAAAATTACTGCGAATTCAGAATGAACTAACAACACAAATGATATTAGAGATAAAGTATTTTTTGTGTGGGTCTCTGTTGACGTAGAAAGATCATTGTCGATATCTAAAGGAGTTGCACAGCCAAAATGTATACGACTCAATGAAAAATATGTCTAATGGATATTAGTGATCTAGTGATGAGTGATTAGTGAAATCATTAAAGCGTCATTAAGTACACAGACTGAAATGCAAATAATTTTAGAAGCTAAGTGCGAAATACAAAACTCTAAAAAGATCAAAAAACACATAGTAGAAACACCAGTACACAATGTTTCGACAAGATATATGTCTATATGTATATTTGGGTTACTTACAATCTCGAATCTTCCGTTTTCAATGCATTACTCGGAAACTGTTAACCATAAACAGTATGTTATTAATATTATTAAACTGACCATAATTTTTCAGATAACAAGGGATTAACGGTACCTGACTTCCAAAAAATTAGCGACTCAGTAGGTCACCACCCATAATGCAACAATGTTGCAAGATTATGGTACAATGCGCGATTGTGTTACATTAAATTTGTCAGAACCGTTCGCTGAATCATTTAATACTTGTGATCGGTGTTAAGAATTCCATATAACGAAATCGGAGAAGATTTACGGTATTTTTACATGTGCATATAATTTATATCCTTTTTCGTCTTTTATGACGATATTTTCATAAAGAACATAGTTCTTTACAAAAACATGCCGTTGACCACTTATGTACTTTGAAGAGCAAAAATATTTGGTATAGGTAAGAATATTGGTTTTATATTGCACACTTACTACATTGTTGGTATGGTGGTATATTACCAAAGTGGAAGCACATTGGTAATATAAGGCATTGTAAATTAAGGTACTGTAATTTTTACAATCAGGGACTGCTTATATTACAAAAAGTTATGAAACATACCCAATAATTAAAAAGGAAAGATACTTCAATATTGTTGTCTAATAACATGGGTGTCTAACTCCAACTTTTGTGAAATTGCTTTATATTCCTCACAGTCAGACAGTTTTCAGGGATACTGAACAACAGTACCTGAAGATGGTCCAAGATATATTTGATGGAGTATATGAGCGACACAACTTGAGGCCTTGCATTGCCGATCATTAGAATTTAGAATAAATTCTTCCTCAACGAGTAGACAGTAAGGAATGACAGTCTTCTATATATCAATGAAAATTTAGCGCTCCGTTCTCGGTAAACAGATAGTCCAGTCGGTACGGACTTGAATTAATCGCTCAAAGTATATCAGAACTTTCCTTGAAATGAGACCCTCTCTGAGATAGCAAACCCAGTAAATGGTTCTTTGTGGCGCTTATACACTAGTTAATAACGATAATCATCAGCCGTAGTTTGAGGTTCCATATGATCTGAGCAAAAACCTAGTGTCGTCTATGGAAGAGATATGTATATGGCTTTGTAGGTCTAGGGTGCAATTTTCTTATATTCAAGCCAAATGAGACCGGGATTGATGATGAAGTGAACGCTATAACTCCAATGTTGGTCTATGTGCATGAAATTCTTCTTGTCGGAAAACTTATCAAAACCATAGAACAAAACGTTCATAATCAGGTAACATATTAGCAATTCCACTTTATGCTCGTTAAAAGTACCTCCCCCCCCCTTCTATCCTTTGGCGGAGCAATATACACATTGCGTAAAAACCAATTGAAATCCTTCTACTTTTATGTTGTCTTCAAAACATTAATATTATTGTGACGATATTTGGGCAATAATTGATCTTTTAATAAATATCAAAATATTAATAAAAAAATAATAAATTGCCAAAAAGAGAAAAAAATCAATCGTTTTCACTAAACATGAGCTGCAGATTCCAAATATGTAAAAATATACAGGGTGTTCCAGTTGAAACCGGAAATTGCACAAATATGCTGTGTAGACCATTATTTGGTATTTATACAAAATATGACATACTCCAAATTTCATTAAAACATCTTTAAAATTGGAAAAATTATAGTTCGAAAGTGATTCCGTTGGCACGCGGTATGTAGTTTTATTTTAACTGGACCTTGAAAAACTATGGCCAACTACCCCGGATTTATCCTATATTAAAAATGATCTGAGTTAGTGTGTACAATATAAAAACAGATTTTAAAATCAAGTTTTGGACAAGACGCATATCGAAATCTTATTCGTCGGATATTCGAATTTGATCAACCCGAAATAAAAAGACTTATTTCTTAAGACTTAAAGATTTATTTCTGGATATTGGTGCAATATAATTCTCAATAATTATGTACTGCGTACCATTTTATTCGTATCCACAGGTTGTACGTATAGTTAATAGTTGGACAGTATGAAATATTAACGTATCCGATATCTTTACGTCCGATGTAAACCATAAATTTCCTTATATGAATAAATGATAATACGTTCGTGCGGGTTAACAGCAAAATAATTTTCAAGTTTGCTCGTGCCGTATAAAGTATGCCTCGTTTTTATTCAGATCGTACATCAGAACGAGCGTTAAAACTGATGGCGATAAGTAATTTTAATAATCTTGCGTGTCACGGACAAAACGATCGTTTAATGCACAGCGTTATCTTGATTTCGAGTTATTATTGTACTTATGTTTTGACGGGATTATTATGGGGATATGCAGGTTAATGAATTAATAAGAAAATATTAGCGGGGAATGATTATTGAATGAGTCTACGTTATGTAAATCGTTCTGGCATACATCTACTCGAAGGATACACGGCGGCATTAATTGAGATTGCAGAATATAGATGTGCATATTGAATGTCCGAGGGTGCAGACTAGGGATGTTACGGAGGTGGTTTTATCGGAACCGAAGTCGGAGTCGGAGTTTTAAATTTGGTTTATCGGAGTCGGAACCGGAATTGGGGTCGGAGGTGGTGGCAGAAGACAAATATGTTAAGAGAAGGCCTAAGAAAATAAAATAAAATAGTACAAACATTCAGTCAGTCTCATTTATTTCAATTAAAAAACAATAAACCTACATAAGGCGTTGAAAATAAAAATAATCATGTTTTAATAATACTTTAAATGCCAATTAAATAAAATGAATTGACCCCAAAATTAGAAAATTATATTTGTTACTATATGTTGTTTATATTATATAAACAAAAGCTTCGCTGCTTTCCTTGTCTCCATCCAATCTATTTCTTAACGGGTCATAGATTAGGCCAGCACCACTAAAAAAGTTTTTTCGCTTGCTACTGAACCTGGTGGACACGACAAATATTGGCGAGCAATCGATTTAAGGGATTGAAATTTTGTATTTCCATTCACTTTCCACCACAATAAGGGATCGTCACTGATAGGAATACGTTTTTCTTTATTGTACTCGTTAAGTAAAGCTTTCAATATAAGAAATTTGTCCAAAACTGTATGTTCATCGAATATGGTAGTATTATCATCATCATCACTACTCAACAATATATTTGATAAAATTGTTTGGACATTTGTTTGCCCCATTCCATCAACATATTATTTTTTTCTTGAATTAGGTCTCCTGCATGTCTTCCGTCGAATGCATGGCATTTTTAAAATAACTTTTAACTTTTTAAAATCGTCAGTTACGCAGTGCGCTGTTAAACTTAATAATGATACGTTCGAACTTGGTTCGCTCCAAATGTCTGTTGTGAATGAGATTTTCTCGAATTGTTTCAGCAAATCATTTATTTTTTTTGCTAATTTTGCATATAACTCACCACAAATATAGTAAGTAAAAAACTGCCTTCCCCTTAACACCTTAACTGATAATTCGGTGCAATGAACTGTACAAGTCGTCGAAATCCAATACCTTCCACGAAATTGAAGGGGAAGATCTTGCAAAGCAATCATTTCAGAAATCAGTCTGTCTAGTTCCATTGACTTAACATTAGAAGTACCCCATTTTTTGATTCTTTATCAGTTTCTTTGAGAGGAATTTGTTTTTTGACCACTTGAAAAGGCGTTGTAGTCGAACACTGTGCAGTATTTTTTCCTTTTCAGTTTCTAATCTGATTAATTCTTCGTATTCAGTAGCATGCACAGACTTTAAATGACCTTTTAACGAAGTAGTCGTACCTCCCTTTCGTGAATATGTCTTTTCACAAAGTTTACACTTTGCCGTATTTGCACAAACTTCAATGAAGTAGTTCCAAATAATACTTGATTTCGACTTCATTGTTTAAATACAAAAATAATTTTATTGAAACGCCGCACAAAACAAAACAAAACAAAACAAAACAAAACAAAACAAAACAAAACAAAACAAAACAAAACAAAACAAAACAAAACAAAACAAAACAAAACAAAACAAAACAAAACAAAACAAAACAAAACAAAACAAAACAAAACAAAACAAAACAAAACAAAACAAAACAAAACAAAACAAAACAAAACAAAACAAAACAAAACAAAACAAAACAAAACAAAACAAAACAAAACAAAACAAAACAAAACAAAACAAAACAAAACAAAACAAAACAAAACAAAACAAAACAAAACAAAACAAAACAAAACAAAACAAAACAAAACAAAACAAAACAAAACAAAACAAAACAAAACAAAACAAAACAAAACAAAACAAAACAAAACAAAACAAAACAAAACAAAACAAAACAAAACAAAACAAAACAAAACAAAACAAAACAAAACAAAACAAAACAAAACAAAAACAAAACAAAACAAAACAAAACAAAACAAAAACAAAACAAAACAAAACAAAACAAAACAAAACAAAACAAAACAAAACAAAACAAAACAAAACAAAACAAAAAAAAACAAAACAAAACAAAACAAAACAAAACAAAACAAAACAAAACAAAACAAAACAAAACAAAACAAAACAAAACAAAACAAAACAAAACAAAACAAAACAAAACAAAACAAAACAAAACAAAACAAAACAAAACAAAACAAAACAAAACAAAACAAAACAAAACAAAACAAAACAAAACAAAACAAAACAAAACAAAACAAAACAAAACAAAACAAAACAAAACAAAACAAAACAAAACAAAACAAAACAAAACAAAACAAAACAAAACAAAACAAAACAAAACAAAACAAAACAAAACAAAACAAAACAAAACAAAACAAAACAAAACAAAACAAAACAAAACAAAACAAAACAAAACAAAACATCCACATTGCGTAACAACAAGACTGAACAAGAAGTGAAAGAATAATCGACGACGAGAGAAAGCACGGAGCGGAGCGGGTTTCCTCGTGCGACATGTTTGAACCTGTTCGTACACGTTGACCGCGGCCACCTCGCGCGGCCCGCCGCTATCCTTCGATCTCCGATTAAAACCTCCGATTTAAAAGCGTCGGAGCCGAAGTCGGAACCGGAGGTGTAATATCAATCGGAAGTTCCGACTTATCGGAATCGGAGTCGAAGCTTCGTATCATCCCTAGTGCAGACTGAGCACTTATTCGTAATGCAACATTCGAACGAATGGCGCATTACAAGTAAATGCTCAGTTGCCAATTTATTTATTAATCTAATTGTCTATTTTTTTGAATCCACTTTGTATGTTGCCCGCATTGTCAAGGACAGCTGTGACTGTCTGTTGAGTGGCTATAAACTAATAAATAAAAAAAAATCAATAATATAATTTTTTTATATATTTGGGACAAGTACTCAAGTACAAGTACAAGTATTTTCAGCGATTGGTTCAAGTTTAATCTAAATTAGATATCAAATGTAGGAACATACTTTTCAGTTGTCTTCTCGAAATCCAATAATCTGATGGAACGAAGCGAACCAAGTGTACTTACCTATCCGTGAAAGGACGCAAACCGTAAACCTTTACAGTAATTGTATATGCATTTCGGAAGCTATTTCCGGACGTTGTGTTAATGCATTAGTTTGCAAAGCAGAGTAGTAAACTTTCATTAACAACTAAATGTGATATAACATAGATATATCTATGGTATACTGCAATTTCCGATCAAGCAGTTTGGTAAAATCGATAAGCATGTAATAAGCATGTTTCAATTGTATTTTTTTTCCTGGAGTGGGTACTGGAACCTTCGGCGTAGAAGGTATAGTAGTTCGGTGTTTCGTGGAAAACGTCCAGTTTTTGTATTTTTTTATTGAAACATTAAGTACATACGATGTATGCATTAGCATATCGGGCAAATTACCTCCACGGCTTGGCTGGCACATACGCACTCTTTTGTCGAAAATTTCCACGACTATATTGCATAAATGTGGCTGAATTTCGTTGATGTAGCGTTGAATCTCCTCCTTCAATGCACGGGTGGGCATGTTGACACAGACTTTTGACGTCAAATAACCCCATAGAAAGAAATCCAATGATGTTAAATAACATAATCTAATTGTTTCACGGGCTGCATAGCATATCGCACCGTCTTGTTGAAGCCACATGTCGTCCAAATCAATATCATCCAATTTAGGCAGAAAGAGCATCGGTAATTGCTTGATCAGCCTCATTTTCAAAGAAGTATGATCCAATGACGCCTCCAGACCCAAATCCGCATCAAACAGTGACACTTGCTTATTCTCTGACAACAAATACGGCAATTTTGTCGATTAACGAAGCTATCAAGGTGAAAATGAGCTTCATAATATAGGGCGATTTTGCTCGAAAAATCAGCATTCACTTGTGGTTGTTCAATAATCCATTCAACGAACTCTCTTCGCTGTGCATGGTCATTAGGCTACAGTTCTTGTGTCAATTGAACTTTGTAAGCATGGAGACGCAGATCTTTAGTGAGTATACGATGTAAAGAGCTTCTTGAAATTTGAAATTCTTGTCCACGACGCCGAATCGATGATCCTGGATTTTTACCAATCCTGGAGATCGAAGTCGTTCGGTGTCATGGTCTCATATCTGTTCGCCTCTAGAAGGCGCTGTAAGCAGTGCTGTGCTCGACGTCACGTGATCTGCGAAAGTCACGTGATGAGCAGCAGACCACATGTGACTGTTTATGAATGTAGGCTGTCAATGTGTATGCCTACATGCTGTTTGGCTTTAATAAAAATACAATCTGAATGGTAAACAAATATGGTTCGAAAGTGCTGTGTTGCATTGTGTGATACAAGAAGCGTTCCGAAGCGTCAGAATAACCGATGCATATACTGACACGCACACAGATTAGTACAGAATGACACTGCTTACAGCGCCTCTGGAGGTGGACGTATACGAGCCCCTCGCGTTATACAGCGAAAAGCCGCAGCTCTGTCTCCTTAGTTCCAGTCTTATTTTTACTAACCCTAAACTGTTAGCTGTCAAACTGTTTTCTTTTTTTGGTTGCCAACACTTAACATCATAAATGGCGGCAAATTCAAATATTGCCTGAATTATGGGATACCCTTTAGTTAAAAATAACCTCATCTGTAAAGACCATTTTTCCGAGCAAATTGCTGTTCCCTGTTTTAGCTGCAGAAGTATTTAGATCTGATTCAATTAAATTTTTAATTAAGTCGTACTGATGAGATCTAATAAGATTGGAATCCAGATATACAACTTTTGACATGCGACTAACAGAGACAACGAAGATATCTCTCTTACTTCATTTAAGCAAGTTTAGTTAAACCGACTCCATTTAGATCCTAGAATAGGTTAGTGAAGTAGCACTCGTTGGGTGACGCATTGTATAGGCCAATAAAAATAAACTATCAATCAATATTTCATGCAGAAACGCTAACAAGACAGACAACTGAACACTGTTGACCTTTAGCGAATTTCTGAGATGCCCTTATTTACATTTTCAACAAGTGTAACTGAAAAGGATACCGGTGTCACGTTTAAATTTATTCAAGACGCACGATTTGTTTAATTTAAATTTGTAAACCCGAAAAAGGAAAAGCTGCATATTAAATGGCAATGCATTGCCTATAGTTTCGGCACGGGACAAGTTTCTGTTTCTCTTGAACACGGGCGAGTGAACAAGGATAAAATCGCGTTTGTAAGGAGACGATCAATTCAATTCGCATCCAAAATGACCCAAGAGTGGCAAGTTGACGGAAAGTTTTGCGCGCATGTGGTTTATTGGGACTGTTTAAAATTAAATTCAGGTATCAGGACGTATCACTTACGGATACTTTGTCGTCGCGAATTCAACAGATGGTAATCGGTCTTGTCAAAAAGCGAGGATGTTATAATAAATTAATTATAAATTTGATTTCAATACTCCCAAGGAATGCTGACATTGCGTATATAATATACTTTTTTGGCTCTGAGGTTTAGATTAAAGCGCGTACCATAATATACAGCGTGTCCACGTACATACTCATATAAAGTGGTCAGTATCTAATCAAGCTTATAGTATTTCTAGTCGCGTATATATACGAGGTGACACAGGGGACATGTATCAGCCGTATCTTATTTATTTAGTAAAATTTATAGGGGTTATGTAGCTATTGATAAGGCCTTTTTTCAACCTAATGGACATTATTAACACCATCCGGTCTAACAGGAAGCCGATTCAACTTTACGTTATTAAAAAAATTTAGAAGAATTTTGTTAAATGATCCTGGAGTGGGTACTGGAACCTTCGGCGTAGAAACAAAAAACTGGACGTTTTCCACGAAACACCGAACTACTATACTATATATCAGTGTTAATATTCTCCTGAAGATGTCAACTTAGTTGGCGAAACGCGCGTCGAGAAAAAATATAGTAGTTCGGTGTTTCGTGGAAAACGTCTAGTTTTTTGTTAAATGATGTATATAATTAGGTTTTCCTTCAAACGACTCCCTTATAATACCTAATATTATAAATACTGTAAAATCGGCATATTACAGTAAATGCCAACACATTAATATACATATAGTGTTGGGGATACAAATTAGTTCGGTCCATTTTTTGTGTTCAAATATGAATTTATTTCAAAACAAAATGAATGAACAGATTAATCAAAGTATTGTCCATCACTGGCTACTACTTTTTCCCACCTCTCAGGCAATTGTCGAATTCCATCTCGAAAAAATGACTTTGAAACTATCCAAGTTTGGAGACAATTTTCGAGTTCTGTGAAAGAAGTGAACCGGTGACCTGCTAAATCGTGCTGCATCCGTCTGAACAATCAGTAATCAGAAGGAGCAACGTCCGGAGAATATAGACGGGTGCGGTAAAACATCCCACTCGAGCATTTGCAAATATTTTTTACGACTTTTGTGACATGAGCCCGAGCGTTGTCTTGCTGAAAAATAACTGTTCATTTTCAATCGTGCGGAAACGGCTTGTTGACTCACCCCAAATGATTCTGCAAGGTTCTCTTGTGTTTGACTTTTCTTCGTCTTCGAATTTTTTTGGCTGTCTGGAGCGAGGTTTGTCTTCAACGCTGAAATCGCCATTTGAAACGTCGAAAACATTCCCTACATGATTTATTAGTTGTAGCAGTGTCACCAGAAACTTCCCGCAAATGCTGCTTAGTTAACACAATATTTGGTATATTGAACACAGTAAAAAACAAGATATTTGTAAAGGGTGGGCCATCAGATGGTTTATTTTTAAAATTTCTATTAAAACTATATCGTTGAATATTTTTAAATGATTGTTGTTTTATTCAAGAAAGTATGCCTTCCCATTATTTATGAAAAACAATTCCAGTTAAATGGTCGCCGCGGCTGGCTTAGCAGTAGTTCATTCTTTTCACCCAATTTTCCCCCAGTACATTTTCGATTATTTGTGGCTCGATTGCACGAATAACTCGATTGATGTTTTCCTTCAACGCGTCAATTGATTGTTTGTCGATCGTTGGAGTAACAACGTTCCTTAACATGTCCCCATAGTCCAACGGTGTTAGTAAATCGCAAGCTGCGCGATGGCCAATTAATGTCTCCAGAACGGCTGATAACACGGTTACCGAATTTAGTGTGCAAAAGATCGATTGTTTCACGGCTTCAAAACGGACCGAACTAATAATATACAATATATAAAATTAACATAATTACTATTGAGTAATTGAGAGGATATAAGAGAACGGATAAATTATCCAAGTACAGAAACGTCCACTGTCCTTATTTTGTTGGTACGCCACTGGCGCACGTGAATAATTTTACGGCGAATCCTTTGTGGTGACGATACCTGGACGAGCTCTATCTGTCTCCGGTAAAAAACCTTTCAGTGAAATCCTCGTTTATCTATAATGTATGTATGGAAGGATATTTTGCAATATAAAAGCAAATAAAGAAAACATTTAAACGTCTTTATGCAAACACATAAGACCGGAAATCTTTAGAGAAACAGGTCGAAATTGTGGAGCAGGTTGTGCTGAGCCCGTCAATCATTTCGTCTCCGTTTCCTGTGCTTCCATATGCGGCTCTCCATTCCTGTGCGGAGATTTTATTATGGAAATAGTAGAGGCAATGCCTGGTAACACCCAGCTTATTTTAGTAAGGGCAGGTGTAGGCAGTATTATCATTAGAGCTCGGAGGTTAATAATAGATGCGAACTTTACCGGGGTCGGCATCAGAATACGACGATCAGCAACGCAACAAAATGTTAAACAGGTCTGAAAATAAATAAATAAATAATTTATTGGTATTATATTCTTAATTGAGTGTTTCACAAGTCAAGTCGTGCACGGATTTAATATCACTGCTAGTCAAAATGAAACAATTTTAGAACTATCATAAAGTACCAAAATCCAAGAGAAAGAAATTATTAATTTTTTTGTGCCTTGGATTTTACGAGGGCGAGGTTCGCCACTCGGAGGTCTTCCACCTAACCCCCGATACACTCACACAGTAACACCCATGTCCTAACAGAGTTTCCAAGTCTATTAAGCGGAACTCGAACCCACTGACAGAGGTTCAGCAGGTGCCTCAGATTGCTACCTCTGGTACCATCCACTAGATGCCTCTGCCCGACAAACCTTCAGAGAGCAGATACGGACACCCATCCGAAAAGCAAGTCGACTGAGCGTTGCTGCACTCGCATTATCGGAGTTTAGCGTTCAGACGAATTACCATATGTTGCAATTTCGTATAGAGATTTTCATATATTCTGGTAGATTTTTTTTTACATTTTCTCTTGCCTTATATATGTTATGGTGATAGCCATTAGTTGTAGCCCAACTAATCGACAAAGGAACCATAGTCACAAGACACAGAACTTGCATACACACGGTAACCGATGACGGTATAACGCGTCCGTACTGCCATTCGAGTTTCCATAAATTATTAATAACTGTTCCATATGTTCAGGAGTTAAGCTCTGGCGCCTGTCACTTAAAATAACTACCTGTACCTATGTGCCTCAACTAGTCACAATACGCTCCGCTGGTACTGGTATTCTTGGTAGAACTTGAAAGAACCGGTACTCTTGGTAGAACTGGTATTCTTGGTAGAACTGAAAACTTTTTCCTTCTGGATGGTGTTTTCACAAATACTTGTTTCACATTTGGTATAATGGTGTCAGCATTAGGACAACACTCCCTAACAGTTTCGGCAATTCGGTGGAGCCCATGTGCTAAACACGGGTTACGTGATAACATGGACTAAATTAGTATATGTCCTTGAAGCTATCAAATGCTCTTCCATGACTTTTGCTTCATCCAGTCCCCTAACCACTATGTTAGCTATATTATGTCCTTTATTTCCAAACGATATTTTTTTTGTCTTCACACAGTGATGCTCTTTATAATCGTCTAACACTTATTTCTGCAGGCAGACCATCTTCGTCGTACTTTCCACGGACAACATTCGGGATAAATTGTCTGAACTCTGGGTGATCTAATTTGGCGAATGAAATATTACACGATATCATCATTTTGACTAAATACAAGTTAAATTGTCTCTGTCTGTCTCACTCACTAACACGACCACTCACACGAGCTTTATGTTTATCTGTAGCAACATCTTGCAAAATACGCACACGATAAACGAAGTTGACTGCTATTAAAAGTCAGTTACGATGGTTTATTACCGCTTCACAGTAATACGCACGGAGCTGTTCAGACATTTTTACAAATTTATTCGGCGTTTCATACACACGTATGATGCATCGGCCAGCGCAGTTTGACTAATACTGAGAAGGAGTATTGTATTCCGGAATATAATAGCGTTATTTGTTTGAACTATGATTGTACTATGTATAATCCATTTCTTTATTTAAGAGCCAGTTCGGTACGTTTCATCGATGCCGCCTTGAAAAAAAAAACAGTGTTTATGACAGTCGGCGTCCGTCACCACATGGTAGAAATAGGGCAGCCCAGGAGCGTATTAGGAAAATTTCGAGGGCTGCTCACTAATACTAACGACAGTACCAGCTATATTTTATGGTAATTTTAAGTAAATCCCATATCTTTAAGTAAACGCCACAGATTGATTATGGATCCAAAGTTTTTTTAATTTCATCAAAATGTCATCTATAGTGGAACTACCCCCTTTTATAAAAGTCACAAACAATATTTCTTATTTACCGCGCACAGATCAGAACTTTTTGAAATGCCCCTTTTCTACTTTTTTCGACATGCGATACATTTACGATTAATAATCCTTTTACTGTCGACCGGAAATTTTCGTTAGTTCACAGACTCGTTTAATAATGCCAATTTGCTCCCTCTTTCATCCCAAGGTTTTTTGGTACATATTTAAAATTATCTGTTGTAATACCTATCTGTAATAATACCGGAGGTAAATGTTGACTAATTACAGAAATGTTAGAACTACATTCCACATTATATTTAATATCCTCAAAAGGACGCCAAAAAGCCATTTTCACTCAAAAACTAAAGGTATTTCATAAATGGAACGACCAAATATAAAAGACCAGAGCTACAACGCGTCCGTGGAACATTTGTTTCCTGGCAGTCCACGTTGACCTAAAGTATAGTCCATCTATTTTGAATTGAAAATGATAAATACGCCTGGGGAACAAAAAAAAGCGGTGCAACTTTATGATTCCATGGGCGTGCTCGAATAATAACTTTTAGGGATAGGTAATAATAAGTAATTAACGTCGATTGAAATGAACTATACATATGTATATACAGGAGTTGACGATTTACTGTATTAATGTGGCACATATAATAGTATACCGGTCGCATTAAGACCGGTCCTGGAATCTATTATTAATCTACGGGCTCTAATCATCATTAAAAAAAAAAACAAAATACGCCATTGAGGATTTATCAAATTTAATTATTTGGTTTAATTTATCACATACTCACACTACCTACTTTTATTTAGATTTTGTTATTAAGTGGTTTGATATGGAAAAAACAATAAAAAAACAAGCTTTTCCCTTAATATTTTTTATACTCATTTTGAAAAACAGTTTTTTGTCTTTTTAAAAAAAAAAATCAGTTATGTGATCGTTTATGTGCAACCTGTATTTGTCATCATTTTTAAATATTTAAGTTATCCATTTTTTTATTGACTATACTTTCACTTCACTATGTGGGTGTAACAAAAAAGCTGAAAATATCTTGTAGGAAATATTAGTTTATCAGCAAAGATTTGAATATATGTTACATAACTACATATATCAAGAGGAAGATGAAATATTTTGTTCCAAATGAGTTCTTTCAAAGAAATATATCAATAATAAATTACATGTCAATTAGCATCAATTTGCTGTTCAAATATAATGGTGGTACAGAACTTGACGGCTAAAGATGGCGGAGAAAGTAAGGTTGCGAACTTTGGGATCAAGTTGCTCAAGGAAGAAAATAATTCAACAAAGTAGGCTTTGTGTTCAACAGTCTTGTATGCTCGATTCACCCTGCACCGCTCTTGGCGACAATTATATTGATATTATGTAAAGTAATATCGCGGAATTGTGGGGTGTCTAGTGTTAAATGATTTATAAATATCATTATCCTTAAATATGGACGTTGATACTGTTATTATGCAATATCAGTTTTGTGATGCGTCACACGTCTGTAATATCGGGTGTCTCGGTTATTATTCGTCGGAGGCGGTTGTAAAATATGGGCAGAATGGTTAATTTCAATTCGCACTATAATAATGTGAATTTAAAGAGATATTCATGCGATGTGTCGTTTTATAGGTTTTGAGGTAGGAAAACTAAAATATCATATGCTATGATAAGTCTGTACTCTCATTTCCATTACTATGTCCATTTCCAATACAATAATTATGACCTATTTATATGACAGGTTACAAAAGTCATATTAGTTGGTCATAATATCATAAGGGTCATATGGGACATAAAGGTTCCACTAGGATATTATTGTCATAATTAATGTCCGGGAGAGTATGCTGTCACGCAGATCCGGCAATATACAACTCTATGATAATTAAAGTATAAACTGTATCTTTTAGGCGCATATTTCTTGACCTTGTATACACACGCCACTGTCTGTGCGTAGAATGTTATCCCGAACGAAGTCTTCGCGGGAACCCGGGACCACGTAATACACTTTCTCCGTAAGACGACGAGCTATTCCGATAGTGACCTGCCGGCGGCGGTGTAAATGGCGGTGTGAATAGTCGTTACCATTTTAAGGATTGAATATTACAAGGATTTACAATGGATCACATATTTTATGTATTCCTTACAATTGTCGATATATATATTATTTCGTGATCGCCGAGATTATAAAAGACATTTAGATTCGAATTTTCATCAAAAAATATACTGGTACGGTTAGAAAAGAGGAATTTTAGTTTTTTTTTCTGATTATTGACCTCACACGTTAAGTGTATTAGCCCAATTTTACTATTGGTTTGAGGAAGGATATAAAATAATGAGGGAAGGAAGGGCACCGCTTGCCCGGGTTGTCAGGGCATTGTAGTTTTCTAGACACACAACACTTGACCACGGGTAAGATAGGTTTAGAACAAACAGAAGGGTAAATATAAAGGTTGTGTTAAATTTGAGGAAAATTAGGTACATTATTAAATATTATTTTATTGCTTGACAAAGTTTCATGTATTGCTCTTCATCACCTAACTGGGTATATACGGGAGCCATATCGGAGAGTTAAAACCTCTTTATGTAGATAAGATAAAAGTGTATCTGTACTCTGTTTAGTTAACGGACAGTTAAAGATGTAGTGATAGATGTTTCCAGTTTCGCCACATATACAATTAGGATTATCTCGTGCCGATTTTGTAGGTGGGAAGGAAATCTTCCGTGATTCAGTTTTATTCGCATAACTGTTGAAATAGTTTTCCTACTGAGCTTGCTGTTATAACCAGTGTGATTCGGAAATTAGGAGGATCGTGTGATAAAAAGTATTGTATATCGCCATGGGTCCACTGTTCTTTCCATTCCCTTTGATGATTTTTAAAACGATCAGTTATAAAGATGTGGTATATGTGAGCTGTTATGTGAATTTGTTCCTTGCAATTTGTCGACTTTAATATTTTCTGAATATTGAGCTCTTTCTCCATAAAAATTGTATGTTTTGAAGTTTGTACGAGTTTAATAATTTTATATATAAATAAAATTATGGATAAAGGTAGTGTTTCTCACTCCAAAATTATCAAGAGCTTTGAGGACCGATTGAGAATCTGTGCAACAGTACATTTTCGAGTTTATTCGAAATGGCCCATTCAATGGAGAATAGATGGTGTTTCTGCAGCTGTAAACAAGCTTAGGTTTATTCAGCGTAAATGAATATTTGTAGTTGTAAGATGGGACATAAAAGACAAATTTATTTTCTAATTTGGACCGTCTGTGAAAATGTTTGTGATTTTCGTGGATATTTTGAAGAATATTCACAGAAAAGTGAAAACTCGGATATAAAAGATTTTAGTTTTATGGGGAATGTTTTTGTGCATCTAGCCTTGCGTGGAAGTGGTCGACAATATTTACGGGTTTTGCAAACAGCGGCTACAAGTATGAAAATAGTAGTGACACATGTATTGTCCTCTGTAGATGTAATAATAACGTACTTATATTAATGACAACAAAAAACTGTTAGTCATACAGACAACTGTGCGAAATTCGTGAAAATCATGTGTCGTCCTCTGTCTGTTTAAACTACTTTGAATTTGCATCTTTAACTCGTAGTGTTTTTATACGATTTAGTAACGGAAACGGCTGTAGTTGTTTTCTCACTTGCGGCACCGCTCAAATGGGCCAGTCAATAATTAGTAATACTGGGTGTTTAGCTCATATGTATCTTCCATTAATAACTTGACGGCGCATATCTCATAATTAATCATGGCATGGGTCATAAAGCCTTATTTAGAATTAAATAAAAACCATAGTATTCAAACATACAAAAATGTTAATATTGGTATTGTTACACAGTTACTATAAAAAGTAGGGGGTTCGCATATACTAACCTGGAGTAATCTTCTAAGTATTTCTAATTACTTATTTAGAATTTGAACTACTCCCACATCCAAAAATGTTAATATTGGTGTTGTTACACAGTTACCAGCAAATAATTTGTCGGATATCTCTTAATTAATATTCTTCCTTATTAGACGAGCTCCCTCCAAAAATGTTAATATTGTGTTGTTATACAGTTACATACAAAAAGTAGTTTTAGTAGTAGGTACTAAATATTCATTGCAGCTTTTAACTTTTGTTATACAAATAAATTATCAGCAGCTTTTGTCAAATTTCAAATTAACTAACAGATAAATTATCATTACATTTACTATTACACTTCAATTGGAATAGATGACTAGATGGTTTTATGATTTTCTTTATGTATTAATGAATGACTTTACTTATTATTATTTTATATTTGGTGTATTTCATTTTTGTCTTCATCTTACATTTAAATTAAATACACCAATTAGTAAATAATGTAGGTATGTATGTGGCAAAGAAAGTTATTGTTTGCTGGACTACACTACCCTAACTTCAAAAAAAATGTGAAAGTGGCTCTCTTGTAGTTGATAAATGACACTTGAAGAGTATTCCTATATATTTTCAAGGTCGCTGAAATTGAATCTGCTATCGTTTAACTCAGTCCCTAACCTCAAAAATTTCTCTTCAAGGAATCCATTGTCCATTTAGCTCTATCGGGAAACTATTTGTCTTAATCTCAAAAAAATATCTAAGAATCTCAAAATGTTGAATCGATTCCAAATTCAATATCAACAATAATATATAAATAATTAATTGTTAAAACGGATTCAGAACTATGTACTACTTTATAACACAGTAATTTATTTCTCATTTAATCGACTTCGTTTTATGTCTGTCGCTGATCCCCTCAGTATGAATAATATAAAATATGTTCGTATATAAATACTAAATACATAATGACAGGCTGAGGTTCCGGAAAAGGATATCATGTTACAAGTAGGGAAAGATCCCATCTAGGTAGAAAACGTCCTATTTAAAAAATCAATAGCTGACTAGTGAGGATATGTGATGTAAATATTAATAAAAGACGGATTGCTAACTAAAAACTACAGATACATGTATGTACATGGAAATGAAGATATATGTACATGGAATGATACATACATGGAAATGAAGTTTTTTAGGAATTAGATTTTCACGGAAATTTTTAATACACGTGAAATAAATTATAACAAAAAATCATACAAAGCTTTTGTATAATGTTTTGTGTTTTCTTCAATAAAAAATTTCGAGTAGTTTTTAAAAAGTTCTGGAAAATTAAAGACAATTTCAAATTTTACATTTTTCAACAACTCGCCAATGAAAAAAAAACTGTTTTCTGCTTGTTTTGTACAGGATAAGACAGTGTACGACAAAGCGTTTCTTCGCTTATTTTCCGCCCCACATGTGCCAAACCGTGCCTCCGGATGCCGTGGCCCGGTAACCCGTTCCACACCGCCTTCCCTTCCACATACTTATTTTTTTTAGCTGGTAATATTTGCTATATCTAAGTCAACATGGGCCAACCCAGTAGGTATATTGTTATACATAATCATTTAGAAACTAGGCGTCGCGAGGCTAAGCTTTTAAGTTTGATATCACCATCTGGACTTTTCATTTTAGAAATCGATGTGTCTTATTTTTATACATAATTATCAAAACACAGTATTCAGTTTCACCATTTCAACGTTAGGTGGCGCGACCCCCAACTTTTGTTTTTCTTAAGGTCACGTGTATTTTTTGTTACAGAAATCAATTTAATGGCATATCGGTTATATGAAATTGTAAAATCACGTAAGTGTGAGAGATTAAGCTACTGTCTAATATATTAGATATACGACAAACTGTATAGGGCGTTCAAAATACACGGTCAAACTTGAACAACTTTGTTAAGTAGTTTATTTTAAATAGAACGTCGTACCAGAGAATGATTATAGAGAGAAGTGACAGCCGGCGAAATCCCTTTGATCTTAGTGTGAGGCTTTCATCGACCTCAGACCTTTAAATTTGGAGTTCTCTCATTGCTGTCTTGTGTTATATAATAGAGGTGGGCAACTTTAAATTATCTTTTAGATTAGGAAACTGATACCATGTACATAACATATACATAGATTAGGTATTTTTTTGAGCTCTCCGCACCTATTGAACTTTTTTTTTTTTGAAAATTTGCGAAAATTTACGAAAATTTACAAAAAATTACGATATTAGGTAGTTTTGAAAAGTAATTTACCGATAAAATTCAATTTTCCCATCTCTAGTATATAATGAATTCGTATTACTTTGTAAATAACAACTTTTCTTATTCAAAAACAATTATTTATTATAAGCTAAATACATAAATACAAACAGAAGTTAACTGTATATTATAATTATATAATTATAGCATTTATAGACCTTTTAAGACACCTTTATAGCAACTATTATTTTCTGAGCTTGTATATGAATTACGTTTGACAACAGCGATTATTTTCTCTTCATCTTATTTTAACATACGATACACCGACGTTTCACTAGAATGACCGAAGGACCCTCTAAACCCTTTAATTTGGAGTTCTCTTTTATCTCTTTTAATAAATTAAGTTATCTGAGTGTCTCATTTCATCTGATCTCTGGTGATACTATATTTCCTATTTCTAATTTCCATTCCCTATATCTAAAATGTACGAGTTATTTCAAATACTTAATTTGTCAAAATGATTAGAGGATTAAATTTGAATAATTTTATCCTTCATCAAGTCGGCCGTTTTAAATTCACAGGAATTATATTTTATGATTGCGTTCGCTTCCTTTATTCGTCTTCTTCCTATACATACTTTTGCGGTACAGTTGAATCTATTTGATACCTACATAGTCGTAAAAAAATCTATATCGTTTTAGATTACACATGTTGTCCAGAGCACACTTTACCCGATGTAACTCTTGGTTTAATCATTTTGGTAAATACCTTAAGATAACTCAAAAATCATATAGTTTATCTACAGAGAAAACTAAAGTATGTCTCAAAAGTTTTCGGAAAAAAAGTAAGAGTCAATATTTTTTTATTTTTTGTTTTTTACATTTTAACAGCAATATTATTATTATACAGTCTTAATTCAACTAAACATAACATTTATATGACGGTCCATGCTCTTCTATGGCATGTAATTTTGTTCTTACATGGTCCATCAGTCTTTGGACGGTAGCAACGTCGACTTCCCCAATTTTCTGAAAGATTCTGCGTCTTAACTGGTCCTCATTTTGGGCTTCCCAACCCCCATCATGTACCTTTCTGCTCAAATGAGACCAAAATTTCTCAGTGGGCCTCGCCTGAGGAATCTGTCTTCGGAACAGAATTGATGCCGTTTGTGGCTAACGGCACGACTAAAAATGTCATATTAACTTCGAACAATTTACTACATTTTTTCCAACGGATCTACTTGATCTACTTGATTGGATAAACTTGATCGGATCATGTTTACTATAAATTAACTTTATTGGATTTTTTTCCGAAAACTGTTAACACATACGTTATTATTTTAGAAAGAGAACGAAAGCGGGACGCGAACGATATCATAAAATACTGTATGTTCTATTTAAAATAAGTGACTTAAGAAAGGATTTAGACCTTTAACCCCTTTGTTAAATAGTTTGAAATAACTAAAAACCATATACAAAAAAAAGAAGAAGAAAGGAAGCGTAAGGAATAATAAAATATAGTAGGTATGTTCTGTTTAAAATAAGCGACTTATTGAAGGACTATGTTCAAGTTTAACCATCCATTTTAAGCACCTCGCAGATTTTTCTGTATAACTAGAATTATTGACAATAAGATCAACCTTTCATTACATGGTAAAAAAGTTATCCATAAAACTTTGTCATTGCAAAAGTTACTAGTTCCTTTTTTATGGATGTGCAATTGATTTTTATATTTAAATTGAAATATCTTGAAAACCGTTCAATTTATAGATAGACAGTGGTTAATAATGACTTTATATCAAATAATAAAAATATAACATGCCATTTAAAATAACGAAGTTAGCATTCACTTCCAGTATATCCGGAGGTGCCAGAAAATTTCCATTACTTTAAATGTGTAGAATATCTCTGAAAACCCCCAGATACAAATGTTTATCTCCATATCGTTTATAATTCTCCCAAAACCTTTAATAGGTCGCTCACCGTGAAGCACCCTGTATAACCATGAAAGAGCCTTGCTAATAGTCTACGAGTCGCCACTGCTGTGCATACATGAAAGTAGATATTGAAATTATTACGAGGCGAAACATCCATAACGGGTATGAATATACTAAACTATTCCACATAAAAAAGTAAAAGCGCATCAATTTAAAGAAGTAAAGATCTCACATCTCTTATGCAATTGTGAGTAACACATACGTAGATGCCTAGTTTGCATGACAAAAATCCAGCGCTAAACAAAGACCCGACTATCGTAACCTAAAATCAGAAATTATCGAACAAAAAACGTGGGAAAACATTAAGTTACGGGTCTGGCAGTTCACCAAATACAGACCGACCTTTTATTCTAACTCAAGACTGAATATTTTAAATATATAATATGGCACGGTGTATAGATGCAGACTAAACTGAATAAAAATGCTGTGAAATAATGGAGAGGTCAGAGTCATTATGTGTGCTTAACCAGGTGATATTCGAGTCACTTCCGCTTGATCGGGTCATAATAGAACGCCTTTAAGAAACCGGAAGCTCATTTACCATTGTACTTATTAAACATATTCGTACCTAATTACATACATCTCTTTGAGTTTGTAATGGAAATCAAACACGATAATTTATACTTTTATTGTAGCGAACTTTAGCGACTTGTAGTAATTATATGTTAAGGATTATATGAAATGACATATGCATCTATGGGTATTTAAAGATGTAATTAATGAAATTCTTAGACTTCGAAAATTGATTATATCAGAAAATTGTTTACCAATTATTAGCATTTTCCTTAGGATATATTGAGGAAACAGTCATTGTTATTTCTATAATACAATTAAAAATGACACAAACTTTTATAGATTGCATTCCCCAATATTTTCTATATTTCATGTATTGTGTATGACAAATATATCTAGATGGATATACATTTTTTTCGCGTCTTATGTACAATTCTATATACAAGATGAATTCTGTTATTGCCACGATATAATTGGACAAACCAGCCATAATTTAGTTTTAGGTTATTTATTGATTTTAATCATCTTTGAAGGAACGAACGGGGAAAAAAAAGAACGGAAGAGACCCGACAGAAGGAGAAGGGTGGAAGGGCGTAGGTAACATGAAGCACTTTCAGTACAAGTTTGAACTTGTCAGATCATTTGTTTGTTTTCTGTGTTTTCGTAACCCGTTTTTTCTAATGCGTTTTAAAATGAGTGACATTAATTTTGAGCAACGGTGTGCTATCAGGTTTTGCTTCAGACTTGGACACAGCGCAACGGATACTTTTGCAAAACTTCAACACGCCTACGGAGACAGTGTTTTTTCAAGAGCCCAGGTTTTTTCGGTGGTTTAAGGCATTCTCAGAATGAATCACGCAGAGGAAGACCTTCATCTTCAAGAACCTATGAAAATATCGATAGAATGCGGGATCTTGTGCTTTCAGATCGTCGGCTGACGACAAGAATGATCGGCAAAAGAGTTAAATTTTAATCACACCACTATTCATCAGATTTTGACTAACGAGTTGGGGATGGGAAATATCTGCGCAAAAATGGTTCCAAATAATCTTTCGCAGGAATAAAAGGACATCAGGAGAGAAATATGTGTTTGACTTTTTGGAATCGATTGAAAATGATCCCTATTTTATGGAACGTGTCATTACTGGTGATGAGACTTGGGTGTTTGAGTACGACCCGAAAACCAAGCGCCAAAGCATGGAATGGCACACTTTTTGTGACAAAATTTAAAAATAGAATAACTTTATTAATTGCACAAATAAAGGTGGTCCTTTTAGTACACTGAGTAACCTACAAATATTGTAGTTTACTTTTTTGTAATAGAAGGGCAGCAGAAATTGATATACAATATAGATATTTAGAGAACGTTATATACGAGATATTTGATATATAATATTTAGAGAACGTTCTTCTGTTGTATATTATGTCGTACCATTGTAATGTCGCATGAATTAAAATTATATGGTAAAATATACGATTAATATTACCTGTAAAAACACCTCGTGCAACGCCTCTTTAAGTTTCGGTTCTTTTTTAATACAGCTGCCCACATGAAACCCGTGTAATGGAACCATTAAACCTTTCAACACCGTCGTGAATATCAAACGTTTTTAATGATACATTCAAATCCCTAATCGATATCAACAGATTAGCATATGTAAAACATAATATACGAAAGGGGATGTGATATTAACTGTCGGTATCAGTGAATCGGGTATCCGGACCCAATAACTTCTTACGTTGGAAATATAGACCCATAAGTCGAATTTGTTGGATTGGAAAACCGTTGGATTTTTATGTTGAGAATGGTACTACAGCATTTTTATTGCTACAAATATTTGCTGAAATAAAGAATACAAAAATATAAAGCAATATTAATAATTTAGTTTAATATTAGTCACGTATTTTTGCATTAACAGGGGCAATGTTATGTAACTAGAGAGTCCTGGGATATATTTATATTACTCTATTTGTTGTGAAATCTTTTATTTCAAATCTTATTCATTTTTAACGTTTTAGTGTCAAAATATAGGGTATAAAAAACAGGCATTCTAGTATGTCAAGAAGTAAAATTTTGGAGGTGTTTGACTTTAAGTTTAAGGTTAATTTGAATTTTAAGCTGTATTCAAATCATTTGGGATATTGCGAAAATGCGAAAATTGTATCAATAATAAAGCGTTTATTAATTTTTTAACACAAAACAACTATTTTTTATTTTAAATTGACAAAATAGAATAAATTTTACAAAGAAAGTCAGCACCAGAAAATATTTACTAAACACCTTGAATTTTTGAGGGACGAACTATCCTCTGCACTGGGCGTACTTTATCCAAATTATGAAGCTTTTGCGCCGCCTCATTTTGCATTTATCGACTTTCTATTGGCAGCTACGAATAAATACGTGCTCCTTATTTTTCAGTGCTCTACAACCCCCAAAATTGAAGAATGACATTTCTATCACTTTCCTTGTTAAATCTAGTTTACCATAAGACTTTTTGTCTTATTACTTATTCTTAGATTTATTTATTATTTATCCATTGTCTTAATAGTCTGTTTTCGTTCTTTACGCTATAATGTTCTTGTAATAGCAGTGGCGGGTGATGAAATTTGAAATTCACTGTGAAATTATAATTCGAATTACCATAATTTTTTACAGATCTCGAAATTTCGAAAAAATCAGTATTATAAAAATACTTTGTATACATACACTTGGTGACTGTGAAAAAAATTTAAATATTTTGCAACCCATTTCCGAGATCTTCTGATAGAAAAAACATTTTGGGATTTTTTTTTCGAAATTTTAGTTTGTTTTTTTCTACTATACCCTTCTACTTAGGTCTGGAATCACGTTCTAAATTATAGGTAATGCGAGACCCATGCTCCATTATGAAAATACGAGCAGCTTTCAACCTCAAATTCCCGCAGCGCTACTACTGTGCAGTTGTAAAGATTAGGTACATATGTGCAGTTACATTTGCAGAGAAATAAAGAAAAACGTTTCTGTTTTTCTTTTCTGTCTCATTTTTTTCTGAAGAAACGTATTGTTTTAGGACAGATACTTTTTATTTTGTCAATCTAAAATGCTCAGATGAAGAACTTTAATGCCAAATATTTGGAAAATGTTCCTTTTCCAGATATAAATGGGACAGAAGCACGAGGGCAAGTCAAATATAAACCTTTTCCTTTTCAAGGAGAGACGTCGTATCGGAGGGGTGCTGCCGCTTTTCCACAAATTCCGTCTGGATAACTAGATACCTCCTGACATGCGATACCTCTTCTTTTTTGCATTAATTTGATCGTAGAACAATGAGTGAGTGGGTAGTTCCTTCTGTCGCGCAACGCATTATTATAAAATTTCTGTCTATTGAAGGTGTGCGACCTTCTGAAATTTTGACGCGTCTTCATGCCCAATTCGAGGATGCAATCCTTTCTAAAAATGCAAGTGTATGAGTGGCATAAACGTTTTTCAGTTAGAGGACGAGAAAGAGCGGAAAATGAACCACATGATCGTGGCCCTCGAACCTCTATCATGGCAGCGAATATATGTGCAGTACGTGGGCCTTCAAGGGTGATCGTCGCCCTACACTTGAAGAAATTTCTGGATCAGTGGGAATCAGTAATGGCAGTGTTCATTCAATAATTCACGACTTTATTTCAGGAAGGTCTCAACTCTATGAGTTCATCGACTTCATCCCATCCCGAATCAAAAAAATGTGTGTTTTGAGGCTTGTCAGAGACTTTTGGCTCGTTGTGAAGATGTAGGAAGAGGGTTCCTTAATCGCATAGTCACTTGTGATGAAACATGAGTTCACCACTATACACCAGAATCCAAACAAGCGAGTATGGAGTGGCGACAAAAAGAAGAAAGAGTACCAGTGTAAGCGAAAACAATTTTGTGTGCAGGAAAAGTGCTTTCGACTGTTTTTTGGAATAGGAAATGTATTCTTTTCGTTTACTTTCTCCATGAACGCCGAAAAATCAATGCAGAATATTGTTGTCAACTTTTGGATAGGACAAAAGCTGCGTATCGCACCAAAAGGCGTCGTTCTCCCATCAGGAATGTCGTTCGTTTCCATGACGCCAGACCACACACGACAGCCATAACTTAGGCCAAGCTGGAGGAAATGTATTGGGAGCAGCTTGAACATCCTCCTTACAGTCCAGACTTATCACCGTGCGACTACCATTTGTTTGGACCGCTAAAAAAGCTCTAGGCGGCGAGAGACGAAATCAAAAAGTTGTCGATTCGGGTGGGAAAAATGTGTTTCGTTTGAAGAAGACTATATAGGAAAATAAAATGTTAGTTTTAAAATTTTACCTCTTGATAATTTTTTTTATACATATAAAAATAGTATCTTTTCTGACTCATTTATGCATAAAATTAAGTTTGTCATTAAAAAAATACCAATGACGTTAGAGTTCGAAAACAATCCACGATTTGGAAATGACGTAAAAAATAAAATCGATCTGTGCAAACATTTTTTGTAAAAAACTTCCCCAAAAAGAGATATCGGAAAAATTCCAAACTTTACGACCTCACTCTATGCATATCTTGACATACTTTTTATTTCAGCGAAATATACATTTTACATTCAATAATGAAATGTTTTTATGTCTGTTTAACTATTTGATATTAATTTACAAATATGTAAATATTTTTTAAGAGTGTCGAATAGTGATTACGAAATTTTATTATACCGGGCGATGTGTTAATCGGATACAACCTTATAACCATAAAAACCACGAGCGACACTTTAGCATGACATAATGGACGCTAATTTTTATAAATTACCATTTAGTGCTGGATTATATGAGCATGTGTGGTAAATTATATGCGATTTTAAGTAGCTGTGCAGACGCAAATAAAAAAATTAAGCACATTAAAGACATTCTGATATCTTGAAATATAATTCAGTATAAACCGATTATTCGCTTCGTGCCTCAGTTATAGTTTACATAGTTCCTAGCGATTAATATACATGATCCCGCGGCATAAGTAAATTCCCTTCCTAGTCTTATTTTATGCCAGGTATTTGCGAGTTTCTTCGCCAAGTAATGTAAAATATTCACGGCTATATCAAAGGAAGACATCAGGCCGTGTAATACATTTGTACTATGATAAACACGGTATTCTGCTCCATTATTTAGTTTCGTCCTGGGATAAACTGAACGAGTTATCTTCGCAATGCTCGACTTTATGTTGGGTCTCGGCCAAAGGCGAAGTGCTTCGAGGATTGTACTCCATACGATCTTTTTCCTTTTCCATTTCCGTTCCTATATTTTGCAAGCGTCAGAATTCTTTTTCTTCAGTTCCTCAGAGGTATTAAATAGCAGTTAAAGCAGTCATATTCAGGTAATATACAAAGTATAAGGTTATAAAGAAATAAGTGGGGGCTTATATTATTGTCGTTCAGTGACAAAAGATGAAAGTCCCTAAGGCCACTGTTTGCAAGCCGTTTCCAAAATAAACTTGTGAGGAAGAGGATTTTCGAAATTTTTCCGAAGTTTCGTTTGAATGTTGAAAGCTAATGCAGCCTTCTACTTAGGTCTAATAATAACCCCTAAAATATGATATGAGTCCCATGCTTGGTTACGAAAATACGAGAATCTCAAATTCCACCAGTCGCCACTGTTGTTGACATATGGTCCACCATTTCTGAGCAACGGCGGTTGCCGTTGCAAAGCAGCAGCGCACAATATCCTTTTTAAACGATGATCTCGGAGGGTAGTTGTCTGTTGTGATGTTATCTCACTTTGTGTGGTTCTTGATTATAATGAGTCCGTCTATCTCTCATCTAAAAAGTCAATCTGTTGACAGGGTTTCAGGGCTTGTAGTTACGGTGAGCTATAATTTTGCCCACAAACCTTGCAGCTTTTTTGGAGTTGAAAGGGCTCATGGATTTAAGAGCGATTTAAGAGCGAATACTGATTTTCTACAGTCTTGTACGACTTTTCTTGACATATTTTATAAACTTCATCATGCCAATTAAAACATATTTTTTCGCCGACTTTATAGTCACACTTCTCAGTGCAGACGTTGGGAAATATTCACCATTCCTATTGCAGACAGTGATTTCTTGATATATCAAGGGAGGACAAAACCCAAACCTTTTTAACAATGTGACAAGTTTGTAGTACAACTGCCTTCTGTTCATTTCTAATAATATTACGAGACAGTCCTAATGCAGCGATGTTCTTGTCGAATCTGGTCGTCATAACTCCCTCTGCCGATATTACTAGGGCGTACGTCTCCACCTTCTCCAGTTTCCATAGGCGCTTCAGCTCGATTGATATATTTTCATATTTCGCGATCTTCTCCCCGTTCAGTCCTCAGAATGTTGTTGTTAAGTGACATTACGATGTCTATGATGATCCCTTTTCGTTGTTCCCTGTTGATCAGCACAATATCTGGTCGGTTGACGTTCACTGTTCGATCAGATTATTGGCCTATCCCAGTACATCACTGCTACTTCCGATTCAAGCACAGCTTCCGGGATATATTTGTATAGAGACATAAAAAAAAAACGTCATCAAAGTTGGCCGAGAAAAAAAAGACGTATTTCTATTCTTAATCGAATTTATAACCTTATTTACTTGTCAAGACAGTCACATCATATGACAATCATTGTTTATTTTACAAATTGTGACAGTCACTTGTCAAATGTTTGACATAACCGAAAAGCTTAGACATGACCGCTATTTCCATCTCTCTCGTTCATAGCCAGAGTTGATGACGTTTTTTTTTGGATGTCTCTATAGTATGGCGGAGCCGTCGCTAACAGGCCATACTTAAGTTGTTGTTGGACCATCTTCGCAAGTTGGTTGTCCCTGCCGAGATATGCTGACTCTGCTAGCGCGGGACACCCTCCTATTATGTGTTCTATAGTTTCGCCTGCAGATCCACATTTCCTACATAGGTCTCGACGTTGTCTCTCATGATATGATTCTGGTAATTTCTTGTTGTTATTATTATTATTATAGGAGTAATATATTATTACATAAGTATTATTATTATATAAGTATTATTATTATATAAGTATTATTACATAAGTATTATATTATGTACATTTTTGGACACATGCAAGTTAATAGAGTTTGCCAACGCTCTGAACTGGAATCGTCTATAAATAAACGAATATTATTTATTTTGATATCTAGGTGCCTGTCAAATTTGACATTACAAATAAAAAAACAGGGAAACGAACTTAAGCTTTTTTGTTACTGCTAAAATTCGGAAAACATTAAAGGTATGTTGTTTATAATCTCATTTTGGACCTATGCTCAAATAAATTGAAAAGGATAATTTCAAAAATGTTTTAACTCACCCTAGTTTGATTTTGGATAATCGGAATAAAATGTTTTTAATAATTTTATGAAACACTTTTTACTATTTAAATAAAATGTAAAACGTATCGAATTTGTTACTATTCTTTTATCCAAATATTAATATTTTTAGATCATAACATTTGTCATCACCAGTTTCACACATCATCTTAATTACTTTTTAAACTCAAAAAATATACAAGGCGTATTAGGTATGAACGAACACGGATGTACGAACTTTGGAAAATAACTGATTTTTTTCCTCGAAAACTGATATGAACGACCTTATATCAGTTAAAATGTAATTTCGTATAAGTCTATGTTATATAGAATACAAACAGTTGAATATATCCAAAACGGTGACTTTTAGGCACCATGTATGGTTAATAAAGTCGACTAAAATTTAGTGGAGTATCCAAAAGTGTACAAATATACAGGGTGTTCCATTTAAAATAACTAAGTTTTGTAGTGGTTACAGACAATGGATCACCCTGTATGATTATAAATATTTTACAAATATGCACCACATCGTTTTGGGCATTTTTAAACATTTTTTTTAAATGTACAATAATAGAGGAAGAAACCACCTTAGGTGGAACACCCGGTATAATAAAATATTCAGAATTTAAACAAGTTAGAAATGGTAACAACATTTTGAAGACCTCCATACAAAACTTAATTGCCTCTTTCCTTTCAATTGGTGCTAAAGGAACATACATTTGTTAGAACAACATTTAAATAAGTAATTCAAGTGATATATTAAAGTTAAACTATAAAAATGGTACCATGAATAGCGCAATGGGTTCCCTAAACTTTTTTTGTATGATTGAAATCTCTTTCCTCAATACAATTACATATGCATAAGGATGTAGGTTTTCGAGTCCATTGTATTGCTTCAAGGGTCAAGCGGTGGCACAGACGTAACACAAACCTCAGGAACGCTCGAAATACAAAGGCCTGATGGTGGTTGTCTGATCGTAGCGACAGACCGATCAGTGGTGCGATAAAAAATTGTTCTGGAATTTCGCAGTTTATATTTCACGTAATGTAAGCGGCAATAGCGAATAAGAAAATAAAATTATCGTCTATCAACAATTCAGAGTTGTTTTCGTAGTATCGTTGTAAATGTAACTTTTATTTCAAAAAAAAATTAGATGCGCATCTTACAAGTGTACGCTTTTCAAATCACAACCTACTATGATTTTCATCTAATAATTAGACAAATCGCAGAATAAAATTTGTTAAGAAGTATTTTATATTAAAAATATGATTTCAGATCCTGAATCAGTGTTGAAAAAACTACGTAGATTCAAAAAACTACAATCTATATTTCACATCGTAAGGTAAAAAAAGTCCTCAAAGTATGCCGTGGAATCGGTATCTCATGTCTTGAAACATTACTCTTATAATTGTCAAGTTCTCAAGTTTTTATTATTAAGAAAATTACAATACTGACATTGTCATTGCATAATACATCAACATATCATCAGTTAAAAAAACATATACAGCAATGAACAATAAATTAGTGACGTGTCCATCTTCTTCTTCCAAATGTCTTCTTATTTTTAATTCTAGCTCGTAGGTCTTCCAAATTTTCGCAAGTGGTTTTGAAAACCGAGTTTTGAATTTGTGACCATAAAGAGAAGTCACATTGTGTAAGGTCGTAGAACCATGTTGGTTACCTAACTGATATATTACGACTTAATACTTCAAGACTTGATCTTTGAAAAATCCAAAAAATTTATTTTATCAAGAGTTACGTGAATTGGCGGCCGTCCTTCTAGTAGAAGCCTTGTCGCATCTTTTGCATTTACAACCAATTTTCTTTTTCGATACGGCCGCCTACACTCCTACTTTCTGAGAATGCTTCAGAGGCTTTATAAATAAATGTGGAATTTTAGAGCTCCACATTCTCATTTGTTGAGAATTAACATAACCAAAGAGGTAACCATGTCTCGACAGTAAATATGTTTTAAACCGTATCCTACTTTATAAATGGCGAAAGTGATGATTTTAGAACAGTTTTTAAGGGTATAGACGAACTTTGACATGATAGGTTTAAATCGACTATGGATTCGGATTCATCTACAAAAATTATATACAATTCCTATGTATATAATATAGGAATGGCGGTAAGGTCTACTGTGACTGAGACTTTTTTTATGTGTGTTGGTGTCTACTGTTTGTTGCCTACAGTTGTATTAGTTGAAATACGCACGATTTGTTACTATACTAGATCGTTTTAATTTTACCTAGATGTGTCATATATATCAGACTTGTTTTTTTTTTATTTGTATATTATTCATATTGTTAAATATTTAATATTATAATTTTGTTCGTAACACCCGATTTTTTTTTAATAATGCCAATTAGTATGACAATATCATTAACATTTGTCTAGTTTTATACTCATAAATATACATCATATTTATTGTAATGTTAAATGGCGAAATATGTAAATCTGGTCAAAACGGAGCCAGACGACTTAGATGGATGACCCAAAACTCCGGCAAGAAGAAATTCAACAGTGCTTAAACTTGATTATTTGGTGGTAAAGTGTCATTCCATGCTAAATACTATAGGTAATCTGAATCTTGATAGATATTATCAAAGAGAATGGATACGAATGGATGCCTTTTTCCATGCTAACGTAGATCTAAGAAGTTATACTTTCGTGTCCTTCGTATTAATAAATATTAATTTTGCAAACTTTTATTCAATTTCACCTGTTACTTGATAGCACGTTTGGGTTAAATCTTTGCAACAGTTCTAATAAAGCTAAAGCTTTAAAATTGTATATTTCTTAGCTAATATCGTTAAGGTATCGGTAAGTCCAATATGGCGGATTACCTTTTTCTTCACCTCCTTGACATGGGTAAGTATCATAGGACAAAATGTAGCGAGTAGAATATGATAGTGGTATCTGATGTATCTCAGAGTCTGATGATGGAGCCGGAAGGTGGTCATGGAACCCCACAACTACCTAAATTATGATATACTTTGGACTCTGAAACTGACATCTTGAGTAAAAGTTACATATGTATGTCTGTCTTCCAGTCTGATAACCATTTTTGTGCATACAATATTACTTTCGAACACTTTAAGGTGTTAGCGTAAAATCTAATATACCTAAAATGTAAAGGTTATTCTCGTCAGAGTCAGTGAGTGAGCCTAACGCGTTTCGCTACTGAAACTGTAAAATTTGTTGAATGTGTAACATCATCAGAATGTAACAATGTGTAACATCATCAGAACACAATCAGTAAGCACTTCTTATGATTCACATTCCATACCTTGTTAGAAAGGTTTTGGGACAGGATGAATTTCCTCCCCTCACCTAAACCTAATTTCTGCTGGAGGCGGGGATGAGATTTGAAGCCATCACTGTCTGCAGCAGGAACGGGTAAATGTTTCCCAGCGTTTACTCTGAGCAGTGTGACTATAAAGTCGGCTAAATAACAATAATAATAACAAGCGTCTTCCACTTAACCCTTTTAAGATTTTGCTAGATGTATATAACATATATTTTGATGAAAATAAAAAAAATAACAACAAAAAACACACCTTAACACCTTGTTGTTGTTTAACACTTACCACTAAATAAAAAAAAGGAAAAGTTAAATAATGTAAAACATAATTATATCAAATCCGTGTAAACATAGTGTGAATGCATAATTATATAAAATAAAAAAAATGTGTATACTGGTATCAAAAAAATTCGTAAAAGAAAATACATTTCTTTTTACTTTCATTTTCATATATTTTTTTAAAACGTTAACATAATCATATAAATATTCAGCATTATAGGATAACGACTTTTTTAAATGTTGATGTCTAATATACTAGCATAATAGCGGGTTTACACATGCATGGATTTAGTGGCGCCAGCGGCCACTGGCGTCACTAAAACCATGCATTTGTAAACCCGCTATAATAAGCGTATAGTTGTGTTTAATATCTCGACTGTGAACTTGGTATCTAGTTAACAGTTTAGTCTTAAGTTATCCAGGAGTTGAGGTTATTAACAAACGATGTACAAAAGTAACTGAATGGTATTTATAACTGTTAGCCATATTTAACCAATTTAGTTGACGAAACTTTTCCGAGATATGATAAAACTTTCTCAGGTTTCTATTGATAAACCTACAACTAGTATTCTGTACCCTTTGGATAGAAGTTTTCGTGGCACTGTCTAAACCGGGATAATGTATGATATCAGCACAAGAAAATATCGGCAACAAAAATTGTTATACATAGCCTTTTCTTGTTTTATAGTTTAAAATAGTTTTATTGGCATATAGTATTTCTAAACTATATAAGACTTTTTAATTAATACATTGCCATGTTCTTTGAATTTTAATTCTGCATCGATTATGACATCTAAGTGTTTTGCTGTATCAACAAAAGATCATTTTTGGCTGTCATTTTTAATGTTTTTTTTTTAATTTTGATCTAGATTTTCGAAGCCATATTTATGACAAAATAATAGTAATGCTGTTTTCTGCGAATTTAGTGTTAATTGGTGTTTAATACAGTTTTCTGCTATTTTGCTCAAGTCTTCGTTGATGTTTTTGGAAGTTAACTCATAGTCTGTACATTTAAATTTAGAATAAATCAATTGAGTATCATCCTCATAGCTATGAAATTCCGAAAACTTGACAACATTGTAGAGATCTGAAATATACATTAGAAACAGAAATGGACCGAGGATAAAACCTTGCGGTACCCCTGCATTCACTAGATCTGAAGACGATAAACAAAATATAGTGTGTGCTAATGTTGGCGAGATTTTAAATATGACTGTAAATATGACAGTGATATGTTATCTAAGCCATAATATTGTAATTTTGCAATCAATAAGTCGTGATCTACTGAGTTGAAAGCCTTTGAAAAATCTAACAAAACCAATACGCTTGGTAGTCTCTCGTCAAGGCTTTTGGTTAAAGTGTCCGAAATATTTACCAGAGCCGTTGTTATACTGTGGCCACTCCTAAATCCCGACTGATTTCCTAGCAGAAGATTGTAAACTATAAAATGTTCTGCAATTTGATTATATACCTTTTCCAGGATTTTACTAATTACACTAAGTAAACTAATCGATCTTAAGTCATTGAAGATACACTGTTAAATTTTTTTGTGAAATTACAATATTTTTACAAAACATCGGTTTAGTAAAATTACAAACCAATGCATACCACTGAAAAATTATTATACAATTCAAGTAATTTTTCAAGACATGTAAAGAAAATCTCAAAAATGAGTTGTCATTTTACAAATTTTATGTATAAATCATACACGTGTTGTAATTTTACAAAACAGTTTGTTAGTTGATAATGAAAAACGTTCTGGATTTACAAGTATTAGTTGCGATTCAATGTATTAGAACTTTAAGCAAAATCACAAACAAATGTTGTAATTAATATTACAATTAATTTATTAAAAGTTTACCAAACTTTAAATTTTACAATACACATGATCTTTGAAAAATGTATATTATCAACGTTACACATTCTCATTTTACGAACTATTTCCAACTAAATTGATTTGTAAAATTACAATGTTCGTCGTATAAAATTACTAACCTTATTTTATTATCTGTTTAGTTATATTAGTACTTTTGTAACTTTCCAAAACAAAAACAGTAAAAAATGTTTTGTAAAATTACAACTCCTGATTTAATGAACACAAAACTGCTTTGCCAAAATACTTCCAACGCATTTTTTGTAAAAATTACCATAGAAATTTTTAACAGTGTATCTGGGGTATTTTGGACAATGATAATATAATAGATATTTTCCGTTGAGTAGGAAAATATCCTTGTTCTATGCAACAGTTTGCAGAGTGCGTAACATAGTATTTATGTTGTCATGGCCTGACGTATTTGATTTAATTTGTGCGACTATTTTTTTTCAATTTCATCAACCCTAACCACCTTAAAAGAAAATTCTGGTGTGGGTACTGGAGTCTTCGGCGTAGAAACAAAAAAATGGACGTTTCCACGAAACACCGAACTACTATACTTTTCTCGACGCGCGTTTCGCCAACTAAATTGACATCTTCAGGATTGAAAATTAAAACTAAATTCTGACCCATACACTTGCTCTATTTTAATTTGCCGTCATAGTCCACAGAACTGTAATACCTGTATTTGTTTATCAGAGCGATCAGTGAACTATTGGGTATTGGACCATTGTCCTTATTCATACTACTGTTACATTTTATGATTTCTTTCATAAACTTTCAAACAACTTTCTAAAAGCATCCAACTGTCTACGCTTTATTATATTTCTAATTGCTTTTACATGGTTGTCAAAACCATGTTGCGCAACAATATATTTTTCCGCTCCACCATATTTTAAATGAGCCATGTGTTCTTTTAAATCTAGCCAATATATATCTTTTTGTTTGCCCAATATAATTTTGATCATAATATTTACAACATATTTCGGATATTCCAGACGTTTCATTACTGTTGATTTTATCTTTGGGGTTGCCTAAGAGCGTATGTAGTTTATTTTTAGAATTAGAAACCAAATTGATATTAATATTTTTAAAAAACTTTATTTAGTCCGCGGGTGAATTTAGGTTCATATGGTAACGAAACAAATTTCGAATTGTCAGTATTTCTACGAAAAGTCGTGGAATTGTACAGGGCTCTCTTAAATGTACGCTTCCTTATTTACGTATCTATTAAATGGCTGAGTAACCGTTATTCTTAGCTATGTCCTTAATTAAATTTTTTTCATGTTCAAACCTCTCTTTACTGAGGGGGAAACTTAACAAACGGTGAATTAGAACATTAAAACTTGCCATTTTATGCTGAAAAGGGTGGTGTGAATCATTGGTGATGTATCTAAAAGTCGAAGTTTCTTTCCTACATATTATATTGAATGATGCAATGAAGACAATGACCGTTTGAAAATTAGAATATAGTCAAAATCGTATATAAAAGTTAAAAGAATTTTTGTTTGAGGTTATGTTGACCTTCGATTTTTTTGTAAAAATCCTCCTCATAGACAGTTACCCAAAGTATATCCATGAATTTTTTCAAGTCCATCCAATGATCAGAACACGAAAAAAAATTAAAACGTAAGAAACACGTTTTTAGGGTCCTTAGTGTCCCAAAAAAATATTTGGGGTGTAGGATCCGGCTAACCCTTCATTTTATTCCCCAACAAACAGTTTTTCACCAAATAATAAAAAAAATAGGGCATTTCACCATTGTTAATGGGGGAGATCCTTTACTCAAAAAGTGTAATGAAAGGTGACAAGGAGTTAACCATTGCCGTTCCCTCATGTTGTTGAAAATATTCACCATTATACTGAAAACAAGTTTGATTCATACAAATATTAGTAAGCAGAATGTGTTCCTTAACAATTTTATCGTCTAAATCATTTAATTCGAGTATTTCCCTGAGGTAGTCCAAAGTTTGTGGGATTGGGACACTTGGAAACAATGAGCATACATCAAACGACACCAAAACTTCACCTTCTCGCAACTGAAAATTTTTGATTTTAATGAACTCATTAGTTTTTAACTGAAAAACTTGTGTGCAGTAGGCAAATTTTCAAACTCGTTCGTTAACCATTTTGACAAATTATAAGTTGGGGATCCTTAGGTTGTAAACTATAAGTTGGGGATTGTTGTAGCTTAGGTAGCTTTTTTTCAAAAGAAAATGTTACATCAGTGTTATGTTTATGTAGATAAAAATTTAAGATCACCTTGTCTGATGGTTTCTTGTTATAAATCGCAGTGCCAGTACTAAATTCGAGTCGGGCGGCCGGCTGACAGCACTGTGTCACCATCACGCGGCGCAGCCGAACGGGACGAATGACCCTCGAACCTTGGTCTCGGTTTGGTGGTCCCGTTACAGGCTCATGCGGCACACAATACGTCCCCGTATCTCACAGAGAAATATTAACTTAATGTTGATACCGATGCTTAACACTCCTCTCATGCCTGTTTATTCTTAAAATGGATTAAATTTAAGAAGACACACACGGCGACATGTCGGCCCCCGTAACCTCCATTCGCTTGCGCCTCATGCAAATTACTTCCTAGCGAGGCTAGGTACGTAATAATAATAATAATAATACTTTACTTTATTAATGAAACAAGAGTACATTTCATTACGGGCGAAGTTTGCAGACTAGGCTGCACTCTTTTAAACCTCTTTTGCACCACTTAACCCTTTTTTAAACTTTTGCTAAATATATAAATGTGATGAAAAAAGATAACAAAAAAACATTTGTTTAACCCCTACAACTAAATAAAAAGAAAAATAAAGACAAAAATAATAATATATAATCTAAATATATAACAAGAAATAAAAGATAATATAAAATATAAAATATATGAAATGCATGTAAACAAGTATGAATATAATTAAATTATATAAAAATAAAAAATAATGTGTATATGGATATAAAAAAAAGAATGATTACTTAACATTTACTTATTGATTTTTGTAGTAACAGTTTTTTTACATGATGTTTGAAACTTTTTATACCTAATTTTTTTAAATCGTTGTCAACAGAATTATACAAAAGTACAGCATTGTAGGAAAATGACTTTTTTAAATGTTGACGTGTAATATATTGGCATAGTGAGCGTATAGTTGTGCCTAATATCTCGACTGTGAACTTGGTCTCTGGTTAATAGTTTAGTCTTAAGGTATCCAGGAGTTGAGGTTATTAGCAAACGGTGTACAAAAGTAACTAAATGGTATATATGATCAAATTTCCTCAGGTTGTTGATAAACCTACAACAGCTATTCTGTATCATTTGGATAGAAGTTTTAGTGGCACTGTCTAAACCGGAATAATACATGATGTCAGCATAAGGAAATATCGGCAACAAAATTGTTTCACACAGTTTTTTTCTTGTTTTATAGTTTAAAATAGTTTTATTCGCATATAGTATTTTTAAACATATGTAAGCCTTTTTAATTAATGAATTGACATGTTCTTTGAATTTTAATTCTGTATCGATTATGACACCTAAGTTTTTTTGCTGTATCAACAAAAGGTATTACTTTGTTGTCAATTTTAATGTCTAATTTTGACTTTAGATTGTCATAGCCATTTTTAGGACAAAATAACAGTAATGTTGTTTTTTTCTGGGAATTTAATTTTAATTGGTGTTTGGAGGTGCAGTTTTCTAGTACATATTACAATCATTTCATACTTATCAACATATCGGATCGGGATTAGTTGTAGGTATCGTGTGTGCTAAAAAAGGTATGTGTATACTAAAGTAGTTACTAAAGTACCTATACTAACTCTAATATGCAGTGTCCGTCAAAAGTCTACACCATATGGTATTTTTTATTATCCTATTTTTTTTTAGGAACTGTCTCGATACTTCAACATAAAAATTGCCTCACAAACAAATCGTTTGTATTCATGTTAAGATGTTAATTACAAAGATTCATGTGAAAATTACGACTTCGTTTTTTTTTTCTGCAAAATATCACTTTTTAGTGCATATTTCAATTGAGTGCATATTTTAGTAGCTATTATAAAATACTGCTTAATTTTTAGAAAAATAACACAATTCAATCAACAATATAAATTTATATTCCCTAAATGGTATACTTAGTATACCATTTAGGGAATATGGTAGTAGAAAAGTGCCTCCAAAAAAATATAGGTTGTCTTTTAAAATACCAAAAATAACCAATAACCAAAAAAGCAATTATTTTTTTAAAGCTATATATTTTCAATTTTTTTACAAAACAACCTTATCCCCTGCAAAATACTCTCCATTACAACTAATACATTTGTTCCACCGGTGCTTCCACTGTTCGAAACATGTTTTGTAGTTATCTTTAGAAATGGATGACAGCTCCTCCCTGTTTTTTTCTTGGACATGGATCTCTTCAATGTTGTCAAATCGGTGTCCTTTCATGCCCCTTTTCATACGTGGAAATAAGAAAAAGTCTCACAGAGCCTGGTCAGGCGAGTAAGGTGCGTGGGGGCAGCGGAACCATGCCATTTTTAGTCAAAAACTGGCGAACAGAAATGGCTGTGTGCATGTGAATTGTTGTGGTGGAAGAACCAGCCTCCTGTCTGCCACAAATCAGGTCTTTTTTGACGAACACTGTTGCGAATCTCTGACAGTTGATCAACGAGGTTTGTCATCAATCGACATGTCGTAATTTTTAATCCGAGCAAACCACTCGTACAGTTGAATTTCTCCCATAGCGTCATCTTTGTAAGCTGTTTTCAACATTAAAACAGTTTCAGCAACATTTTTACCGAGTAGAACACAAAATTTCACAGCTGCACGTTGTTCACTTAAACTTGACATCATAAAAAATGAAACAAGAACAAAACAGCGCTAGCAAAAACAATCACTGCAGATGAACAGAACAAGCCAGGTCGACAACACAGGCGGCACTGAAATAACAATGAGTTGCGCTATACACGCCTAGCGGCAGAAATGCGTACTACACAAGCTGCTCCGCCCACGGCAATGCTGTTCCGGTAATTTTTTAGATACTCCCTCGTACATACATATATTGTATATCGATGACATGATATACAATCGATGACATGATACGAGGTGTGTAAATTAAGGAATAATACTGTTTTTTTTAAACTTTTTTATTCAAATAGAAGTACAATGCAGTATTATCAACTTCAAAATAACTTCCTTGGGAAGCCACAAAGCGCTTAGAGATGGTTCTTCCATTCCCTGCTTAGCAGTGCTGGAACTCATATATTAGAATAGCCTTCAGCTGGTCGGTTACAGCCGTCTGAATGTTTTCTATGGTCCCAAAATGACGTCCCTTAAATTGACTTTTCAATCTCGGGAAGAGAAAAAAGTCACAAGGACTCAAGACAAGGATAAGGAGGTTGAGGAGCCACATTTAATGTTTGGCCTGGAAGCACAAACTCTTTGTGGACAATTCCCTGGCTAAAAGCAATTCAGCATGCATTTGATTTTCTTTCAGCTTGCTTGTTTGGGTTTTGGAGAGCTTGAAGTGTGCCATTCCAAACTTTGGCGCTTGGTTTCCGGGTCGTACTCAAACGCCAAAATCTCATCACTACTAATGACACGTTCCATAAAATTGGGACCATTTTCAATCGATCCCAAAAAGTCATGATACATTTCCCTCCTGATGTCCTTTTTATTCCTGCGAAAGGTTTTTTGGAACCATTTTTGTGCAGATTTTTCTCATCCCCAATTCGTTAGTCAAAATCTGATGAACAGTGTTGTGATTCAAATTTAACTGTTCCCGATCATCCTTGTCGTCAATAGATGATCTGAACGCACAAGATCCCGTATTCTATCGACAGTTTCATCTGTTCTTGAAGATGAAGACCTTCCGCTGCGTGATTTGCCTTCAATCGACTTTTCTTCCTTCTGAGAATGCCTTGAACCAACGAAAAACCTGGCCTCTTGAAAGAACACTATCTCCGTAAGCGTGTTGAAGTTTTGCAAAAGTATCCATTGCGCTGTGTCCAAGTCTGAAAAACCTGATAGCACACCGTTACTCAAATTTAATGTCACTTATTTTAAACGCACTAGAAAGAATCCGTTTTACGAAAACAGTCACAAAGAACAAACAAATAACTCTAACAAGTTCAAACTTGTACTGAAGGTGCATCATATGTTAACCTACCGCCCTTCCAAGACCCGTTTCCGCAGTGTTGCTAAATCGAGCGCTACGTTGACAGTCTCATTATGTACTAAATTTACACACCTCGTATGTCAAAAACCAAGATAATATAAAAAATATAATACAAAAATCCCTTTTATAAAATAATACCTTTATATAAATAACAGTTAACAGTTTCAAAATGTTTTAATTTGGAAAATAATGAACGTATTCCGTGCTTTATGTACACAGTGTATGACGGTCTTCTTAACACAAATCATTACCTAACACATATTCAATAAAACTTTTTTTACTAGAACATCTTTTACCATACATTATAGCTGTGAATTTAAATTTTTTGCTTTTCACCAAATAGTTAAACAGAAAAGATTGTCCTTGATTTTTTCTAATACATTACTTTTTATTACTTTATTATTATTTACTATTACTTTAAATATAAAAACTAGCAAAAACAATTATTGAGTGGAATTTTTTAGAAAAAGGACTATAAAGCCATTAGGAGAAAATACAATCATGATACGCAACATAGCAATTAATTAAATATATTTAATTTTAAAAATAAGAGAATGTGATGTCAAAAATACCCTTTTTGATACCACTTAAAACATATTAGCACTAAGAGTTCGTTATTTTTTATAGATCCTAAAGTTATTCAAGTCTATATCCGTATCCGCTCGACGAGTAACAGTTCACTATTAAAGTGTAGAACCCATAAACCTACAAAAACTCAGCAGGTCCTCGACAAATGTTCGTTTCTAAGAGGGGGTCTCTCCATCACGAACTTGCAAATGATTTTATACAATACAGTCACCTTTGTATGCCATTGTTCATATGAGAAGCAGTTCTTTAGCGATTTTTTCTGCCACTTTAGTGCAATTTGATATTTTCACATCGATAGTCACAAAAATAATTATCATTCGACATTAATGGGCTGCTTGTTATGTTAAAGATTTTTTTTTATTATAAAAGGGTTTATAATGGTTGCTCATTGAAATTTCTTTCTTTTAATACAACAAAAATGTATGCGGAACAAATAGATAGGTACTTGACTTGAACGGTTTGCGTATTTAGTAACTTCCGTTTCCCTTCACGTGCCTCACCTTGCACCAGTAAAACTAGAACCACGTCTAAATAAATGACACAAAAAACAATGAAAAAAAGGTCGTCTTCAGTATGTGGTGTATTAAGTAGTAAGTAATATTTTTCTTGAATACTATTATTATGCTCGAACCGGGCAACAGATATAGTAATTGCCTGAACAGCATGTGTTCTATCTGTAGTAAAAACAACTGGACGTTTTCCACGAAACACCGAACTACTACACTTTTCTCGACGCGCGTTTCACCAACCAGGTTGGCATGTTCAGGGGAATATTAAAACTTTTCCAGTTTTTTTTTTACTACAGATAGAACACATGCTGTTCAGGCAATTACTATATCTGTTGGCCGGCTTCCGGTTGGCCAAGTTGGCTAAGATGCCAACTTGGTTGGCGAAACGTGCGTCGAGAAAATTGTAGTAGTTCGGTGTTTCGTGGAAAACGTCCAGTTTTTTGTTTCTACGCCGAAGGTTCCAGTACCCACTCCAGGATCTATCTGTAGTATAGAGTGCAATACTTTCATTCTACCAACTGCCACATATTTAATTATAGTGTAAAACAGTTTTCATAACTAATCAGACCGTTAGCTATAAAAACTATGTTAATTATGCTTTTCATAACTATGATGTATGAACTGATCTGTTCGCGTGCTCAAACATAACACACAATTTCAAAACGTTTATGCGACGGAATAAAAGTTGCAATTTTCTTGTCATTACTAAAAACCACTTTCAACTGGAACATAATCAATTATGATCACTAGGGTCCGGAAAGTGTGCTGCAACGCAGGGTAGGACTCGTGATCCGACATGTCATGACGCGCAACGGACGAACGGTAGAACGCCGAGTTTAAAATAATTTTATGTTCGTGAGTGGTTAACTAATAAACGTGTGTGTACATACGTATTTTACGCTGTGTACGTATTTCTTTTAGAGTTCGTATAGTGTATTTACATATTATCTGATTTGTGTGGGTTTCTGCAATAATGGCACAGTTGTTACTATTTGCTGAAAAAGGTTATTGAAAATTACGAGGATTTTACAACTTACGGATCATATATTTTATATATTCCTTGCAATCGTCGATATAAATTTCGTAGACTTCGAGAGTGTGAAATACATTTAGATTCGAATATCAATCAACAAAATATTACTGGTATTGTTAGGAAAAAGGAATTTTGGTTTGATTTGTGCATAATGTTTTGCGCATGTAGCCATTCGTGGAACATGGTCGGCAATATTCACTTCAGACCTTTTTTTGCCAAATATGTATCCGATTTTCGATTGTCTAATAGCCATACATTTCGTAAAACATATTTACAGAAGACATATCAACGTGTCATGGGAAATGTCAAAGAGAAGATATACGCAATAAATTTCTGTGGCTGACAGTTGGACGAAACAACCTGTTATATCCCTATTAAAGACGAATTGAACATAAATATTATAGTGAACTAATTAATCCATAGACATCCCATGCATTTACTTTAATTCTTATACATACGATACAGTCGGACCACATAAAGCCTTCGAAATACAATAAAACATATATTTTTTACCTTTTATGGAATTGTCTCAGAATCGCTTAATTTATATTTTTGTTTTGTTTTATTTTGATCCTGGAGTGGGTACTGGAACCTTCGGCGTAGAAACTATCCTATGTCCTATGTCTATCCTATGGTTGTACAACCATAGGATAGACATAAATAATTTAAAATTAATTAGAAATGTAACAAACAGTAGACAGTTGGATGCTTTTGAAAGTTTAGAAATCATTAAGTGTAACAATAGTATGAATAAGGACAATGGTCCGATACCCACCAGTCCACTGTTTGCTCTGATAAACAAAGACGGTTACGGTTCAGTGAACCGTGGCAACAAATTTGGTATAAATAGTGCAAGTGTATAGGCTAGAATTTAGTTTTTTAATCTTCTCTGAAGATGCCAACTTGGTTGGCGAAACGCGCGTCGAGAAAAGTGTAGTAGTTCGGTGTTTCGTGGAAAACGTCCAGTTTTTTTGTTTTATTTTGGTTTAAATTGCATTTTATCTGTGAATGCCCTTTAAGTGGTGCTAATGTTGATGGGCAAAATTCAATTCTTAATTCTCGCTCATTCTGAGACCGGTTTTTCAATACGGCTTATTAGTCTGCTCTATAATTATTGATCGTAAACTTTTCAGCATTCTCTGCTATTTCACGTTATGCAATAAAAAATTCCTCCGCGAGATTTCAAGATATGGCCGATTATATAATTATGACCGTATTGAACTTCAGAACATATATTATAATAAACTATTATGTTAAAAGTAGACTATCATCATTTCAAATTAATTTCATTTGCATTTCGTCGAGGAGTGTTACTAAACTAAGAGAAATTTTCGATTGTTAACTACAATATAATCAAATATACTTATTCTAATAAAAATAAACTGCCTAACAACTAGGTTACGATGCATTGTGGTTACTCAAATGTTGACATTAAGCTCTACGAATACTATAAATTATCTTTTTTATAGTCTGTTCAACTTGGATATATGTAGATATACTATTAACGACGTTATTAGACTCCTTATAGATTACCTAATGCTAGAATGACAGGTGTGCCGCAAAATTAATGTACCAGCACTCGTGTTTCATATTGCTCAGATGCAATCTTCCTTTGCCGCCAACAATTATAATTGCCATTATTTTCTTGAAATCGGTGAGTCAGGCATTACTTTATTCAATTAATTAATGTGATAGAAATTTCGAAATATTTAATGTAAATCTTACACCAACACAATATGAATTTGTCACCATGTCGTATAATCAAGAATTTATCATATTCGTATTAATAACATTTCCTTAAAAAGCTTTACTTTTAGTTTTTCTATAGATGGTAAGCTTCTGAGTAGCTTCTTAACGCATTAGTTAGTAAAAAATATTAGTAGGTAGTAGGTCATGGGTGTTACAATATAAAGTGTATGCTTAACACTTGTAAAATACGAGGTATAAATTAAGGAATTAAACGCAACGTAGCCCCCGATCTAGCAACACTGCGGAAACGGAACTTGGAAGGGCGGTAGGTTAACATGTAATGCACCTTCAGTACAAGTTTCAACTTGTTATTTGTTTGTTCTTTGTGAATGTTTTCGTAAACCGTTTTTTTTATAGTGCGTTTTAAAAATGAGTGATTAATTTTGAGCAACGGTATGGTATCAGGTTTTGCTTTACACTTTGACACTGCGCAACGGTTACTTTTGCAAAACTTCAACACGCCTATGGAGACAGTGTTTTTTCTAGAGCCCAGTTTTTCGGTGGTTTAAGGCATTCTCAGAAGGAAGAGAGTCCATTGAAAATGAACCACGCAGCGGAAGGCCTTCATCTTCAAGAATTGATGAAAATGTCGATACAATACAGGATCTTGTGCGTTCAGATCATCGGTTGACGACAAGAATGATCGGGGAAGAGTTAAATTTGAATTACACCACTGTTCATTAGATTTTGACTAATTAATTGGATATGAGAAAAATCTGCATAAAAATGATTCCAAAAAACCTTTCGTAGGAACAAAAGGACATCAGGAGAGAAAGGCGTCTTGACTTTTGGAATCGATTGAAAATGATCCCCATTTTATGGAATGTGTCATTACTGGTGATGAGACTTGGGTGTTTGAGTACGACCCGGAAACTAAGCGCCAAAATATGGAAGGGCACACTTCAAGCTCTCCAAGACCCAAAAAAAGCAAGAATGCGCAAGTCGAAAATCAAATGCATGCTAATTTGCTTTTTTGATAGCAAGGGAATTGTCTACAAAGAGTTTATACTTGTAAGAGTACCGAACAGTAAATTATCACTATTACAGAGGTTCTTGAAAAACTTCGAAAAATGGTCATGTGTGTGGTCATCGAAAACAACTGAATGTTGCATCACTACAATGCGCCTTGTCACACAGTCATTCAGTAAACGAGGTTTTAGTCATTCAGTCATAGAGTCATTCAGTAAACGAGATTTCTGTGCCTCCTCAGCCTCCTTATTCGCCTGACTTGACTTCTTGTGACTTTTTTTTCTTTCCGAGATTGAAAAATTACCTCAAGGAACGTCAATTTGAGATCATGGAAAACGTTCAAACGGCTATAACCGACCAGCTGAAGATAATTCCAGTATATAAGTTCCATCACAGCTATGATTAATGGAAGAACCGTCTCCAGCACCATGTGGCTTCCTAAGGAAGTTATTTTGAAGGGGACAATAGTGAATAATTGTAATTCTATTCTAATAAAAATATAATAAAAAAAATTCTTCAAAAAGTCTTCATATAATAAAAAAATCTTCAATGATTTGTTGCAGTGCTGGAACTCATATACTGGAATAGCCTTCTGCCGGTCGGTTACAATCATTTGAATGTTTTCTATGGTCCCAAAATGACATCCCTTGAATTTATTTATCAATCTCGGTAGGAGAAAAAGGTCCAAGGACTCAAGACAGGCGAATAAGGAGAAAAGGCTGAGGAGCCACAAGAATGTTTTTACTGGCTAAAAACTCATTTACTGATATGGCTGTGTGACAAGGCACATTCTCGTGATGCAACATCCAGTTGTTCTTGATGTTTGGTCTTACACGCATGACCCTTTCGCGACGTTTTTCAAGAACCTCTTTGCAAAGTGTTGATTTACTATTTGTCCTGGAGACACAAACTCTTTGTAGATAATTCCCTGGCTATCAATAAAGCAAATCAGCATGAACTTGATCTTTGACTTGCTCATTGTTGCTTTTTTTGGGTCTTGGAGAGCTTGAAGTGTGCCATTCCATGCTTTGGAGCTTGGTTTTCGGATCGTACTCAAACACCCAAGTCCCGTCACCAGTATTGACACGTTCCATGAAATGGGGATAATTTTCAATCAACTCCAAAAAGTCAAGACACCTTTATCTCCTGATGTCTTTTTGTTCCTGCGAAATGTTTTTTGAACCGCTTTGCGCAGATTTTTCTCATCCCCAATTCGTTAGTCAAAATCTGGTGAACAATGGTGTGATTCAAATTTAACTCTTCTCCGATCATTCTTGTCGTCAACCGACGACCTAAATGCATGAGATCCCGTATTCTTTAGACATTTTCATCGGTTCTTGAAGATGAAGGCCTTTCGCTGCGTGGGTCAATTTCAATCGACTCTCCTCCTTCTGAGAATGCCTTAAACCACCGAAAACCCGGACTCTTGAAAGTAAACTGTCTCCGTAGGCGTGTTGAAGATTTACAAAAGTCTCCGCTAGATCGGGCGCTACGTTGCCAGTCTCTTTTACTTAATTTACACACTTCGTATATTTCAACCGTATAAAATTGTGAGTAACTAATAATAATCATAGTACAATACAGTTTTGTATATTGTTTTTTGCCGCTCATGAAATTCAAATACATGCTCACAAACAAAAACCTGATGTTAAAAACAGATGAGTCGTATCGCAGCAGATATAATTCTAGTCGTAGATAAGGTAAACGTATACAATTAACAAAAATGAGCGTCTGATATTATTAACAAATTTATATGACTCGTCAAAGTGGTAAGGAATACAACAGTTTGTTGTTTATGATAGATATGTTAATATTGTGAATATAGGTTACATGATACATATATGAAAATCGGATGATACTGTTTGATCCAAACATGATATATAAACATATATATGATTACGACTTCATCTATTCAGTCTGACTCATTAATATGTATAGGAATAGGAATGTTTGCAAATTTACTCTGGACTTATAGGCATGTTCTATCTATGCCATTTGCTTTCTTCGCGTCTATTTAAACTTTTAGTAATGAGTTATGATGGTACGGTATCCTCCGGTAGATATAAATTACTAAACGTTGGAGTTAAATAAATAGCATGGTTACCCATTTCATCGCTACGTCAGTGCATAATGTATAGGTCCTGTTATGGAATAATTCAATATTTAGTTTAAGACATTGGTTATTATAAGTATAATCATTGCAAAAAATTAGGACTTTGAAAGAAAACCATTAAATATTAATTTACGAAGGACAAAAAGGACAAATGTGATTACTTGATACTCTTTCTGTTAACTTTATTTTATCAATTTAATGGCAACAGAAAAATTATACAGAACATTTTAAGTTTGATCATCGATGAGACGTAACATAAAAAAGTGTTCATTGTTCTACAGTGAAAGTTCTCTTTCTATTTAGTTACTAATAATCCCCTTTACTATGCCATATTCAGTAATCAGAGTAGATACTTATGTGGGTGGTTAGCTGCATGAACTATGTAGCTGGTAAACAATTTCGAGAGTAGAATTCCGCGTTTACGGCTGCAACACTGAATATGTTTTGGAATGATCAATACTCGAAATTATCTTTCACCCCAGTTATGGTAAGATGCCGCATGAGTAGAGAGTGCGATGTGTATAGTCTTACTGTCTATTTTAGCTGGTTTCTACCCAGTTTTACTCGATTTTTTGTTTTATTCCAGGAAGGCTCAATGAATACTAGCGATTGCTTCAAATCAGGAACCTTCGACCAGTGAGATATATATTTTCGACTTAATAGGTCCTTTATAGCAATCCTAACTGTCTGATAGCCCAAACTACAGGTGGGTTCCGGCCCTGTCAGTGGAACTTTTATCAATGTGATGCTTCGTGTTTAGCTAGCGTGTACTAACGATTTCAGTCATTGTCTGGGAGTGTATTTCTACAGCTTCCAGAGCTTTCAATACTGCTTGGCTGTCAGTATCAATAAGGTTTGTGGAAGAATATAACTCCGAAGATTCTTACTCAACTACCTAAAGAAGGTAGGTACTTCCTGTACAATATGAGGACGGCCGTTGTCATGTTGACAGAGAACACATCTGTGTCAAAGAAACAACGCGTTGTCTACATCTTCTCTTACCCATATCGCAGAAGTATAGCCGTACATATATGTGATACCAACCTATACCACAACGCTTCTCTGTCGATGCAGTTGCCGTGATTATATAGAAGCATCAATGAAAGGAGCACCATGTGACCAACCAACTAGGATGCACGCTTTGCTTACTCTTATCGTGGATTTAGACGCATCGGTGAACACCGCACGTATCCACTCTTGTACTCAGTTAGCCTTTTATTGGCACAACTGGAATCTGGCATGTCGATGTTACACAGTCGAACAAAAGTGCTCAGCACCTTATCAAGCCTATACTTTTGATGAATGGTAGTTGTAGTTACTTCTCCGCCACTCTCACTGAACCAATTTTTTGCTGATTGTCTGGATTAAATAGTACGTTCACCAGAGGAAGCATGCACCAAACCGCGATCCTCTCATTCGCTTGTTATAAACTATCTATCAAATTGTTGTAGCGTATTGTCAGACATTCGTTATTCTTTCCACCAGTCGTTGAAATGACAAGGAATCTTGTAAAAAGGTCACAATCTTGGAATGCAAACCTACTCTTCATATCCGTTCACATTCTAATAAATATAGGAATCAGAACCAACGCTATGACTTACTTTTTGGTAATTTTTACAAAATTTTCAGCTTGCTACTTGGTTATTATCTTAACATCTGTACTTTCTTGACTAAAAGTAAAAAAAAACATTTGCGTACATCTAGAATTTGAGAGTCGAAAGTAGAGTCTGTACGTCGTTGTATTCCCACAGGACCAGATATCTAGTGACATTCCGCCAACAGTAAAACATACTTAAAATCAGTATAAATAGAGATAATGGTCCGATACCTAACAGTTAACTATCCTAGTTAATAAATAAGGGTAGAAGTTCGGATCGGAAATTTTAGTGTAGTTTTAGAGTACTGAAATTTCATGCTAAATATCCAGATGATGGCGTGAGTTGAGTGCAATATTGTGTTTTGGTGCAGTGAAAAACATGTAGGAGTTTCTTTTTATAATTATTATTTTTTTGTAAAAATTATGACCTCATAATGATATAATCAAGATGACCTATTAATTCTTATCTATTCCAATATTAGGTACATGACGTATTACTTGATGCATTTAATAATGATTTTCTAGTTCATCAAACAATTTCTTGTTTGAATTTATAATTAAATCGGTATATTTTGGAGTACTATTGCTTATTGATTATTATCAGCAGTGGAAAGGGTCTTTTTTTATTCTCATATTTCCGATTGTTTGTTTGGACCTTGAACCAAAGGAATTCTGTTTTTAAAAAGTCATGTGATCACTGTATTGACAATTATTGGAGGATTGCAACAGAGTCGGTACAGCTTCGTAAATGCTTAATTAAAATATTTCACGATTGTTTGCCGTTGCCAATTATTGATATGAAACATTTTTTGTCACAGATAAAATGCGTGAAGTTATTCTTTGAAAACATAGGAAACCTTTCAGAATAGAAAAGATGTGGTTATGCTAATGATGTCATAATTGTGTAACACATATGTTCATGAAGAAATTTGTTTTCAATTTCTGCATCAGGAGTGAATACAGGGTTTGGTAAAAGTCTGGAAAAACAGAAAAGTTAAACAGCAGCCATATTAATGGAACAATAAAATTATTAAAAAAATCAGGGTCGCCAGTTTTAGGGTCTTCCAGAATTATTAGTACAAGCTATAGCTCCTATACTAGTAAAGATATCGGAGTGGATGTAGGAGGAGTTTAGTATCCGGCAAAGACGCCCCCCGCAGTGCCACCTTCAAGTTTTATTTTCAAATGACACCTCGTACATTTTTATCCTACCTCATGCATCCATTTATTTCCTAATAAACGTTTTTAAAACCGAAAATCGATCTATAAATGTGTAAATATTTGAAATGAACTTTTTGCTTGTAATAAATATAATTTACTTTAAAAGAGCGTAGTAGGCTATAGATTGTTGTCAAACGTAATGTCACAATTTCAGTCTTTTGTTTATGTGTATTAATTATACGTAAACTGTTAATTTAGTGTTAACAAATAATAATAGTGATAATAAAAATTATGCTTGTTCTCAAACAATATATCTATCAGTAATTACAGGGACGGCTTGACCGGAAGCTGCATTTTCAGTGCTGGCTAACACTCCTCCTACTAAAACTGATGTAGCTTTTGTTGCATTTCGATCATTATTATTAGTAGTAAAGTTATCGTTTGTATAAATTATTCTGGGACAGCCGATATACAAAACATTTTTTATAAAACGTACTTCTGCCTTGTATATGCGTGTGTACGTTTCATATAAAAAAACAACACCGCATGCTTAACTTTTTTGCAACACTGCATGCTTAACGCATTGTAGAAGGCAATGGTATAATATTAAAAAATAAAAAACAAGGAAATTTCAGGTACCAACACTCAGGATGTATACCAAAGTATTTTGGGGAAGTATGAAAATATCATTGCAATAGCTCCATTGTATGTAAATTATGTAAACGCACCCATCGGTACACATCGTACTCATCGACCACAATGGAAGAGGACCTGAACCGCATCATATACCACGGGAGGCATTGGCGGAGATACCAAAATATTACATGAGTTAAAATCTTTTGATGAATATTCGCGTTTTTTCTGTATTCGTTTTTTTGTTTCTATTAAATATTTTCCTAAAAAAATAAATAAAATAAAACTCCAAATAGATACTTACATTTTGTTTAGCTATTGGTATAAACAGTTAAATCAATTTTATTCTGCAAATTCTGAGTAAGTGAAACATGTTTTACAACTTCTGCAAATGGATTTGTCACTGATTGAATTGTTACCGCAACTAAACCAGAAGTTTACTTTAATTCCAATCGATATATGAGGTGTGTAAATTAAGTAATGAGACTGGCAACGTAGCGCCCATCTAGCATCACTAGATATTATGCACCTTCAGTGCAAGTTTGAACTTGTTAAATTCATTTGTTTCAGTGGCGGTTGGTGATATTTCAGTTAGCCATATCTTGAAAACGACGCATGGGACCCCTTCACTTTTTATGTGATGACTATACACTTCTTACAGAAACGATTTATAGTGATTTATAGTGAAAAAACTAATATTGGTATTTTTTTTTCATAATCTAGAAACAAATATAAGAAGAGGTTTTTCGATTTATTACAATATTTTTTTTTTTCAGTTATGGCCATTTTAATTTTGGGAAACATAATGTTCCGGTAAAATTAAAATTAAAATGGCCATAACTTTTTGAAACAATATATTTGAATTTTTTTTGAAAATATTTTGTAAAAAATCGAAAAACCTCTCCTTATATTTGTTTCTAGAATATGAAAAAAAAATACAGTGCAAATATTCAACAGAGCGTTACTGAGATCCCAGGGTGTTCTGCAGATTTTTTGAAATTTTTTTCGCAAACTTTGCTGACAGTTCACTATGAATCCTTTCTGTAAGAGGTGTATAGTCATCACCTAAAAAAGTGAAGTGGGTCCCATGCGTCGTTTTCAAGATAAGGCTAACTGAAATATCACCAACCGCCACTGATTTGTTTGTTGTTTGTGATTTTCGTAAACCGGTTTTTTCTAGTGTGTTTTAAAATTGGCTGAAATTAATTTTGAGCAACGGTGTGCTATCAGGTTTTGCTTCAGACAGCGCAACAGATATTTTTGTAAAACTTTAACACGCCTACAGAGACCGTGATTTTTCAAGATCCCAGGTTTTTTCGGTGGTTTAAGGCATTCTTAGAAGGAAGAGAGTTTATTGAAGATGAACTACGCAGCGGAAGGCCTTCATCTTCAAGAACCGAGGAAAATGTCGATAGAATACGGGATATTGTTCGTTCAGATCATCGGTCAAGACGACAAGATTGATCGGGGAATAGTTAAATTTGAATCACACCACTGTTCATCAGATCTGACTAATGAATTCGGGATGAGAAAAATTCTGCGAAAAAATGGTTCCAAAAAACCTTCCGCAGGAACAAAAGGACATCAGGAGAGAAAGGTGTCTTGACTTTATGGAATCGATTGAAAATGACCCCCATTTTATGGAACGTGTCGTTACTGGTGATGAGACTTGGGTGTTTGAGTACGACCCGGATACTAAGCGCCAAAGCGTGGAATGCCACACTTCAAGCTCTGTAAGACTCAAAAAGCAAGAATGAGTCGAATATCAAATGCATGCTAATTTACTTTTTTTGAGAGCCAGGGAGTTGTCCACAAAATGTTTGTGCCTCCGGGCTAAACAGTAAATCAACACTTTTACAGAGAGGTACTTGAAAAACTTCCAAAAAGGGTCATGCTTGTAGGAAGATAAAAAGTCCTTGTGACTTTTTCTCTTCCCGAGATTGAAAAATCACCTCAAGAGACGTCATTTTGGGACCATAGAAAACATTCAAACTGCTGTAACCGACCAGCTGAGGGCTGGTCCGAGGAAGAACTGTCTTCAGCGCTGTGTAGCTTCCCAAGGAAATTATTTTGAAAGAGACAATACTGAATTGTAATTCTATTCTAATAAAAAAAAAAAAAAAAATAAAAAAAACCAGTCTCATCAGTGTCTAGAATTGGCGATGAATGTATTGCTATCTTCGATACTATGAGAGATAGGAAAACGTGAAATTGGCAAACTTGTAGAAAATTTTATAAAGCAACTTGACGCCGCTTAGGGGAATGTAAACTCAATCTTTTTTCATTTGTGAGATAGTTTGGAAAAACTGAAAAACATTCCAAATATTTTAAATCTAAGAATACATTTTTATGGCACCCTTTTGGATGCATTTCAATTTTTAAGGTTTCGACGTATCATCAACTATTTTTCTTACAGATGTTCTGCTATTTCAAATTCGCTTGGTTTTCTGGGCTCACTTACGAGAAGTAATCCTGTCACTTAAGCACAAAATAAATTTCTACTCTCAAATGATCTTCAAAGAAAAAAACTTTTCAGTCAAAGTGTTACCACATCTTGGCAACACCGCAATGTAACACATTGTGAATCACCGGATTCCCCTCTGGGAAGAAAGGGAAAAAAACAGCAACATTTCTGAAGTATCACCAATTAAAAATAAATAACTAAACTTAGAGGTTATCAGAGTTTTATTAGTGAAAATCAAAGGAATCTATCTAAGTAAGGTCGCCAATATCTTTGTTAAAAAGTGTTCTGGATGACAACAGTCCAAAGAAACTAAGTTTCCCAGCATGTTCGGAACCTACTTCTTACATCTTGGATGTTGTGCAGCATTTCGGTCGAAAGGATATGCTAAAGATTATGTACACAGTAGAAATAAAATAATATTACGAGTAACAATGCAGGTTCCTTTATAGCTTAAAAATCTATTTTAACACTCTACAATCTCAAAATATCGAAAAGGCAGAAGGATTACTATATTTTGTGGAGCAGGCATTGCAGATTAAATGTTAGTTGAAAATGTTCAGTAGTTATTCGTTTATAAAACTTTACACTTGTTTTGCTAGAAACAGCAATTTTAAAATTTGTCGACACTATAATTTTTGCAAATTCCATCGGACTAACTTGAAATTTGGTCCGTAGTTCTTTTGTTGTATAACAAAGTACATAGGTTTTTGCTGCAGCCGTGTTTTTATTTGGTAAATATTTTGTCACTTTTTTTTCTGTGAAAATTTATTTTTTTTAATAGCCACACTTTTCTTAGAAATTGGAATTGCTTAATTAGGAATTATAGGAAGTCTTGTGTACTTCGTTAGAAAATATCTTTCTGTGAATGGACCCTTTTTATTTTTGTTATAGGATGAAGTAAACTAAACTTACGATGTCAGCAGACTGGCTTTTCTTGTTTTTTAATCGATAGATTACAACTATAGGATATGTATATTAACAATATAATCAGTGAAAACAGATTTTACTTCTGATCAGTCTAAGTATGAAAAAAAAACGATGAAAAAAATCATTTGAAAAAATCGATGTCAAAACTGGTATGTATTCTCCCTTAACTCTTTAGACGCAATCCTGTTAATACGTCCCAAAAAAACTCTAGAACATATTTTATTCTTTATATAATATTAAAAATTCGATGTATTTTAATTAATATTGATGTTATGTAGATAAATTAATTGCAACATGGAAAATGTCGGCAAATGTCGAGGATTTCAACATTTAAATGAATAGAAATGATTATTCGAAACCACCTTAGCCACCTGAGTTCAGATTGTACGTTAATATTTAGATCTCTGATTCTATTCCTCATCCTTCACAATTAAAATTTCTAAAACTCTCACATTATTTGCAAGGTTAGATTAGGATACAGACACAATAGGTGATCAGCAATACAATTTATGATGAGCAATGTGAAGATCTTATGTAATTAAAGAGTATAAAGCGGTCCACACACATTCAGTTTATAGGAACGATTTTCACACAGGTACTAGATCTGATCAAAGGTCCTCTTTTCATCAGAGAACAGTTAACACAGGTAATCGCATGGATCTGTCAGTTATTATTCGATATCATGGAAAGACCACAATTTCCGAGAAAAAGAGGCAATTCTGTTTTTCATAGAGGCATATCGTTCGTTGTCTAAACTGTGGAACACCAAAATTTGGTTTTACTCTAACATCCATCAGCACATTTCTCTCCAGATACTGCTATTTATTACATTCTTTCCTTTTTTTCTTATTTTTGTTTGAACAATGTTGAAGTCGAAGCAACCAACATACAACAATATACTACTTTGTACTTCATCGCCTGTTGAGACTATAAAACAGTTATTCACGACGCAGTTCTTCAGAGTTGGGACAAAACCTGATGGATTGATGAAATTGATTATTGAGCTGAGCTACGCGCCTTCAGTTTAGTTTTTCGTTTAGTTTTATTTGAATAATTTAACGTTCCGATAAACTGAAGGTTTATGGGCCTCTTTATTGAGGGAACACTTTAAAGAGTAAAATATAGTTCTATGGAATGTTTTATCTCTTGGTAAATGAGGCGCCACACCGTGCTTCCTGAAATCCGATAGCTTGATTGTTTTATTCGATAAACTGTCATTAACTGCCTACCTAGAGACACTATTATTAATGAGATACAAGTTGGATATTTAATCAAATTAGGTAAAATCCTGTACATTTTCTGTACATTTGAATTTTTTACAAGCCCATGAACAATAATATTATATAATTAACTGAATAAAATTTCAACAAACACTTATAGTACATTTATGTGGGATATTTCCATTGTATTTGAACTTATTCAGTGGCGGGGACAGCTTTGTGTAAAATTATTGTATCATAACTCCATATTGAAAAGAGGATGAATTGTAATGGAATCGCGTTTTGCTGATAACACAATTCGACAATATAATAACGAGCCATTCAGAAAGAGGTCACCAAAGAAGGCCGTGCAAAAAGACATATTTCTATTCTTAATCTTAAGTTCATAACCTTATTGAATTGTCATGACTGTCACATTATGTGATGGGTAGTTTTACCAGGTATATAAAAAATAGAAACGAAAAAGAATGTATTAAAGAAAAATATTTTCAAAATAAGACACTAATAAAGAAAATGACGACCGCCTATGTTTATACACACTTGCGCTTTTATTTTATCAATAACAGTGACATGTGACAGCCACTTCAAAAGTTTGACAACAACAAAGTTTCGCTTTCATTTGAATGTTCATGTTCTATACTTTATTTCATGAGTAAAAAAATCAGTGACAATTTCGATCACATTTTTAGCTTCCTTTAGACTTTGTCTTTAACTTTCTCTTCTAAAAGACTAAATTCTAATATTTTTGCAAGCAAAAAATTGCTCAATAATATTTCAACCGCGTTATGACAGAAAATATGTTATTTCTAATTTGTTGATATTTTTTATTCAAATCTGACACATCATTGTTTCCATGGCTGCAGTGGGCGTTGTTTGCATGGTCCCTGTTATTTCTAAGCAGGCAAGTCTTTGCAGCTTGCCTAGTTTTGCTATGGCTCCCTTTTTCTAGCTTTGTGCCACCAGATGAGAGAGCCATACGTCATGGGAATTATTAACGTTGGCAGGGTTGAGATACTCGCGGATGGTCATTGGCAAACCATTCTGGGACAAGTCAAAAGACTTCAGAAAACTGGGTGGAAACCACCTGAAATGGATAGTAGGACTGTTTACGGAACACTGCCCACCCATGCGACATCTTACGACAATCGGGGTGGAAAATGATCCCGATTGCAGAAGGTGCGGAGAGGAGGAAGAAACCTCCTTTCACATATTATGCGAATGCCCAGCGCTGGCAGCTATCAGGTATTCGAACTTTGGGGCTATAACAATAGAACCAAAAGAAGTGACAGACGCTCCATTAGAAATGGTCCTTAAATTTCTTAAGGACAATAAGCATCGCTTAAGTGCACATTGCACGTACCTACCCCATACGTAAACGTAATCGTATTCAAATATGCCATAGGTATATTAAATTAAATTCGAAGCACTTAAAAAAATGTTTTACTAGCGCAACAATTAACCCCACTTTTTTATTGTTTTGTAAAATACATCTTTATAAATAAAATTATAACAATAAACTTATCGTAGAAGGAGTGGAATACATTTATTTTTTAGACTGGAATTTTTTTCGCAATACCAAGTTAGTATTATATTTATTTTGTCATATTTTTGCATTTCTCTACACCTGTAACTTCTTCCCATTTTTTGGAAAATTACATATGCTCTACAAGTGCTCTCCCTTTGCAGGTAGGGCTTTTTTGATACGCCAGTGGCCGCAATGGTGGGCCGTAGGTGCAGTCATTGTAATGTAATTTTAATATTTTCTTTCTTATTGTTGCCGTTAATGATGTCACAAGATAATAAGGTCAAGATTAAAAACAATGCATAAAACACAATAAAAATTGAGGAAGTGTATTATTAATGAAAGGTACCATTGTGTCGCCAAGTCTACAATGATATTAGTTGATATCCTGCCTTATATTTCAGAAATACGTCGAATACAAAAATTTTAAATATCTTTAAATTAACAAACCTTATAAGGCAATGAACCCTTAAATGCCCAAGCGGGGTTTTAGGAACCCCAGCATTACAAATCTGCCAATGCCTTTTTTATTTAAATATATTGGCAGCACTGCTACTAAGTGTGTCAGTTAACTCGTAAAATGAAGAGATTCAGTCTGCTGTGACATTTTAACAGATGCGCTTCATTGCAGTTCGTATCGCATATGAAAATGTGAAGTAAAATATGGGTCATTGTACATATTTCCAAATTTGAGTTTGTCTGATTTGAAGTTGGGCTAAATGGTAGTTCTATTTTAAACACCTTACACATAAATTGAGAAATAATAAAAAGCATTGTTGCATAGCTTTGTGGTTCTGCTAACGATATTGGTAATACTGACACTTAATTTTCTAAAATGAACTACAGACATATTCAAATGTTATGGCGCTACTGAACAGAATTTAAAAAAAAAAACGGAAGTTACTCAAAAATGGTAAAAGATATAGGGAAATTTCTTAAAATTCTACCTAAAATAACTTGTAGACTCTAAATAGGCAATAAAAAAGTACCGTTCCATTTTAAATAGGGACGTTGATTCTGACTTCCGCTATAACCGGAAGTGTATCCATCTTGAAAATATTTTCCGCCATAGACCTGTTAGCTTAAGTCCATATTTTCAAAAATCAGGTATATTATTCAGTACAGCGTAGTACATATGTACATAGATTAGTATCTATGTACATTATTCCATGTAAGCCATTATTCGTTAAACAATGATTCTATTGTCATAACTCGACCAGTTGATTAATATACATATTAATCATTAATATATATATATATTGTCGAAGAAGATACATTTCAACAAAGTTAAAATGCTTGTAAGATGTTTTAATGTGACTAGGCAATGCTTTATTTATTCATTGTTTATATGAACACCGTGTATATTAGCTATAGGAGATTTTTATAAACTGCTGTTCTATTGTGTGTAACAAATGGTAATTTTGGTGTAATCAACTTCTTTCTTGTATACAAAATGTTTTTTTCTACGTAATCAGCAACGATATTGTTTTAGGATTTTAAAATTCTAATCCTTCTAGTTCATTTTTAACAGTAAAGTAACAGGTGTTTTGATTACGAATAATTGTATATACTGCTCTGCAGATGAGAACCAGCAAAATAAGGAATAAACTCACTATTCCTTAGGCGTTTTACTATATTTCTTGCTAAGTAGATAGTATATCCAAGAAGAACTGAACTAAATAGGAATCTCTAAATTTGCATAGTTACCTGTTTTGAATAATATTATAGTTACATTTACTAAATAAAGGTTTCGTCTTTTTTATATCAAACTTTAATCTAAACATCCATCTCATACGGAATGTTCCTAAGTTAATGGTATAGCTTTTTCCACACAGCATATCCTTGACAAAAATATTTTATTTTAATACACAGGGTATACTGTTAATGACGGGTCACAGTAAAACTCTAGCTTTGTTGGGTAAAAATACTGCGATTTAAAAAATATATCTGTCCCAAAGTTAATAATAACCAAGATATATAGAAGGTGTCAAAGGTACATTTTTTTTATTTTATGATTTTCGTAAATAACTTTTTTTGAAAACCAAAATTTTGGCACAAAATTGTGTAATTGCAATATTTGTAGGAGTAAGTTTTTGTACGATGGATTTTAATTTGTTAGGGTAGGTATGTGTTAAGAAGTAAGGAATGCTCCTTCCCAAATAATTAAAAACCGTTTTTTTTTTTTATATTATAAAAGGTTTTTATGAAAAATGTAAATTTTAGAAATTTGTATTTTAAGTACTCAGTTACATTTACGTTATTATTTAAGTCATGAGTATGGGATATATACTTTTTTCATAGTAGGCCTTGAGTAAAACAAAGCAAAAAGCTTCAAACGCTTCAAATTCCTCGTCCGCTGTCCCAAAAAATCCCCAAACACCAAATTTTGGGAAAAAATGTTGGATTTAAAATGCGTTATGTACAAAAATCGAAAATAAAATTACTTATATCCTTTGTCTTACTTTGTTTTACTGTTTTTATCAAAAACTCTGCATTTATGCTGTGTCGCCCATTACTATGTGATGCAATTATTATTCAGTTTAACGTCCATCTTATATGAAGTGTTCAGTCACATTTCCCAATCCGTTTTTCCCAATTGCCATATTTCCCAATAATTCTTTTTTCCAAAAACTTTATTTCCCAGTAATTATTTTTCCCAATGCTCTGTTTCCCAATGACGCCTTTTCCCAATTGCTTTATTTTCCGATTATTTTTTTCACCACTTATTCAATTTTCTTTTTAATAAAAAAAATTATATTTTCTGTTTCAATAAACATTCTACTTCTACTGTCAAATGTTTTTGAAATCTGTCACATTTTGAAATCTGACACATCTGAATTAATTAAATCAAGGGGGAAAGGGGCACTTTCTGCACACTGACGGTTATTTATATTACAAACATTCGGAAAGCTGTGGTAGTGTATATTGGAATTGCCGAAAAAAGAAAAAATGTTGCGCGCGCTATTACCAGATCTGATGGCGATGGAATACGGATTCTTAAAGGCCCTGCAGAATCAATCGGCCAACAGACAACGGATTGACGAGAGGATTTTTAATATAGTGTCAAAATATGATGACTACAAGAAGGAAGACAAAATATTGGACTACCTCAAGGCCATTGGATCGAATATACATTTCTAACTCGCGTAGCTCTAGACTGTACTAATAACTACGTACTCTAACTGTTCTAATTTTGTAGAACAGCACTGTGTAGAAAATTGTAAAAAATAAAAATTTTCTAGAAAATTAATCATTGGAAAAATTAATCATTGGGAAAAACTGTCTTTGGGTAAAGTAGTCCTTGGGAATTTCGGCTTGGGAAATATGGATTGGTAAATGTGTTCCCCATTCGAAGTGTTCCTAAGTTCATGGTACAGTTTTTTCCACAAAGCAACGTTAATATCCTCGAGAAACACATTTTATTTTGGTAATATAAACAATATTGAGCTTCTGGTATTGGATGCTATATTTTATATAGTATATAATATAGAGTGGTTGATCGAAACCATCCATTAAAATTATTACGACTTGTAGAAATAACTGATTTTTGAAATTTTGGACTTTAACTTATAGGCCTATGACAAACTTGGCTGCACTTCCGGTTCTACCGGAAGTCATCATCAACGTCCTTATTTTAAATGGAATAATACCTTTTTTATTGCATATTTCGACCTTACATGTTTTTTTAGGTAGTACATTTTCATCAGGTTTCCCTATACCTATCTTTTACCGTTTTTAACTTATTTCGAGGTTTTCTTCTTCCAACAATGGTTTTATTATCCCCCAATTCTATACAGGTATGTACAGAGTTGTATAATTCTATACAACTATGAACTACTATAACGCAACTTCAAACCATTCCAACTTGCATTTTAAAAAGAATTTAGTTATGCATTGATCTGTATTAGTATTCCCTATACCTACATTGAATAGTTTTTTTTAGTTATTTACCCATTTTAAAAAAAAATCTGTATAACTTCTAATGATACGTATGTTTTTTAAGTAGCATGTCATTGGAAATAATACCACTAGCAAAACCAATGTTACTACTACTGCTGATAATTACTACTGGTTTAGTTTTTTTTTTTTTTTTTTAATTTTAAATCGATCATTGAAACATACTTTGTGATTGAGTAAATACAAAATTACCCAATGCTATATATGTAATATCCGGTTGATTCAAAAGTATTGAGCCTCGCTGATTGATGTTCAAATATGATTATTTATTTTTTAAACAGGAGGAATTTAATTTATAATAGCATGTAAGCGCCATATGACTATACTATAACTTGTCGTCAATGAGTAGGCAGACTGCGGATACCACGTTCCCAGAACTCACGCGGTTGTGAAACGAAAAAGTTGTGCATCACTATTATTTTTTGTAGATGATGACGATCGTCAAATGTCAGTGGGGGAAAGGTCCGGTGAATACGGTGGATGGGGCAGAACTTCAAAACCTGCAAGGGTTCAAGGCGTGTCTGTTTTGCTACATACGGACGTATTATCGTGCAGTAGTATAACTTTGTCCAGCCGCGGTCGCATAAGAGCGAGCTCGGTGGCCAAGTACCGATTAAGCTGGAGCATCTGTGTCTACCCACTGGCGTTTTCCACTGTGTTTTACATAAAGCACACACTTTTCATCCCTGGTAACAAAATTGTTCAACCAGTCAAATCGACGATTGAGGGAGAGAAGTTGTGTGTAAATGTTACTCCGATGCTAGCGATAGGTTTCGCTTAATAAACGTGGCATCCACTGACCCAACCCTTCGACTTTGCCTAGCGTTTCGAGTACACGTACTACCGTGGCCTGGCTACATCCGAGCTCTCGTGCCATCTCCCATGTGGTTCCGTATTGTTTCGACAATCGTACGCAAGCGCTCGATATTCAGTTGAGGTGGCCTACCAGATCGTAGTTTATCGTCGATGCTGTAGTCGTCAGATCCGAAGCGCGCGAACCATCTTTTGCATGTTACTAAATGGATACCTCGGTTAAATAATCGCCTAAACGAAATACATATAACAAAGCATATCGAATCTCACCAAAAGTTTCGCTCATTTTCACATTGCACATTAGAGTTCCGCTCTGAGATTTAATAATATTAACGCATATAAATGCAAGCTTTATATAACCTATACCCCACCACTCACCACACTTGTCTAGAAAATTCCAGGCACTTGTTCACCAAGCAGTTGATTCTGCCTGCATTTCCGGTTAGTGATTTACAATTGATGCTAGTCTCTATATTCTCAGGCTCAGGAAAAAATGTCTTATTTAATCCATTTGGCTCCGGACTATGTTGGAACATTAGTTTACATAGTATAAAACAAAGTCGCTTCCCGCTGTCTGTCTTTCCCTATGTATGCTTAGATCTTTAAAACTACGCAACGGATTTTGATGCGGATTTTTTTTAATAGATAGAGTGATTCAAGAGGAAGGTTTATATGTATAATACATGCGTAATATAGTAGAAAAACACTGATAATTTTAGAGGTTTCTAATGTGATGTTGTAAATAAACACATTTTTTTTGCGATTACATTGCAAACGCTGGCTGAACCCTACGAGATACATAGATCAAAATAATGTACTACAGTATTGTACACCTTAAAAAGGTCTACAAAAAAGTCAGTGTGCACCCGTGCGAAGCCGGGGCGGGTCGCTAGTTAGTTTATAAACACTTAAACAAAGCTTCTTAATGGTCAAGTACTTTCACAAAGTTTTTCAAAGATAAGCTTAATGTGGTTAGGAGGTATACTAGGAGGTATAATTTGTGGGGCATTAAATATGCCTTATTTAATCGATTTGGCTCCGGATTACTTTGGAAAATTGGTTTATAAACACTTAAACAAAGCTTATTAATGGTCAAGTACTTTCACAAAGTTTTTTCAAAGACAAGCTTAATGTGGTTAGGAGGTATACTTGCGTTTTTGGTGGATCTATGGAATTGTACTTCACGTTATTTTTTCCAAGAATAGATTAATTTATCACTGGCCACACTTTTTTAACATAATGTTGCTCTCTGAATCTGCTGTCCCATGTGCATAGACTTTTTTGGCTAATTTACAAACAACCAGACGTTATTAAAAAGTGATTTTATTGTATTGCATATTATTATTAATAAACACCTACATATAGTAGAAAAAAATAACTTTTTGCGATTCTAGATCACATTCAACTGTCTTGACATAATTCCATGGCACACTTGAGACCATGGTGGCTCTCAAACTCAACATTTGGCTCAACTTTGAGATCGTATAGAAAGAAACACCTTAGTATACTTTTATACAGTATACTAAGGTGTATACAGTATAAACACAGTACAACAGTATATTTTTTGTATAAATGTCTCATACGGGGGTTTTGAGGAATCCAAATTAACGATATGTTAACGATAATAAAAATCTCTGAATGGTAATATTGAGTTTCGGGGGTTTAAAAGAAATAGTAGCGAGCAGTTTTCGATGCCTTTATGAAATAAAATAAAAAAATAATCGATTATTTTGAACAATGAGGATTTTATGGATTTTACACAAATAACAATAAACACCCTGTATGTATTTGTCATTGATAAACAAATGTAGATATCCCAAGAAATATAAAAAACTTTTCTGGGGAAATACAAATGTTCAAATCTGCAAACTAGGTAGTGTAATTTAACAAAAGATGTATCAGATTTACACGCTTGACACTTAAAACACCCGCATTAATATTTAAATATTCATTTCCTCGCTGGCTTGTGACTAAATGAATTTTAAACGATGCGCGAGAGAACAATGACAGGCCAAAATAAATTGCAGCAGGCACGACAGTAATTTTAGAGAGACATATAGATGGCAGAGCAATAATTCTTTTAAAAAGTAAGCAATAATTTATTTTGGGTTTAGCTAACTGTTTCCAGTTTAAAAAAAAAATCCATTTAAATCGAATATCGCGAGGTCAAAAAAAGAGCTGACCCTCCATTGTCCTCCGCATAAAGGATTCAATTTCTTGTACCGTAATTTTAAAACATTATGACACATTTTTCACGTCTGTCCACCTGAAGAAGACTAATAACGCATCTCGCCTAATGATGCTATAAATACTGCCATTAGCGTAGCTTCACAAATCATATTAATAAATTGCCTTCTCTAAAGTAGAACCGTAACAAAGGTCACCGTCTAAACTATATACAGAGAGAATACTTATCTTCACAACAGAACAGATAAAATGAAAATAACGAATCTGTACGAAATATTTTCATCATCATTAAAATATAAATAAAAAAGTATTGATATAAATTGCTCGTCACAATTACCGTAACACTTTTTAGATTAGCGCTATTTGCGCTCTCTTTGAGTCAGAGACTTGCGGTTTTCAATTTAATCGGCAGCCTGTAGGGTTGGTTTAATGATTTAAATGGTTCGCTGTCCGTACCTCCAAAAAACAACCCCATGTTGAATTTAAAATTTTTCTCGAGACTGTACGCGCCAGCCCGCGCTTTACGTGCTGGGATTGTGGTGGGGGGATATGGCAACAAGATCCAACAAGCGTCAGTTGACTACTGGTCGTTGCAGCGGTCGCATCACTCGTTCTTTGAGAGTCGTTACAGTGACCCGGTGCAAGAAAAAATGCAACGTTCGCTTGAGCAACGGATGGCGATCAAGTTTTGTGTGAAACTGGAGAAGAGTGCTGCGGAAACCATTCCAATGTTGAAGAAGGCTTTCGGCGTCGATTGTCTTTCGGACAGACAAATTTTCCGCTGACTCAAGGCCTTCGCAGAAGGTCGGGAAGATCTTCATCAACCTCCAGTTCCGACGACAATGTGAAACGTGTGCGTGACTAGTTGAACACTGACCGTCGTCTAAGTGTCCGTTTAATTTCCGAAACATTAGACATTACGAAAACCATTGTTCACGAAATTGTGTCGGAGTCTTTAGGAATGAGGAAGGTGTGCCCGAAGCTCGTGTCAAAAATGCTAACGGACGATCAAAAAGCGAGGCGCGTCGAAACCTGCCAAGAACTTTTTGGACACCTGCGAAGACAACCCCGCTTTCCTTGATGACGTCATTACCGGGGACGAAAGTTGGGTCTTTGAATACGATCCGGAGACGAAGAGGCAAAGTGCGGAATGGCACACGTCGAACTCCCCTCGCCCCAAGAAGGCCAGGATGTCCAGGTCAAAGATCAAGATAATGCTGATTGTCTTTTTTGATTGCCGGAGATTGGTCCATCATGAGTTCGTTCCACAGGGGATAACCTTAACCGGAAAGTTTTACGTCGAGGTGCTGAACCGGCTGAAACGCAGGGTGAATCGCGTCCGCCCAGACATCTCAAAATCCTGGAAGCTTCACCACGACAATGCGCCTTAGCACACCTGCTTCCTCGTGGCCGATTACCTCGTCAAGGCAGGCATCACCGTTGTTCCCCAGCCTCCCTACAGCCCCGCGCCTCAAAACCCCAACGAAAGGACAGCATTTTGGGTCAGTGAAAAACATTCAGAAGGTTTGCACCGACGCTTTAAAGGCGATTCCGGAAAACGACTACCGTGCGGCTTTTGATGCGTGGAAGACCAGCTGGAACCGATGTGTGGACGCAGGAGGAATGTATTTTGAAAGTTTCTAAAGATTTGTACACATAGAACCAATAAAAACCATTTTTCAAAGCTCACTGACATTACTTTCCGGACAAACCCTGTACAGGATGGACTAAGAAGGACGTTGTCGGGTAAAATCTCCATCCATTAAGACCTCCTCAATAAGCTCTGTGTATTTGGTCGCTATTCCATTTCTTCAATGTCTTTCCAGAACTGGAAAGATCTGTCGAGCGAATCCACTGATTTTAATGCTGCCTAATAAATTCGTGTGGGTTGCCACAACTCGCTTTCACCATTTAACAACCCAAACACCCCTCCAAAGCTCACCTACTCCAACGGAATTTTTATCTACACAAACATTTTTTGGAGGTGGTCAAAAAAGGAGGGTGATAGGGTACAAAAGAGGGTTTGAAGGAGACTCGGAGTGTGCCAAAAAGAGTTCATGGATCCTTAGGAAAGCTTTCTGAGTCACTCCACGCATCAGGACCTGCTTACAACCCCTTAGGGCGGCTAATTTTCAGGGGGTGGGTTGGAGTTGGAATATCACTTTTGGCGTTCAATCGGCCATCCGCAGTGTGTTGCGCCAACTTCGAGAACCTGCAAATAATGCCATGACATGAATTTGAGACAAAACGGCGCCCCACGCAGCCTTTTCCAGGGGCAAAACCAGAGGGGACGAGTGGGGGTCGGTGTGGGTGTGACCTGGAGGGTTGCTTGAGTTACAGAGAAATTATTGAGGTCATAATGTGTGCCGGGATGTTTTTATCCGACAGCGTCCTTCTTAGTCGATCTTGTAGGTCTCTGAAATTGCCGTCAACATCTTGCGATTCCAAATTTCGACATGGGGTTGCTTTTTGGGGTATGGACGGCGAACTGTTTAAGGGGGATTTCCCGCTTTTCGGTTTCAAAAAATTGTTTGTTTTTTTTTTTACTGAAATCGATGCGTTATGCATTCAAATTTATTGTCATGAAATTTTAAAGAGATCCGCGTATTAGATTTCGAGTTACAGCCAGATTAGTGACGACGGTCCCGGCACTTGAAAAGAGTCACGCAGGGAAAATGGAGGTGGACAGTGTAAAAGAAGTGTTTCAACGATCCGAAGATGTAAAATATGCTCAGTACATTGGCAACGGGGACAGTAAGACCTTCAAGGCGATTTTGGATTTGGACCCGTACAACGACGAAAGTAATGAAAAAGGAATGCGTCGGTCACGTGGAGAAAAACGCATGGGAACCAGGCTCCGTAATGCGAAGAAAATAAACAAGGGTCTCGGAGGAAGAGGTACAGGAAAACTGGCCATCAAGGTAATAGGCGAATTGACAACTTATTACGGTCTGTTACTTATTATCCGTATTCGGCGAAATGCGGATTCAGTGGAAAAAATGCGTGACGCTATCTGACATGAAGCCAAAATGAGGTCTACAAGGCAGAGGAGGGTGTCCTGTATGGGCCCCGAATTGATGACGAACTGTAAGTAAAAAAATTTCATACTTATATGAAGCAAAAAATGTAAAAAAAACTTTTAACGCATTTTTCTCAAAACAACGTTTTTGAAACTGGAATGAGATTTTTCTCAGACACTAATTAACCGATTTTAAGATTTTTCTTTTAAAATGTTCACAAATGATGCCATTAGTGATCAACATAGGATTTTTTTGATATTGCAAAAATTCGATTTTTAATAACAATTTAAAGGTAGAAATTTAAGATGAAAATCGAACTTTTTTTTTTCAAAGTTGCACCAAATCGCGTAAAATTTGAATTTCAAAAAACCCCTATGATAAACACTAACAACAACCCTATATTTTATAAAAATGTTTCATTTTTTGATTTCAGATGAATAGCGTCGTAGAAAATTCTCATTGACATGAAACATGTCCGCCTGAAGTAGCTGCATTGGAACAGAGACCGACGGCCGCCATTTTGGTTTAAAAAATAAATAATAAATTAAATGTAACCTACACACCTGTAGCTTTTAATTAAAAAAAATTGTCTCAATCCGTTTTATACTTTCTTAAAAAAAAAAATCCCAAAAAAAACTTTTTTTTTCCAGCGAAAAAGCGTGAAAGCCTCCTTAAGTCAAAAAAAAGCGCCGGGGGGCAAGAAAAAGGGACCCTACCATGGGCTACCGAAAATTAACAACGCAGTCTAACTCGAATATGACGCAAGTGTCGTTAATCTAAAAAGTGTTACGCTAATATTAATAAGCGGTTTATTTTTATTCCATGTGATAGTATTTTACTCGTAATAAAAATAACTAGAACACTGATTTAATTTGTGTTAATATTGATATTAACTGAACAAGTCGAACAATTAGAAATATTCACCCTGCGAAGATTGGGTTTTCATTATTTCTATATCTACGGTTTCTATATCTACGGTGTGCTTTATACCAAGTACCTATTATTAAATTCATATTCGCGTGGTGGAGTAGAAGTAGAGTATTAGTGAAACAAAAATCTTAAACACTATATTCAGCTATATTATATAATACCAATACGATACGATATACTATGTAAATAATCTAGATAGGCCTAAAGCATTCCGAAATGTCGAAATCTTAAGTTTTAACGAAAATTACGTGATTTTTCTTCGTTTCGATGTTCTTAACCGTTTTAAAAATCTAAATACAAATTAAAATCCCAAATATTATGACTGCGTTACAAAGATAACTGATATACATGTATAGATTTCAACAATTCTACTTTAAAAAATGTCCACAACTATAATCAAACAAACGAAGCCTGACTTCGAATCGGTTATAAATTATTCCCACACAATTCCATATTTATTTATTAGCTGTCTCAGTTAATTCAATCAAAGTTATTCAGAGATTAAGATCTAGTAGGCGCCACTTGTGTTCGATTTTAAAGTAGATTTATTATTATTACTGCTTGCCTCAACACTATTGTCAAACATAATTGGTTAGGATTTGAATAGGGATTATTAAACGTATTCAATAAAAATAACACTACGGCAAAAAGCCTAATCAAACGTATGGAACAGGTTTGTTTGATTTCAATTAAGATCTTGTGAATTAAATCAAATAATTATAGTAATGTGCGTAGTCGAGTAACAGGAAATATAATTAAGTAATATATGAAAGAAGTATTAATATTGAAACCCGTATCTTTAAGGTACTCGAGGATAAAGGATAATAAAGAGAAATAATAGTGGAAGATTAAACGAAGCCCCTTCTATTTCATTCACGTCTGAAGGAGTGACCTTAATAATAATTAGGATATATACTAATGTCAGTCTTGTATATCTTTGAACTTATTGGTTTATTTTTTACTTTCCTTTACGTTAGGCAACATCCATATGAATACGCAACTACAACATTTTTTATAACTCACATTTACTGAAGTGGGATTGAAGCCTACTACATTGAAACAAACACAAACCAAAACTAGTTTTCCACTATCATCGAAATCCCACGTTTATACTCTCAGTATTAGTTATCTTCTCATGACGCCGACTGAATTGGTCGACACTCAATTCAGAATTTTCGTTGGTTGTGTACTCCGTCAAACTTGATTAAGATAACCAAACTGATTATTCAGTGGCATTTTTCTATCCACATTTTTCTCTCCGAAAGATTCCATACACAAAATCAATATATGTAGCTAATATTTGTTTTTTTTATTTAATTTATTTGATCTCACACCTTCGCCTACGTAGTGTAACTATTGATATCAGTCGCTACCAGAAATCATCTAAAGTGCTGGCCACTCGAACTTACACATAGAGACTTTTAGGCAAAATTTAAAGTTCAATATTTTTAACAGGAATGCAAATTTTTAAGGGCTTGCAAATTTTAAGAGCTAGTTTTTTTCGGATTAAGCTGCACGACGTATATTTACCGTAGGACCATAGGTTTATTATATACGGGGTGATCAATGAACTCATGCAAAAAAATCAAAAAGTTTGTATGTGTGAAATTTCCGCAAAAAAAATTTTTTTTGGTCGTTGCAATATGGTTCGTTAGTAAGGTAACATCAATATCTATACACACTACTCAACATAAAATTTGGGTAGCAAAATTTTTAAAATGCTATAACTTGACATTGGATTGACGGTTCTTGATGATTTTTGCGGATTTGGAATCTTTATTTCACGTAGATTTTCTCTGGTCTAAGCATTTTATTTGAGGGTTAAAATTTACACATTATACCGGGTCGATAATAAACAAAAACGTAGGGTACGACGCGCTCTAAGATTTGGCATTATTTAAGTTTTTGTAAAAATAAATTCTCACCTCAAGTTGTTTTTATTTAACTTTCTTCTCACTGTTCTGTCTCACTGTTCTGTACAAAGCCTAAGGGCCTTAATCCAAAAACTGACAAAAACGTCTAGAGATATTGATGTTACCTTAGTAACGAACCATATTGCAACGACCAAAAAAATTTGCTGAAATTTCACGCATACAAACTTTTTGATTTTTTTGCATGACTTCATTGATCACCCCATAATAAACCTATGGTCCTACGATAAATATACGTCATGCAGCTTAATCCGAAAAAAAATAGCTCTTAAAATTTGCAAGCCGCGTTCAAAAATTTGCATTCCTGTTAAAAATATTGAACTTTAAATTTTGCCTAAAAGTCTCTATGTGTAAGTTCGAGTGGCCAGCAACTTAGTTAAAGAGCTCTGCAGAAGTAAATGGGGTGCCAATCCGACCACTAAGAAAACAATAGCAGAAGCTTTATGCTACTCTACGGGTGAATACTTTTTTCCCGTATGGTGTACCTGTAGATCCACACACTCTAAGTAAGTTGATGCATGGAAGTTGACTGGTCGTTGACAACGCAATAGGGAAGATCCGACAGTTGTTTCAATTCCCGACGCCACCTAAACGGAGCACGGGTGCCACAAACGCCATTTCAAAATTTCCAGATGAGTTTTTTGAATGATGTACATGTTGAGCCTTCAAATAGCTTTCTCTTAAAATTAAAATCACCAACAAAAGTCCATTTAGAATTGAAAATTTAGAGGACGCCCAACACAATCAGAACCATTGTCGAACCCGTGAAGGCTAAGGCTACCCTTTTAAAATGGGATATTAGACAAAACGAAAACTCACCTTGCGATTGCGGTGAGGAGCAGAGAATGGAACATTTAACTAGGTGTAATAGATGCCCATGCATCAGCAGTCCAAGAGTTTTATGGTTTGCAACAGGTGACGCAATTAACGTAGTCTAAAATTGGGCAAAAGTAATTTAGATTTAAATGGACTCGGACCAAAAAAGTAAACGTTAGTGCACAAAGAGAGGTTTTGGTTAGGACCCTGATATGTATTCATATATCCTATATGAGAGTGTGACAATATGCCTGTAAAGTACGAGTATATTTAAATCTATAAATATCACATCTTTAGCAGAGTTGCAAAATATACTCCTGAAAATTCTCCAAATAAGTCAACAGTTAATTTCTATTTGCACACAAATTACTATATATATCGATGACATGTTTATGAAACTCCTAGAATTAATGCATGTTTTTATTAGTTGTTGTTAGTTCAAATTTTCTATCATTCATCGGCCTCCGTGTAGATGATATCAAATAAATCATTACACGTTGTCCACAACACATGTGCGTTTCGCCAGTCGAATTACCAACATCGGAAAAAATATTATTATGACTTTTAGGTAAGGTGATTTATAGGGTCTGGAAAGTGTGTTACAACACAGGGTCGGCACTATACAACTCTATGATAGTTAGTTGTTAAATAGTTAATAAAAGTAAAAATTGTACTTTTTAAACGCCTTGTAAGTTATGTAGGTACACATGTATTTCCTGCCCGTGCATACGTACGACACTGACCATGCCTAAGCGCTCCCGTGCGGATTTCCAGGAAGCACATTGCAATTTATCCATATACCAAAGCGATAATTACATTGTTCGTTTAGTACTATCCCGACGGATAAACGTTATAACGCCGAGTTTAAAATAATTTTATGTGTCGTGAGTGATTAACTCGTGACTTCGTGTAGTGTATTTATATATTATCTGATTATGTGTGGATTTTTGAAGTACTGGCACAATAGACGGATCACATATTTTATGTATTCCTTGTAATCGTCAATATATATTTCGTAGACGCCGAGAATGTGAAAGACATTCAGATTCTAATATCTATCAATGAAATTTTACTGGTAGTGTTGAAAAGGGGAATTTTGGTTTGATTTGTGCATAATGTTTTGCGCATGTAGCCTTTCGTGAAACGTGGTCGACAATATTCACTTTAGGCGTTTTTTTTGCCAAATATGTATTTGACAGTGGACGAAACAACAAATTTTTGCAGTAATAAGGTCGTTAAGGTTCTGATACGAATTATAGGTGTTCTAGATATTTCGCCCCCGATATTGATAGTTAGTAAACGGGTTTTTTGCAAACAACGGTTAAATGTATAGAAATAGTACAGTAGTAACACGTGCATTATCCTCTGTAGATGTAAAAATTAATGTACTGATGTTAGTGACAACAAACAACTTGTTAGTGACATAAACAACTGTGCGAAATTCGTGAAAATAATGTCGTGGTGTGTCGTCCTCTGTCCATGTGAACTATTTTGAATTTGCACCTTTAACTTCAGTAGATATGGAACGATCATTTTCCTTCTACAACCATATGTACAAGCCAAATCGCTCATGTTTAACGAAAAGAAATGCAGAAAGACTACTGGTCATAGCAACGTACGCTCAGGCAATGAAGACAGTCGGTGTCTCTGAATGACAGAAGCGATAGGTATGTAGGTACATACATTATTAACACATTTTTACTCCTGTCGTTTTGGTCATATGTCCTTTCATCAATGAGATGACGGATTACGAGTCCGACCCTGCGTTGTAGCAGACTTTCCGGACCTTAGGAATTTAGTGTAGCTAAGAAATTTAATAACTTTCTGATGATGACGACGCAGTTGGCGAAAGATGTGGAAAGACGTACGTCGTCGAAGTCATGGCGCCTTGGACGAACAACGAGAATACGGGAAAATCGGCACAAATATTTAAATGCACAGTATTTAGCAATATTTTAGTGACCCCTGTATATATAACATATATCTTCAAAATATCTGTAGAAACACTAACCTAACGATGATTGTGTGAAACGTGTCTAAATCGATTAACACTCGACGACTAGACTAGAATATTTCAGAACACCCACTATAATATGTAGATGAACTTTATCTCATGAAATATGGAAGTCCAAAATTGATGTTTTGTTTCTCAAAATATTCCGATCACCTAGTTTACCATAACCAGAAACACAATAAAATGTTAATTTACCGCTTCGTTATAAATGAAGTAAACAACAAATAGAGAGAGCTGTTTAGAATTAGATACGAAATTAGATTTCGAAGAAAAGATAAACAAAGTGAATAATTTAATGTACCATAATGAATACGCTTCTTCATCGCATATTTGTATGTCTATCCAATGAATTATTCGGTCGTTGATGCGTGACCTGAACGTTAAAGAGTCGGAGGGTAGACTTTGTTTTAGCACACGTTATAAATAATGCAGAATTCACCTGCCGCAAGAATTCCTGTTGGATATTTGACCTTGAAACAGGTGTATCTGTTAGCAGCACTGCAGGTGTCGAATTTTATTTTGCGCGTTTTTTGGACGTGTTACTCACCATTTAAGATGTCAACGCATTTCATTATCTTGTGTTTGCAATTTTTAGTGGACGTTTTTTCATTTTGCTTTTATGATTTGTGTGGCATATGCACCATTAAATGTTTAAAATGCAAGCATGAAATTATTCTTACATACTGAAAACATTCAAGAATAATTCTCGGACACTATCACTACGCAACACTAAGAAAACATTATTTTATTTATTTAATGTATCCATTAGTAACGAATTATTCAAGTTCCCGTTTTTATAATTATGAAATTGTTACAACATGCATAATATTGGGGATTATGTTGTAATTTTTATTTTTAATGAGTACAGGAGATATAAGTAACACTAATTTACAGATTTGTTCCCACCAGTGACAAAAAGGTTTATGTTGAGGTCTCATATTTCACGTGAGACATACACTGTGTCTATGAGCTTTCATAGATCCTAGCTATAGTGTTTGATACTATGAAAATATAAATATGAATTAGATAGTTATGTTTACAGTTACTGCAACATTATCTGTTTAACAGAAGACATAATGTAACAGTTGGGAATGTATGCAGTAATTGTGTGTATTCCATTGACTGTGGAATATGATGTTCCACAAGGCACAGTCCTAGAGCCAATTTCATTTTCCATTTTATATTATAAATGACTTATTTTCATTAACAACGAAAGGAAATATAAGGCAATTTTTTATAAAGCCCAGACATGGATAGAATTACAACGACTAGTGCAAACTCATTTAAAGTAATACATGGTCTGATCACTAAGTTAATTAGTGTTAACCTAAGTAAAACGAATTACCTACTCTTCATCTGGCAATAAATCGAGTATTCCAGATTTCAGTTCTATAGAAATAACAAGCCTTCCAAAACAACTGGCTATGAACAAGAAGGATTATGTCGAAGCTCGAAGCAAAACTTTATTGTTGTCAAACTTTTGACAAGTGGCTGTCACAATTGTAATATAAATAATGACTGTCACATAATGTAACAGCCTTGACAATTAAATAAGGTTATAAGTTTAAGATTAAGAATATAAATACGTATTTTTTTGCTCGGCCAACTTTTTTTTGGATGGCTCGTTAGATTTTAATGGAACTGTGCTCTCCGAAAAACAAGTGAAATATTTGATGTATTTAGTGATTGAAATACTTGGTGTATTTATTGATTGTCACTTACTACTATTTTAGACTATTTTATGATATTATAGGTCAAAGGTATCTTTTATATTAAAAAATGACAAAAAAGTACCAAGGGGTTGGTGGGGGTGGTGGTACAAATAAGTACCGTTAGTTTTCTCTTATGGTATTTATGTGTACCATCAGTTCCATATAAAAATATACATAAAATAATAATTATCTTTATCTCCTATAATTACAAAATATTTTAGGTGTGATAAGTTGCAAAACATGTTTCGCTATCCTCTCTAGTTCTTCTTCTGCCAAAGACCTCTTTTTATCCATGCCTGCAAATAATATCAATAATCAATTACTATTACTTTCCCGACTAATGGCACACATGTGTACCACTCTCTATGACTGATGGTTCACATATGTACCATATAATCAATTTTACGAATAATTTTCCAATTATAAAGAAACATAAATTATAAAGTATAAATTGCAAACTTTTATTGTACTTACCCTATAAATGTATAAACAAACTATGTCTTAAAACAATCAAAATAATGTTACTACTAATTATAGTGGAACTATTTGCAAAATACGTACTGCTACAACGTGTTCGAGTAAACTGAGCAAATACGATGGAACCGAATCGCGGTAGGAATTGGCGCAACTACAGAACTTTGGTTACGTTTTCCCTAGGACAGTATAGGACTACGGTGGTATCGATGTGAACCAAATTAAACCAGATTAAAAGCATTTAGTCTGGTAAAACATTTACTGGTACATACGGTGTACCAGGAGTCTCGAAAGGGTTAAAGACCATTTTATACGCTCCATATCAAATAATGGTCTTTGCCATGTAAACTATGCAATACTATCTTGGGGTGCTGTTGTTAAAACCTACTTAAAACCGCTGGTTGTTAAAGTTGTACAAAAAACAGTTCTTAAAATTAATGCTCCATAAAGACATGACTTACTCAAGTAATCAAACATAAACCGAAGCAAAAGTATTTGATGTTAGACATTATATTATTATAAATGTATATTAAAATTTAACTAACACCACAGACCACAGTAAAACTGTTCATAGTGTTCATATCTACGACACTTGAGGAGAAAGCTCATGTCAGCCATATAATCAGAGCAAAACGTATAGGTTAAAGGTCCTACGGTTATTTAGCGATAAAATTATTAAAGAGCCATACAAAAAAAAAACCTCATCAAATCATATTCTTATTTTTTTCTATTATAGATATGTGTGTTTTTGTTAATTAACTGACGATAGTAAATTACTATTCTTATAGTGTTATTATACTTCCTAGATTCCCACTAGATGTGCGTCCATAGTGGATGTTTAGTGGACTTTAGAGGCATATTGATATATATGTTTTGTTAATTAACTAGAAGTTTGGAAATAATTTGTCTACAGTTCGCACCTCAAATTTTTGAAGAAAGTACGAGGTGTGTAAATTAAGTAATGAGACAGATTTTTTAAATTTTTTTATTCGAGTAGAATTGCAATTCAGTGTTGTCTCCTTCAAAATAACTTTCTTGGCAAGCCACATAGCGCTGAAGACGGTTCTTCCATTCGTCATAGAAGTGCTGGAACTCATATACTGGAATAGCCTTTAGCTGGTCGGTTACAGCCGTTTGAATGTTTCTATGGTCCCAGAATGACAACCATTGAGGTGATTTTCCAATCTCGGGAAGAGAAAAAAGTCATAAGGACTCAAGTCAGGCGAATAAGGAGGCTGAGGAGCCACAGGAATGTTTTTACTGGCTAAAAACTAGTTTACTGAAATCACTGTGTATCGCGCCTAGTCGTGATGCAACAGCCAGTTGTTCTTGATGTTCGGTCTCACACGCATGACCCCTTTTCGAAGTTTTTCAAAAACCTCTCTGTAAAACCTCTCCTATAGAAACTCGCTCTCTGTTGATTTACTGTTTGGCCTGGAGGCACAAACCCTTATGTGGACAATTCCCTGGCTATCAGAAAATCAAATCAGCATACATTTGACCTACGACTTGCTCATTCTTGCTTTTTGGGTCTTGGAGAGCTTGAAGTGTCCGGGTCGTACTCAAACACCCAAGTCTCATCACCACTTTCTCTCCTGACGTCCTTTTGTTCCTGCGAAAGGTTTTTTGAAACCATTTTTGGGCAGATTTTTCTCATCCCCAATTTTTTAGTCAAAGTCTAATGAACAGTGGTGTGATTCAAATTTAACTCTTCCCCGATCATTCTTGTCGTCAACCGACGACCTGAACGCACAAAATCCCGTATTCCATTGACATTTTCATCGGTTCTTGAAGATGAGGTCTTCCGCTGCGTGGTTCATCTTCAATCGACTCTGTTCTTTCTGAGAATACCTTAAGCTCTTGAAAAGACACTGTCACCGTAGGCGTGTTTTGAAAAAGTATCCGTTGCGCTGTCTCCAAGTCTGTATCCAAATCTGAAGCAAAACCTGATAGCACATCGTTGCTCAAAATTAATGTCACTCATTTTTAAAACGCACTAGAAGAAAAATCGGTTTACGAAAACAGTCACAAAGAAGAAACAAATAACTCTAACAAGTTCAAACTTGTACTGAAGGTGCATTACAAGTCCCATCTCCGCAATATTGTTAGATCTGGCGCTACGTTGCCAGACTCATTATTTAATTTACACACCTCGTATCTTTAAAGTATTTGTAGATAAATTACGAGTATAGCGATCTGTAATAAATTGAATATTTGTCAATAACCGTTCATAATATCATCGCGAAGGATGGTTTATCTTGTTTTATTTCATTTTCATTTAATTAATAGACAATTGTAAGAGAGACATAAGAGACACAAAACAATTGTAGTTGAACTTGGTAGTCTAGGACTAAACAATTAACCCTCTTGCATTTTATCTCACTTCAGAGAGGGGGTAATAACGTATTAGCTATCTTGAATATACCACGTATTTGTAACAGCACGAACTCGTTTTGTCTTTTAAAATGAGATCATGTTGCAATCAAGTATATGTATCTGTATCAGTAATAATGCACAACCTTTGTGGCTGGGAACCAGTGGCGTCTAAATCTCGCACATCCACATTCAATGAAAATAAGCAACATTTCAGCAAAAATAACGATTATAGGTTCGTATAAAACCGATTCTAATACAAGCAATCAGTAGTGGAGATCATCGTATCAAAAATGATGGTAACTTACATATCGGGTGTCCCAGATTTTAATTTACTGGCTGTAACTACTGAACCGGGTATACTGAAACAAATTGTTTCAAATAAAAGTTTCTTGGCCTTGTAAAGTCTATAAAATGATGTAGTTCTTTATTTGTACATTCCATTGAAGGCCATTTGAAGTCAACTTTATTTATTTTTTCCACGGAAACCTTTTTTTTCAGTATAATGTCTACAAAAAAGCGTAAAAAAATCTGCCTGAAACACTTTTGTTACTTCTGTTTTCGAAAAGACAGGAACACTATTTTGTGTATTGAGAAACATTATTCAAGTGAAAGGTACTTATTTGACTTCACTAAAAGTCTAGAGATGTATCTTTTAGTATGTTTCTTTTGTTGTTATTAATTTGTTGTTAGTAAATAACACAAATGAAAATACATTTGATTCTTCAAAGTATACTTCAAGGAAGTCAATACACCCTCAAAATTTTGAGATAGGGGTAAGAAATTTGACAAAACACGCAATTTGTTTTTCAAGAATATATTTCGGGGAGTTTTCGAGGTTGCTGATTTCAAATTTCAACATCTCAAAAGCAGGAAATGTACCCCAATGGTGAAAATCGAGTATAACAGGGGTTGAAAGGGGTGCGAAAATGTTTATGTGACATAATAATTATTTACGCCAAGTTTGATATGAAGTGGTGGAAGCAGTTTTTACTGTGATCAACTAACCGACTTTCTATGATAGTGTTTTGCCCGATTGCCAGTTCCTTTCGCTGAGGCCAGTTTTTTTTTAAATATAATGGTTACATTATTAATTTTTGTTTGTTGTTGTTTTTTTATGTTGTTCATATTGTAGTTGTTGTTGATGTTCTTGTTATTGTTGTTGCCCTTGTTATTGTTGATGTTCTTGTTGTTATTATTGTTATTTTTGTTGTTGAAGTTTCTGTTTTTATTGTTGTTGTTGTTGTTTCTTTTTTCATTTTTTTCGTTATGATTCGGACCTGTAATAGCGATACTGATCGTGTCAAAAGGCTGTATTGTTTTCCTTACCACCAATCAACCATTTGGTTGCTGTGAGCTTGCTCTAAATATTTTCATACCCCCTTCAACCCCTGTTATACTCGATTTTCACCTCTGGGGTACATTTCCTGCTTTTGACACGTTGAAATTTGAAATCAACCTCGAAACCCTCCAGAAATATATATTCTTGGAATAAAAATTGTGTATTTTGTCAAATTTTTATTTCTTACGCCTATCTCAAAATTTAGAGGATGTATTGACTTTTTTTGAGGTTGGATTCGAATTCAGTGTCGAAAAATACATGGGGATACTAAGGTCAATATCCAGGACCATGATTTTTTTTGTGTAGCTGTGTTATTCAAGATGGCAAGACGCGCTTGATATAAAATTTCGTTTAAGTAACTCTAAAGGGAAATCAATCAATAGGCGACCCAAGCCTAGAAAAAGCGCAGAGCAAGAATAGGACCACTGTTGCCAATCCATTCATTAGAGTCATATTCATTTATACGTACATATTTAAATAATCGCCGCTATTTGTGTATTGTGAAGTAGAGCTAGAGGTATTGCTTCTAAACCATTACTTTTTGCAAACTTTTAAAGTAATGTAAAGTAGAACACAGACGGGCAGATTCATGAGTAAAATAGGTACTTGACAATAAAGTGGCAAATAAATTATGTTGGTCTACCATAAAAGTTGGTTTATTTTCCAAAAACCTGCTAAGGAAAGGCAAGTCTTTTCAACGCTTTTATGCTAATTATTTCCTAAACTGGAGAAATAGCAAAAGTGTTTTTCAGAAAGTATTGAAGCCTTAAGCGTAGAAATGAATTTACACCTGAACACTTTTAACCATTTAACACCCAAATACTATCCTACATTCAACGCACTTTTCGTGAATCATGTTAACATCATCAGGAGATTATTAAAATCAGTTATTAAACTTCATATCATAACATAGTATAAAACAAAGTCGGTTCCCGCTATCTGTTCCTATCTATCTACTACCTATGTATGCTTCGATCTTTAAAACTACGCCACGGATTTTGATGAGGTTTTTTTTAATAGATAGAGTGATTCAAGAGGAAGGTTTATATGTATAATACATGCATAATATAGTAGAGAAACACTGATAATTTTAGAGGTTTCTAATGTGATGTCGTAAATAAACACATTTTTTTGCGCTTACATTGCAAACGCTGGCTGTACCCTACGAGATCAAAATAATGTACAATATTGTACACCTTAAAAAGGTCTACAAAAAAGTCCACGATGGTATATGTCTATCTCTTAGGGATAACCCACAATAACCATTTTTTATATTTCCGTGCGAAGCCGGGGCGGGTCGCGAGTATAAAAATAAGCTTTAGTCATCTCCTGATGATGTCAATATGGTTAGTGAAATACGTGTTGAGTGTATACAAGTGTGGTTAAATGTGTTCAAATGTGAAAAATGGTTAAGACAAAATTAATTTGCATTTGTTTGACGAACATTATGTCGCAATAAAAATACTTAAATTCAACTCAAATTATATTCACTGTGGTAAAGTAAAAAAGCTTACTAAGTTATTTTGGAGATTTTATAAAGCCAAGCAACTCTTATCTTAAACATTTTCTCGTCAGTACCTATATATATCGAATGAATAGTTACAGACTAAAATCTTAGACACCCGCTGGAAGTAATAAACATCTTTTCACATTTGATCACTTTTAACCATTTCACACCGAAACACTTTTTGCACTCCATGCACGTTTCGCTAACCATGTTGGCATCACAAGGAGATGGTTAAAACTAAAGTTACTTTCTTTTCCAACTTTCACTAGTTTTTTAGTCTACTTTTTTTGTTATAAAAATGTGGTTATGTATAATAGGAAACGCTTACATAAATAATTAATTGCATGCATTTCTAGAGCCAAAACAAGCTCTCGGAACTCGGATGAAGCGGAGTCGTATTTGCGATAGCTCGGATAACATGATCCAAGAAAGGTTGTTCGGATTATCCGGTGGTTCGGAAAATCGTAACTGGACTGTACGTATAGTTTTAATATGAAAATGTTGATTATACAAAATGCGACAGAATGTCCTCCCCGATTTGGGAAATGCATAACCAGGGGAAGGGTGGGGGACAGCAGTGGGCGTGTGTAAAAAAACATCTGTGTTCAAGTTCATGCCATTTCTGTGATTGGGAGTACACCGCAGGAGTTTATTCAAAGTGGCGGTTCGCTGATGTTGACGCAGCGTACTTTTTTTGAAGAGAATGCTTTTACCGTTATACTGACCTCCGATCGGTATTGTGCATTGCTCGAAAACTTTGTCCGGTTCAGATTGAGTGACCTTTTTTACGGTGCAACTGCCCATACATCACGTTGAACACTCGAAATTGAAATCGGGTGGACCATTCCGTCTCCAGATTTGACCCATGCAATTTTTTCTCTGGGGCTACCTGAAATCCCAGGAATAATAACATCGTCCAGAAACTTCGAATACCCTTAGATACGATAACTAAAAGGATTGCTGCTATTCCGCCTGAAATGACTTGCAGAGTCCTGTAAAGCTGCCGGGAGAGGCTCTTTCAATGTATTGATAATTAATGGAGATGGTCACTTAAGTGATGACATTTTTAAAACACGTTGATATAAAAAAACCGATTTATCTGTACTTTTCAGAAATATGAATATTTATTTTGTATTGACAACGGAGGTTGTCATTTGAATGATGCCATCTTTAAAACACGTTAATACAAAACCGCATTGTGTGTGCTTTTCAGAAATATACAGTGCGTGTCAAAAATTCCGAGACGGCTGGATAACTCGAGAAATATGCCTCATAAAGAAAAATGACCTACATAAAAGTTGTAGGATTTTCCCCTGGCAATCCAATGGTGAACTTGGATTTGACCATGAGCATGACCTTGAAGGTTATGGTCACGGTCAAGTCCGTTTTACCAAATAGGACCCCCTATTTTTGACACCGGAAATGAAAGGAGCGAAAAATTTTACAATTAATTATAGTCTTGACCAACTCCTGGGATTTGATCTTCAATACTATTCCAAGCGCAAATACAATTGAGGCATTGATGCTTTATAAATACGCATCGTGGAAAAAAGTTGACTAAGATAAAGAAATATCTAGCCATCGAAGGCAAGACTCTTTACTTTCTAAAAAAACTAATCGATTATAAAAACTGTTGATTGCATTCATAAAATACTCTGCTGGGAAGACATCGCATTCATCTAGTATGCGTTGTCGTAATTCTAATAAATTTTGTGGCTTAGTTTTGTACGCCCTACCTTTGTGAAATGGACTTCCAAGATTCAAATAATACGTTCATGAATGTATGGCTATTTAATAACTTGGTTTTACGACTACTCCTAAAAAAAGATTACTATCAGCCAAAAATAATATTGGTCAGAACAAAAACAAATCGGGGAGGTCATTCAACCGCACCCTGTACTTACAATACAGTTAATACAGTAAATTGTTTTAGAGAACATATTTTAGTTTCTCGAAATAGTTTTCTATGTTTGTCCTTTAGGCACAGTTTCAGTTTCCTGTAACTATGTCCAATAATTGAATTTTTATACAAGTACGCCTCTGTTTTACGGCGGCGCACGGAAAGTCTTAGACGCATTTAGGGCATCTGCACTATTAATCAGGTGTATGGCAGTGCTTTTTGCCTCTCCGCGCTCGTCTACCCATGTTACACGTGATCGATGGGGCCATTACCAGGACAACACTCTCCTTCTATGCCGACACTATCAAGAGCCGGCCTTGATTTTACGCCATATTCGCTAGCGCTGGAACATCCTCTAAAACCCTATCAGATGGTTTAAAGCCATTAGCGGTTAATTTGCATGGGCATGGGTTGTATACAAATTATGCGAACTCTTTAAGACTTATTTCCGCGTCTAATAGAACTCCAGGGGAGGTTGTCTATCGTGCCATTAGAAAAACCTCAACAAAGCCTAATTTTGAAAAACACTTTGGCGCGATTATCAAGTAATATTTATGATTTTTCCTACGAGATATTTTTGTAGATTTTACAATAAAAATAATTCTTGAAGGAAGACTTTCTTTCTTATAATCCTACAGACAGGGTGTACTCCAAATATGTGTATACGAAAACAGTATGTAGAACACAAAGAAGGATAGGACAACTTTTAATAAAAGACCATTTTATGAAAAAAGAGCTAAATAAGAGGAACTTGATATTGTTGGCAATACGTTGGTGTAATAGGCCATAGAAAAAAACCGACGATTTTTCACGACTCAAGTGACGTCACTAAATCTAAGAGGAATAAAGTAATATTTGCTTTTTTAAATTACATGTTTCAGAAAAACTCTCTTAAATAACTAATCGTCTCTCTAATAGTTAACCCACGAATTTCATATGGATAAAAATAAATTTGTCATCCATTTTTTATAGGGATAATGGAAAAGTGGAGATCTTTGAATTCAAAATTCTTATATTCTAAGACAAGACAAAACCCGAAATATGGAACTAAGCCTCATTCATAAAAATGTTTCCCAATGTATCATCGTCAATATCGAATTGGTTGGTGAATCATTGATATAATTTTGATTTTAGAGTTTTTTATAAACTAAAAAATCATGTGTAGATTGTAGATTATACTGTTAATGAATGTACAGATAGATTTTCATAATTCGTTTACATGTAGTAGTGCAACAGTCAAACACAAAATTCACTTGCTAGCTCAGATTGTTAATTGCTATAATATTTTTCCTTTTTCTTTTATCACTCGTTTCATCATTTCTACGTACTTAATTTACATAGGACCAGTGACGGCTGGTGCATGGGAGTAAGGCAACATGAGGCCATTACCAGATTTTTGGGGGTTATTGCTAGACCCAAATGGAAGGGTAGCATAAAAATTAAAAAAAAAAAAGATTTTATGAAATTGAAACTTGCCATTTTTTTCAAAATTCTAGCACACCTCCAGAAAACCGTGAAAACTAGCTGCAAAATATTTATGAATTATTCAAATCTACAAGTATAATGTTCTAATTCAGGTCCCTTAGGTCGTCCAAAGCGTTCCAAAGGCTCCTATTGCATATTCAATTTCAACTGCAGAATTTGTCCAAAACATATCCTCAAAATATCCACCCAGACGTTCAATGAAAAACCTTCCTGGTGTCTGGATTCACTCTTGCTTGGGGATTTTCGTTGGCTCATACATTGGTACTGTAGAAATTTAGAATTCCATTTCGCGTAAACCTCGTAAAAGTAAGAAAAGCATCAACATTTTGCATATTTTGGTCAATACTATCCACCGGCACGATTTGTGACTCTTGTTGTTACCATCCTGTATCCAGTTTCTTATAATTTCCCTAAATCTTTAAAAAAAACGGTCGAAAGCCATTTTTTACTGCTTATTCATAAAGAAAAACGAATGTCTTGCATTCATTATGATAACCTGCTCTGACTTCAGTGTCAGCGAATATTACACTTAAAATGGTATTCTTCGTGAAACTAGCAGAATTCAGGTTTTATTAATACACTTAATACCAAATAATGTTCTTTAAGTGACTGGGTTCAATGAGAGACGAGAATAAACCGATTACCGCGCAATAAATACCAGATTCGAATGCGATGTGCGACGGATTGTAATTCCCAAAGCTTATTGCGTGCATGACGAATTGTGGATTTACACCTATTCAGTAAACCAAGAGAGGGCGTATTACTCCATTATAACTCCGAGAGGAATAATTTCAGTTTACACCTGCTGTACAGTAATATTTTTGCTCCTCATCTCCAATCCAAAGTTCACGGACATAATATGTGTTGGAACTGCAGCACCTTTGCCTTTGTTAAGTGCTATATTTCGTGACCTTCGACTCGTAAAACAACAATGACATTTTGTTATAGTACAGTGCGGAACAGCCATATGGAGTATATTCAGTGTATCGCAATTATTGTGCAGATTTATAAAAAGTACATCAATTTTTGATTATGAAATGACAACCTGCAAAGTAAAAATTCCATGGCCAAATTCAAACACATTCGAGTGACAGTTATTGCAACTCCCAAATTTTTGGATTGGAAGTAGGCAGTGGCGGTTGGTGATATTTCAGTTAGTCATATCTTGAAAACGACGCATGGGACTCACTTCACTTTTTAGGTGATGACTATACACCTCTTACAGAAAGGATTTATAGTGAAAAAATCGTCAGCAAAGTTTGCGAAAAAAATTTCAAAAAAAACTGCAGAACACCCTGGGATCTCAGTAACGCTCTGTGGAATATTTGCAGTATATATTTTTTCATAATCTAGAAACAGATATAAGGAGGGATTTTTCGATTTGTTACAATTTCTTTTCCAAAAGTTATGGCCATTTTAATTTTGGGAAACAAAATGGTCTTTCGAAAAATCTCTCCTTATATTTGTTTCTAGATTATGAAAAGAAAATACTGCAAATATTCCACAGAGCGTTACTGAGATCCCAGGGTGTTCTGCAGTTTTTTTGAAAATTTGCTGACGGTTTTTTCACTATAAAATCCTTTCTCTAAGAGGTGTATATAGTCATCATCTAAAAAATGAAGTGGGTCCCATGCGTCGTTTTCAAGATATGGCTAACTGAAATATCACCAACCGCCACTGGAAGTAGGGGTTTGTGATACCCCATTTGAAAGGTATTTTCATTCTCTATTCAAAAATGTTATAGTTTTAACCTTTTATTGCAAAAATTAACAGTAAAAAATAAATTCTGATTGACGAAATTTGCAACAACAGACTTAACATAATAACTAACTTATCGTTTCGTTCTTGATAATCAGAAAGCAAGCAAAATCAGCAATATCAGTGACTTCCTTCGACAGTATCAATAAAAAAGAAGACATAAAAATTTATCAACATTCTCTATTATTTTTTTTAATAATGACAAATTCCCAGTGTCCGTATACTCTTATGTGTTGACTAACTTCCTTATTTTAAACAGAAAATCCTATATATTTTTAAAAATTTGGAAAGGGTACACAATTTTTGAGAAAAAAATCTGTATCATAACTAAACCCACCGGTTTTGGAGATATTTGATTCGGAAATTTATAATATTCAAATTGATTATAAAAAGTATAGATTGTTTAAAGATTAAAAAAAATGTCACGTCCTGAGAATGTTGAGTTCAACAACAAAGAGTAGCATTGTGGAAGATGTACGTGTGAAAGTAATATGTTACTTCTTTGTTGTGTCAATATTGGGACAGTATTTTTAACATTTTCTTCCACTGGATCGTCTATTGAAGACCTATCATATAGACCGATTCATCATACAAAATTGTTTTACTGAACCGTAAATCACTCCAATATGAAAACCTCAAGAGTTTATGGTTTAATTTATCGTTATATAAAACGTTTAAATCAATTAGTTTTTCGTGATACTTGGTTTCTAAAGTCCCTGCCATAAAAATAAAATAACGCAAAATTTGGCATTATAAAACACCACAGTTTTTGTTAAACTTAAAATTGCGCAAAAAGAAATGTTTAGTAATAAAGGTATTGCAAAAATTTATTGTAACTATGACATCGTTAAAAAGAAGATAAAATTCCATGCCGTTTTACGCAAGCATTCGATTTATTTTACGAGTATTTAGGCTTAATAAGTGGTAAATTTTGAATTTTACCACAATTAACCTGCATTTTGCGATTGAGGATAATATTTTTGCTTTCTAGTATTCTAGGTATTGTTACAATAACTTTTAAAGGTAAAACTTTTATTCCTCTCCTGATGATGAAACGTGGTTGCGAAGTGCGCGTTTCTGTGTTGTGGTAAATGTGTCTAGGTTTTTGTTTGTTTTTTTTCGCCCCAAAGTTTAGTATTTTAATCTGCTAAAATCTATCAAATTTTCGATTGACCACCTTGATAATAATAAGTTATAATTTACGATACATACAGTATGATCCATTTAAAATATGGATACCCTCTAAAATATTTATCCATTGTGCAGAGTGTGCAGAGTGAGGGACGTTTAACAAAAACTAAGGCCTATTGTGATTTTTTTGACTGAAATTCAAGGAATGGTATTAGCGACTTTTATACAAAAAAATCTGAACAAAAACACCCAATTCAGCTCCCCTTAAATTGGGTATGTGTCAATGGCGGTAGGTGCTAAGTTTTGGTAGTTTGCACACCACCAAAAATCATATAAAACGCCATTTTAATTTTTACATTTCAATTGTTATAAAATACATACTTTATTCACACAACAATTTCCACCACTCCTCCGTTTAGGCGAATACTTATCTACATTTATGAAACTTCTTGCGTAAGTTATTTATCACATTAATTTCTTAAATGTATTTAGTTCATTTATACACAAGTGTACATTTTGTTTGCGAGTACTCCAAAGACAAGAATTCAGTGAAGTTAAATTTGGCAACCTTGATGGCCAATTCATTAAAGGGCTATTGATGCATGTCCATTTGTTTTTATAATTGTCATTTAATAATTCTCTCACAGTATTGCGTAGTGTACTTGACACCATCCAGATAAAATTTTAAGTTCAACCGGTTTTGAAGTGGTAAATATTCGGAAAATTCCTTCATCAAAAATGTTTAAGTTTGCTTTTAAATTAGTTTTAAAATTGAAGCAACAATTTTATTGTAAAGTATAACAGTACTATAGATACATTCAGTTTGTGGGAATATTGCATTTAGGTAAGTATGATCCATTCTGGATTTTTCCTTTGACAAGTATTGATTAGATCATGCTTATTTCCTTTATTATGATAAAGGAAATAAGCAGTTTTTATATCGCCTACTTAATTTTTAGCGATATAGTAATAAATCTTGAAAAACATTTTTGGAATTCAATATTTTCAGATACAATTAGTACATACCCAATTTAGGGGATGCTGAATTTAATGGTGTTAAGATTTTTGCATAAGAATCGCTAATATATATTATATTTTTTTTAGTTTCAGTCATCAAAATAAAATAACAGTAGGCCTTGGGTTTTTAAGTAAAAGTCTGTCCAATGGTGCAGTTTTGATACCATACGTTAAAAAAATCTGGTGAAAATCGGGCGCTAAATAAATGTTTTAAAATAGTATCCAGGTTTTAAATGGCCTACACTATATACGAGGTGTGTAAATTCAAGTAATGAGACTGACAATGTAGCGCCCGATCTAGCAACACTGCGGAGACAGGAGTTGGAAGGGTGGTAGGTTAACGTATAATCACTTTCAGTATAAATTTGTACTTGTTAGAGACATTTATTTGATCTTTGTAACAAGTTTCGTAAACCTTTTTTTTTTCTAGTATGTATTATAAAAATAAGTGATATTAATGTTGATCAACGGTGTGCTATCAGGTTTTGCTTCAGACTTGAACACAGCGCAACGGATACTTTTGCAAAACTTCGTCACGCCTATGGAGACCAGAGACCATTTTTCCGAGAGCCAAGGTTTTTCGATGGTTTAAGACATTCTCAGAAGGAAGAGAGTCGATTGAAGATGAACCACGCAGCGGACGGCCTTCATCTTCAAGAACCGATGAAAATGTCGGTAGAATACGGGATCTTGTGCGTTCAGATTGTCTGTTGACAACAAGAATGATCGGGGAAGAGTTAAATTTGAATCACACCTCTAGTCATCAGATTTTGACTAACGAACTAGGGATGAGAAAAATCTGCGCAAAAATGGTTCCAAAAAAACTTTCGCAGGAACAAGAGGACATCAGGAGAGAAAGACGCCTTGTCACACAGCCATTTCAGTAAACGAATTCTTAACCAGTAAAAAATTCCTCAGCTTCCTTATTCGCCGGATTTGAGTCCTTGTGACCTTTTTCTCTTCCCGAGATTGAAAATTCACGTCAAAGGACATAATTTTGGGACTATAGAAAACATTCAAACGGCCAAGCCGACCAGCTGAAGGCTATTCCAGTATATGAGTTCTAGCACTTCTATGAGGAAGGGAAGAACCATTTCCAACGCTGTATGGCTTCCCAAGGAAGTTATTTTGATGAGGCAATAATGAATTGTAATTTTATTCGAATAATACAATTTAAAAAAAATCATTAATTAATTTACACACCTCGTATGTAGATGAAAAAATGTTGAGAAATGTCACATATAAATAATTATTAACATATAAAATATTCCAGCCGTCGACATTTTCCGAATACATTATTTCGCAATTGAAATATTAAGTTATTAATAATTGAAATATTAAGAAATATTAATATTATTGTTAATTAATATTTTAACTAACATGCAACGTTAGATGCATATACCAAGAGAAGCGCATATTGTCATGGCACTCACTAATCCTAAGAAGTACTACAGGTATTCAAACAAAAGGCGCAGACAAAAAATAAACATTTACTCATAAAAAGCGGATATGTCAAAAGATTATTTTTTTCTTGGTGGTGGCCGTGAACCTCAACTTCAACCGTATAAATCATTGAATTGATCGCAAATATGCAAACACTGATATAAAAAATACACACAAATCCGCTAAGCAGTTTCCTTAAGAATTTATTTGATAATTTGAATAAATAAAAGATGTCAAAATAAAGTTTGTTAACCCGGTCTTCTTGAACCTGACCTAAACATGACACACTCTTGCACAAAATTCGAACAATGGCCTCCCTTCTTCGAGAATAATCCAAAGCGATTGATAAGATTTAGCAAACATAGTATGTAAATTGAGGTGTATGCTGCGGTGCTGTTTGTATCTGCGCTGAACATATTCAAGTCCTTGGGACACACACGGAGTGTCAATCAGAATTTCATTTACGAGGCAATCCATAGAGTATTAGATGCTGATAACGCACAGTCTTAGGACCGGAACGTGATGGTACATAAATGCAATAATTTCTTTTTGAAAGGCTGCTGAAATATCAGAAAGGATATGTAGTTTATTAATTCTGCATTCGTCACGTTCTTTTTTATTTTTGCGTATGTGAATATGCCATTTGTAATGAAGATCATATATTATATTCTTGTATAGCTCAGACTATAGAAAACAATTTTGTTGAAACAAATTACATTATTTGCTGTATACCTTTAGTTTACACCTTTACCACTATTAACTTTAGTAATAATTAAAACCGGCAGATCCGGGCGACGGGCCATAACTATACGCGTTATACTACTTACTACTTGTATGTGCAAAAACAAAATTCATGAAAACAATAAACTGTTGCAATTTAGAACGAGATGTATTAAACTTACCCTGTTATTTCCATTGAGATATGGCCCGTTGAGATGGCCCGCCGCTCGGATCTGCCGGCTTTAGTAATAATTATTTGAACACAAAGATAACCACAACATTGTAATTGTTATAAATTTAGAATATTTTTAGAAATAGAGCGCATACCTATAGTATATCCTTGACATACAGGATGACTTTTTAATGCGTATTTGGTCTATAAAATCGTTTTTCATAAGAAACACTTAAATGTGGTAGGTGAGGTTGTTTGCGCCCTTTCTTCATACTACTCTTAAATATTGCCGAATACACTTGGTGATCGTGAAGGTCCGGAAAGTGTGCTACAACGCAGGATCGGGCTCGTAATCCGTCATGTCATTGACGGAAGGACATATGAGAGACCAAAATAAGAGAAAAAATGTGTTAATAATGTACACACCTATCGCTTGTGTCATTCAGAAACACCGACTGTCTTCTTTGCTTAAGCGTACATTGCCACGACCAGTAATCTTTCTGCATTTCTTCACGCTAAACTTGAGCGATTTGGCCTATACAGATAGTTGTAGAAGGAAAATGATCGTTCCACATCTACTGAAGTTAAAGATGCAAATTCAAATTATTTCACATGGACAGAGGACGATACACCACGCATATTATTTTCACGAATCTCGCACAGGTGTTTGTATCACTAATAGTTGTTTGTTGTCGCCAACATCAGTACATTATTATTGTTTACATTTATAGTGGACAATGCACGTTTTACTACTATTTCTATACTTTTAGCCGTTGTTTGCAAAACCCTTTTTACTAACTATCAATATCTGGGTAATAGCTCAGTCAATACACCCTCAAAATTTTGAGATACAGTGATAAACGCCTCTAAAATAGTGTAAAATCAACCATGATATATGATGACAAGAAGTACGTGCAGAAATTACTGATTATATTAAACCATTAGTTTGCGTAGGTTGGTTATTTTTGTTGGATTCGAATTCAGCGTCGAAAAATACATATGGATACTAAAGGTCAATATTCAGGATCATGATTTTTTTTGTGTAGCTGTGTAGTGGAATCTAAATGTCTCTCACACTCTCGGCATCTACGAAATATATCGATGAATGCACCGAACATATAAAATATGTGATCCAATCAACATTTTCAGTTTATTCACAAATGGCAATGACTGTGCCATTATTTCAAGAAACCGCACAAAATCAGAAAATAAGTAAATACACTACGCAAACTCTAAAAGAAAAAACGTACACTGTGCAAAATACGTATGTACACACGTTTCGTAGTTAGTCACTCACGGCACATAAAAGTATTTTAAACTCGGCGATCTACGGTTCGTCCGCTTGCATCGAACTGACGTAAAATGCCACGAAGAATGTGATGTTTATTGTAAAATCGTCGTAATTTTCATTCAACATTTTCAGTCTAATCACAAATGGCAATGACTGTGCCATTATTTCAAGAAACCGCACAAAATCAGAAAATAAGTAAATACACTACACAAACTCTAAAATAAATACGTACACTGTGCAAAATATGTATGTACACACGTTTATTAGTTAGTCACTCACGGCACATAAAAGTATTTTAAACTCGGCGATCTACGGTTCGTCCGCTTGCATCGAACTGACGTAAAATGCTACGGAATTCTCGCTTCGATATTTGGATAAATTGTATGTAGCCATTCCCGAACCCTCACCGAGCGAGTTCCTTGCGGCCAGTGGCGTACGTATGTGCGGGCAAGAAATACCCGCATACATACTTTACAAGGCGTTTAAAAAATACGGTTTATACTTTATCTACATAAAGTTGTATAGTGCTGACCCTGCGTTGTAGCGCACTTTGCGTCGAATAACTTCCTCATTTTAATGAAATGCCCTTGGATGGTTTTGGTGAATAAACGAATATTTATGTGAAATGTATTTAGTGAACTGTTTGTTAACTAAATACATAAATTGGTGATCTTACCTTGAGAAATAAGCTTACGCCACGTACCTCCAGACATCAGTAGGGTTAGAAACAAAGGAAAATATTTTCTCTGGTTCTGCTTACGATGTATACATATATTAGTTATCTCGAAGTCAAATGATAAATATTGCAAAAGAGTATTTGGCACAAAAACTTTCGAAATGTGTACGTTTGGTAATTGTCAAACTACCGGGTGTCCCAGAGAATTCTGACCCATTTTTATCGAAAGACCTAGAAAAATACAGGGCGAAACTTACAATGATGCGGTTTTCGCTAGTTGATTTACTTTATCAAAAAGTTTTTAATATGCTATGTTAAATATATTTTACAAACCATACAGGGAGATTTTGAGTAAGAATAATTCAAATATAAAAGTACAGTTTGCTGTAACACCCGTATTATGCTTAACACGTATTAATGATGTGTTTTTCTACTTTTTAAAAAATGTATCATTTATTTCATTTTACTTTAAAAGAAATTACAAATGAAATTTTGAAATTAACAAGGTGAAATTAAAAAAAAGATTCATTTTGTTAAATCAAAAAGTGAAAATACACTTATGAACCAAAATAAAAGTACCATTCACATCTATACACTTCTGAAACCCAAATAATAAAAGAATTACTCAATGTCTGGAGTAATTCCTTGAAATTTGCTGACAATGTTTCGGCGTAACTTTTCAGGGGTTTGCGGAATGCGATTGTAGCATATATCCTTAATATACAAGAAAATCTGGCACTGTTCTCTGAAAGCTCTTCCTATCCACCTGATAGGAAGAGCTTTCAGAGAACAGTGGGAATAGGTATTCCCAATCCCATTCCCAAAGCTTTCTGTTACAAAATTCCTTGCAAGAAACTAATAATGAGGTAGATCACCATGTTATGAAAAAATACCGTGTGGCTGTTTTGATTTTGCTCCAACTGAGGGTAGAAAAAAATCTGCAACATAATCGTATAAATTTTGCCAGTAATTTTGCCCCAGGAGGAATACCAAAGGACCATACATACATTTAGGAAATTCTCTCACCAATAATAAAATGACAATTCCAAAGACTTCTTAATTGAAATTAATAAAGTAGGAACGTTTTTCTTTAATGATGCTCTATTATTTTCAATTATTAGCTCAAGTGTAACAAACCATGCATTCTTGGAAAGTGGAAGAACAAAGCTTTCTTCTTACTTATTGACGAAGTAAATCGACTGGTGAAAAACGCATCCTTCTAAGTTCGCTCTATTAATAGATATTTATGATTAAAATAGGGTCAGAATTCTTTGGGACACCCTATATTATATCTATATGAAAATACGAGTGCAATGAATGAAAATACATACATTTTTTGCTGATTCACGTTAGAGACGCGAATAGGGGAGAGTGGCATTAACACAATTTTGAGTCAAAAACCTCTGTCGTAATCTTAAATCCAGGTCATTTGATGTATAAAAACATAACAGACAGACGTTAGGGTCTGAAATAACCATAAAAACTTTTTCCGTTTCATTTTTGACTTGGAATAATAACATAAAATGCTCCACTGGCTGCAACTAAAATTAATTAAAAAAAATCTATACAAAGTGTTCAACTAATTATGTTACCTTTGCCAACTCAAATCGAGATGACTTGTTTAGTTTAAACGGAATACCCTGTATATTTTCAGTCCAAGTTGTCTAACTTTCAGTTCACTTTTTCTCAAATGGTCATGGGGGTTAAAGCTCGGTTTCGAGATATTATCGATTTTTTACGGTTTTGTACTTTAGAAATTTGATAAATTTAATAAACTCTAGATTTAATTAACCGTTCTTAAAGTAAAATTGCGTTCGTAAGTCATATACATATGTCACTGTGCTTTCAATACATATTAGTCACTAGTCACTAGTCACTAGGTATCATGAAACTGGTGGAAATTTTATTAATCTGATCCAAGCAATTTTCATTAGAAACTATGTATTATTTTAATAACCATTTTAAGTCAAATTATAACCAAGTTATTGTAATTGTGATAAATAATTTAAGTCTTATTAATAATATACCGTGTGGTGAAATTTTCACATAAAGATTAAGCGGTTGCAGTTAAAGTCAAAAAATATGTTTTGGGCACGTGCTACGTGTTGCATACATTATTTTTTACGATGGTAATAATTCCTTTAAAATACTGTCGAGAAACGCTAAACATTTCAATAATATAACACCCATGCGCTGATAGTTAACCATAATTTTATTCAACGACATAAAATGCTTTTCTATTTTCACTGGTCTCAATGATGCCTACTTCATACGATTTATAATAATATCCAATAAAAAAGGATAAAACCAATCGATTGTAGTAATAAAAAATATATATTCGTTATAATCATAAACACAGAATACACAGAACGATTGTTTTAGCTAAGAAAGATAAGCTCTATATTATCGCTTTTGAACTTCCTACTCACAATCTTTCGGTAACCATCTAAATCATTTTAATTCATGCACTTTTACTTACACTTCCACATAGTGTAGTGGTGGAACTGTGGAAAACTTAAATTATAAATTATAAAAACTTACGCAAGATTTTTTAAGGAAGCCTATGAAAGATAACCAAAATAGGTCCAAAAATTCAAAAAAATTCCTCAAGCGTTAAAAAAATTTTGATAATTAGGTGAAAAATAGTGCAATTTGAGTGCACTAGTTTTGGATTAAATCGGTTTGTAGGAACATAACCAAAAAAACTTCATAAATGTGTGAAAACCCGGTATTTTCACTTTTTAAGTACCAAAAAAATTATTTCAGAAAAAAATAGCACGTTATAGCGCTTAAAAAAGGCGAAGAAAATCGGTTTTTAAACATTAAAATCGGTTCACAACTTTTTTGCAAAAAAAAATAAATCCTTCGAAAATTGCTCTTTTTTTACTATGTAATTACTCGGCCTACGAAAGTCGTAAGGACTTCCGAGAGTGACCAAATTGTAGTTCTTTTCGGCGGCTACTTACAGTAAAAATTTTATCAAAAAAATATTCATAACTTTTGGCGCAATTCGAAAAAATGTAAAAAAAATGTGTTTTCGAAAAATGACCCGGCAATTATTTATCAATAACAGTCCTACGGTAATTTTTCAAAGTGCGTTTGGTTCGTGAAGAGGTGCTCTACAATCATACAATGGACCAAATTTGTCGAATTTCAAGAAGTATCTCGAAAATGACATTGAAAACTGGGCTGTTTTGCATTTCGGGCGCTCGGGCGCTCGAGCGAAGGGGAAAGGCCGCATGATGGGAGAACTCTCTCAATTCGAGCGCACGAAAGCAGTCGCGCCAAGCAGTCGACAGTTTCCCCACCATGCGGCCTTTCCCCTTCGCTCGAGCGCACGAGCGACTGAAACGCAAAACAGTCCGGTTTTCAATGTCGTTTTTGAGAGACTTCCTCAAATTTGAAAAAACTTGGTCCCTTGTATGATTGTAGATCACCCTCTTCACGAACCAAACGCACTTTGAAAAATTACCGTAGGACAATTGCCGGGCCATTTTTCGAAATTGTATTGACAATTGCCGGCCCATTTTTCGAAAACACATTTTTTTACATTCTTTCGAATTGGGCCAAAAGTTATGAATATTTTGTGATAAAATTTTTACTGTAGGCAGGAGTGGTCTCTAGCGGAAGTCCTTACGACTTTCATAGGCCGAGTAATTAGATAGTAAAAAAGGGTAATTTTCGAAGGTTTTTATTTTTTTTTGCAAAAAGTTGTGAACCGATTTTAATTTTTAAAAACTGATTTTCTTCGTCTTTTTAAGCGCTATAACGTGCTATTTTTTTTCTGAAATAATTTTTTTGATACTTAAAAAGTGAAAATACCGGGTTTTCACACGTTTATGAAGTTTTTTGGTTATGTTCCTACAAACCGATTTAATCCAAAACTAGTGCACTCAAATTGCACTATTTTTCACCTAATTATCAAATTTTTTAACGCTTGAGGAATTTTTGAAAAATTGGACCTATTTTGGCTATCTTTCATAGGCTATAACCTTAAAAAATCTTGGGTAAGTTTTTGTAATTTATAATTTAAGTTTTCCACAGTTCCACCACTACACTATGTGGAAGTGTAAGTAAAAGTGCATGAATTAAAATGATTTAGATGGTTACCGAAAGATTGTGAGAAGGAAATTCGTGGTATTTTTTGTTTTTCTGAAATAATTTTTTTTGGTACTTAAAAAGTGAAAAAAAAAACGGTTTTTCACACGTTTATGAATTTTTTTTGGTTATTTGATCCAAAACTAGTGCACTTAAATTGCACTATTTTTTTTAATTATCAATTTTTTTTAACGCTTGAGGGCTTTTTTTGAAAAAATGTTCTATCTTTCCTAGGCTATTAAGATTTGCTAAGGTTTTAGAGGTGATTTTTAAGAGCTCTTGAGAAAAAAATGATTTTTGGCGTATTAGGATAAGGTTATTTTGCTTTACGGGGAGACTATATAGTGTGGTGAAATTAACGTTATTGAAGATGAATAAATAATGATTATTTAATAGCATTAGTACCAGTCTTTTTGAAACCCCCTCGTATTAACTTGAAATATGGAACTCTTACGTACCACAGCGAGATCTGGGGCTGATTTCGAGCTCGAATGTTTTCTTTAAGTTTAATCTAAAAAATGTGGAAATATGGTATGTGGAACACCTAAGTGATTCCTTAAGCAGCCGTTTTGATATAATGAAAACAATGTGGGCAGTTATGGTGTAACATCAAAACACGAATGCTACCACTGATGTTATTTTTTATATACGTTACCTAATAGATAAGTACCGAGCTTATCAGTCGTCGACATTGATATTTGGAAAAATAATTCGCGCAATGAAGTGTTTACTTTCGCACAACGAGTATAATATGACATAGTAACATATATACATAAAATAACGATATATCCAAGACGATATTTTTAGAGTGAAATTCTCCCAAATAATACCTATTGTCTTGCACAAAAGAATATTTATTTACCTTGTGGTGAGGATACTTATAACGGTTGAAAGCAGGTTTCGAATACGAATAAAATATGATCAAGAGTTTTACATAACACATACTGAATGTATTGTTCTGTAAAATATCAAAACTGTGAAAACACTTAAGTTTTTGTATGACATGTATATGTTTTATTTTCTTAATGTTGTATCATACGAGTATAAAACAATATAAGATGGTTATAAATATAAACTTTCCAAGGTGAAGTTTGTCGCAATTTTATTGTCACATATAAACGGATTTTTGCTATCACTTGTGATTTATAGGAATAATTTATATTCCGCATTTGTGTCCGAAAATCATTTGCTTGTTATATTTTAAGTTCTTTATAGGATTGTCCTTATAAAAGTAACTGCAACATGTTCGGGTTATGGTCTATAAGATTTTGTACTAATTGTAGAATAGTACTCTAGCGGTTATAGATAATGTTGAAACTTTCCAGTTTCGTCATAAAAAAAAATAGAAGCGGTCATTAAAATAAATATCGACGACGTTGTTTCCTTTTGTAGCCTAAAAAAAAAATAAATAAAACGTGTATAAAAAATGGAAAATCATGTATTGTAAAATATATCCTCTGATATATCCGAGAGATATTTCCGAAAAAAAAAGGATTTTGTTCACTATTTTGTAAAAGCTACCAAATAAGCTACTGAATAAACGATAAATTCAGACACTTCATACGTTAGTTTCATATCCGCTTGTTATAAGTCGACACGTTGTCGATATACGAGGGCAAGTCTAATTAAAACCGGAAATTTCCAAAAATAAAATTTTATTAAGAGATAAAATTTAAAAAACGTTTTATTTTTCTATGTAGTCTCCTTCAACAGAAACACATTTTTCCCACCGAATAGGTAACTTTTTGATTCCATCGTCATAAAATGTGACAAGTTGGACCAGCAGCCAGTTGTGCACTAATATCATTTTTCAATCTCTCGCCTTCCAGAGCTTTATTTAGTAGTCCAAACAAATGGTGGTCGCACGGCGATAAGTCTGGACTGTAAGGAGGATGTTCAAGCTGCTCCCAGTGCATTTACTTCAGCTTGACCTGAGTTATGGTTGCAGTGTGTAGCCTGGCCTTGTCATGGAGAAAAACGACGTTCCTGATGGGAGAACGACGCCTTTTGGTGCGATACGCAGCTTTTGTCCTATCCAAAAGTTGATAATAATATTCTGCATTGATTGTACGGCGTTCATGGAGAAAGTAAACGACAACCTTGTTTTCGCCTTCACTGGTGCTCTTTCTCCTTTTTGCCGCCCCTTCTCATTCATCTTCATAACGAGCCAAAAACCTCTGACAAACGTGAGAAGTCGAGGAACCCATCGAGCTGCTACCTTTCTGAAATCAAGTTTGTCATGGAGTTATAGAATGAACACTCCTATGAATGATTCTCACCGATCCACTAATTCCCACCGATCCTCAAGGGTTAGGCGACGGTCACCCTCCAAAATCTCACGTATTGCACAGATGTTCTCTTTCGTGATGGAGACTCGAGGACGACGATCATGTGGTTCATTTTCCACCCTTTCTCGTTCCACTGAAAAACGTTTATTCTGCTCATACACTTGCGTTTTAGACAGGCTTACATCCCTGAATTGGGCCTCCAGACGTGTCATAAGTTCAGAAGGTCGCTCACCTTCAATAGACAGACATTTTATAATAGTCCGTCTGGCCTTGAAAAGGAAATTCCGGTTTATATTTGACTTGCCCTCGTATATATCTGAGCAGCGCGAGATTATTATTTGTTGTAACTCTTTTAATTTCTTGATGTATGGAACAGGCTCAAAGGAGGTTTTTTTGCATTATAACAGCATACTAAAACTGTTAAAAAAAGCTTTCTTGGCCTATATTGAGGCCTTTATAGCTCGGCAACGAAACGAGATTGGGTAAAATGGACTCGACCATCGTATTCAGTAAGTTAATCAAAACCTACAAAAATCAATCGTAAAAATAAAAAAAAATACTATAGATGGCGCAATTATTATTTTATTTAAGTGATTTCATAATAATTTCCAGAATCTATGTTTCGGAAACGTACAAAGAATTAAAATTAAATAGGCTAATCCAAAAGAAGGTTATGTTTATTATTATTTGTATTCAATATTTTTTTCAAAAACAAAATGATGTAATGGATTGAGATGGACCATGACACTGATGCCTAATATTACTTATGGCCAATAAATAAGAAAAGACTTGCTTCATATCAATTTTAAGGTTATGTTTTTTTCATAATTCTAACTTCATGGAGAAAAACAAGTAACGGCATCATGTTTAACAGGTCAAAATCTTTTTGGATTAGCTATTGACTTTACAGAAATGTAAATACATAAATATATACAAAAATGGATCAGTGTAGAGAGACCCTTAAGATCTCGTTAATCTTAGCCTACGTGACATTTCGTTTATGTCTTTGTTTAGACTATTAAGTAAAACGTTGACTGAAATATTGGGAAGTCACCCGATGCATTTTGTTAAAACTAGAGTTTACTATTAATTCAATTAACTTACAGCCTTTCTATCCAATGGAACGGTACTGAAATAAACGTCTCTCAAATCTACAGTGTGTTCATCATTTTTGCTACCTATAACCCAACAACAGACTCTGCTAACATTATCCTATTTAATTTTGAATTCTTTGTACGTTTCCGGAATAGAGTCCATTGTACCCAATCTCGTTTCGTTGTCGAGCCATGAAGGCCTGGATATAGGCCAAAAAACCTTTTTTTTGCAGTTTTAGGTTAGGTTTTCTGAAAATTGTGACGTGATACGGTATATCGGACAAAGGTATTATGTTCAGCATGTCAAAAACTTTCAGAATCATCTATTAGGGTTCAAAAAAATCCTTGCAGGTTTGTGTTATCTGTAGATTAATTGTTACATTGAGATCTAAATATATTTTTAACAAAACAATAATTTTACTCGTCCAAAAACCATTTCTTGTTCTGTGGTACCTAACGAGCCGCCTAAGAATTAATATTCTATTTTTTTTTCCAAAATTTTGTATGCGACGTATAGAAAGTTGATTCGGTTAACCCTGTCTTGGCGCATTTTTAAATCCGTTTTACTGAAACGCCAAGCAACAACCTGTTCTAGGGACTCCAAAACACAAGGTCAGTACTCTTTAATCTACTGCACCTGTTACCTTTTTTAATTAAATTTCTTTGACGGAGTCCACTTTTGATTTCACCGTAGGCGAGTTAAAACCACCATTTCATTTAAATTAGGGTTTCGCCGCATTAAAGTGGGATAAAAATAAATACGCCATGAAATTCGTGAAGATTAAAAACCGGCGAAAAAGAAAAAAGAACGGTACAAACCATATGGTGCATGGGATGTTGTTCATGGGCTAATCGTCCCATTCGTTCGTGGGTGGACGGGCATTGAGGTAAACAAACTGCCTTGATCGAGTTATTTTTAGCAAGGATTCAACAGGTATCCAATATACTCCTACAAAATAATAATGAAGATTTATATTTATTATCTCGGACGGACGATAGAAATAATAAAGATGGAAATTTAGATTTATGTTTAGAACTGTAGAGAAAAAACTAAAAAGTCGATTATATGTAAATTGCGTTACAGCTTTTATGCAGAGATCAAATTGCAATATGGTATTCAACTATTATCTATTCTCACTTTTTGTAACAATTTTAATTAAACATCTTGATGCACTTGGAAAGTTGCTAAAAATAATATAATTTAAAAAAAACATATTTAAGTGCTACATATTAATGATCTATAATTTAATTTTTTGTGTATTTGGACAAAGAACTTTTTCTCATGTTTTTTTCAATTTGCAGGAATTTTGCATTTATTTGAAAGAATGCGGTCTGTTGATGTGATATGAATGCTGTTTATTGAAGAGTAGCGCATAAAAATATTGTAAACCATAAAATTAAAGCCAATAAATGTACCGGGTCAAAAAAATTGTTAGTATGTAGTTAGTTCAATCTTTCTTCTTTTTCTAATATTCCTTTTAGCCTAAATAGGTCCGGATTCTATGTTGTTTATTGAATTATAAGGAGGAGAAGATGCCAATGAAATATGTGACATTCGTTTATAATATGGTGGGTGCGTTAAAAATAGTGTAAACATGTGTTTTTGAAAAGAAAGTATGAAAAGTATCTGGTGCTATAAATTACTCACTAATAATCAGATTAGGTTAGGTTTAATATTTGCTAGTTAAGTTATTTTAGGTGTTTCAGAATATGATGGGATCCATCAAATCATAGAGTGGTCTCTATGATTTATGAAAACAGAAAAAATACTGAATCAGTTATTAACATTATTAGGGATTCCCATCGAAAATTGGACAAAAATCTATATTCAAGCCAATTTTAAAGCATGATGGTCGTATTTGGGCTCAAATTGTTCTTTGAGCAATTGTCTACAATATGTGATACCGCTTTTCTCGATTAAAATATTGGATCGACCTTGCCAGACCTCCAAAGTTGGTGAATTTTCCAAAAAAATATTTTTTCGCTGCATCTTCGTCGATAATCAAGTTACAAAGTTAAACAAATTTTTTCTTGAGAGTGCATAAAAAACGCCTTTGTTTGACTTTTTATACATTAAAAAGTGTCACTCGGATCCAAAGTTACAGGGGTTTAAAAATACACTCATTTTTAGCGATAACAAAAAGATATTGCTAGTTCCTCACAGTTCCTCATAAAAATCGAACTTATCTTTGGATCTAAACAACATTTCTAAACTTTTTTAAAGCGCAAATCAAAGCTGTTTACACGTGTTTTTCATAAAACTTTTAGTTGGAATTTTACCTCGATTTTGCATCGAGCTACAGCTATAATAATAAAAACGAAAAAACCGCTAATTTTGAGTTTCGCTCATAATTCGCTCAAAATTTTCGTTTATGCTAAAAAAAATGTATATTCAAGTCTGGTTAATATTATACTTATACTTCTTTTCCGAAACACTTTCCTTCAAGTTTTACGTTCGTAGCCGCAAATCACAAATTAATTTGTTTCAATGAATGTGTTATAATAATGTTATGAACAATTCCATTTTTTACTGGTATACATTTTATAACACTTTTTGTCAATATAATTTAAATGTATCATAATGTGATAAAAAATAAAAATATACGTGTATCTTATCTTAAAATTTTGATGGCCAGAAATTGAAGCCTCAATAGCATTGGCTTCAATAGAGTTGGTCATGTAACATGCATTCGATATTTCGGAGCAGGGACTTCTATGAAACTGTTTCGTTTTTTTTCGATTTTTTTTCAATTCACTTCAAAAGTACGTAAAATAATTGATAAAAAATATGTAAAAATGCAAAAAAATATTTTAAAGGATATCATACAAAAAAATTTTCAAGTTACTTTTTTATTCGTTTATTTATTAATAACAACAAAATTTAAAAGTAACTTGATTATTTTTTATATCCTTTAATTTTTTTTTTGCATTTTTACAATATATTTTGTACTAATTGTTTTATGTACTTTTGAAGTAAATTGAAAAAAAAATCGAAAAAAACGAAACAGTTTCGTAGAAGTCCCTGCTCCGAAATGTCGAATGGATGTTACATGTTACATGGCCATCTCTTACAATTAGTTTCAATTTCAGGCCATCAAAATTTTAATACAGGATACACGTATATTTTTATTTTTTTATCATATTATGATATATTTAAATTATGTTGTGACAAAAAGTGTTATAAAATATAAAATGTATACCAGTAAAAAATGAAATTTTCCATATCATTATTATAACACAATTATTGAGACAAATTCATTTGTGATTTGCGGCTACGAACATGATTGAAAGTGTTTCGGAAGAGAAGTATAAGTAACAACCACACTTAGAATATAAATTTTTATTAGCGTAAACGAAAATTTTGAGCGAATTATGAGCGAAACTGAAAATTAACGGTTTTTTCGTTTTTATTATTATAGCTGTAGCTCGATGCAAAATCGAGGTAAAATTCCAACTAAAAGTTTTATGAAAAAACACGTGTAAACAGCTTTAATTTGCCCTTTAAAACGTTGAGAAAGGTTGGTTAGATCCAAAGATAAATCATATTTTAATGAGGAACTGTGAAATGCAATAATATATTTTTGTTATCGCTAAAATGAGTCTATTTTTAAACCCCTGTAACTTTTGATCCGAGTAACACTTTTTAATGTTTAAAAAGTCAAATTAAAGCTTTTTATATGCACTTTCAAGAAAAAATGCTTAACTTTGTAGCTTAATTATCGACGAAGTTGCAGCGAAAAAAATCATTTTTTTTTGGAAAATTCACCAACTTTGGGAGGTCTGGCAAGGTCGGTCAATTATTTTAATCTAAAAAAACGGTATCACATATTGTAGACAATTGCTCAAAGAACAGATTGAGCCAAGAAAGACCCTTTTGCTTTAAAATGGGCTTGAATGTAGATTTTTGTCCAATTTTCGATGACAATCAATCACCGTGCGGCACCGCAGGGCTCGGCACTGTAAAACTCTATGATAATAAAAGTATAAACCTATTTTTAAGCACCTTGTACATTATACATGCATGTATTTCTTTATCGTGTTACACACGGCATTGACCCCTTCCCTAAAATGCTCCAGAGCCCGCGTATGAGCCATCCCGCGTACGCCATCCCCATTCTTGTCGTCGCGAGAACATGGGATACTCTCATGGAATTTTACACGCGGGCACGCAAACATTTGGAAGCCTAAACATTATACATGAGTTTTTTCGGACTGATCGATAACACAATTTAACGTATGCTATTGTCAAATTTGTGGAAGAAGAGTAAAATTTTTGGAGTCCCATTTTATACAATACGATAAACCATAGCAATATTTCGATTATACAGTACGCGTCACCCTAATGCGTACATATCAGAATGAAGGGGAATTGATAAGTTAACTTTTTTGTTGAGTAGATGTCACCACCGCCTAAACATGAGGTTGGAACCAATCGCGATCCAATCGCTAGCGCAGGCGTATGGAGGCATCCGGTTTGTCGATGGAGCTGTTTCGGTTAAAATTTGAAATAGCAATATATTTTATACTCGTCTAATTACTGATTAGTAGAGACAGGATCATTTTTGTGCATGGAAATTTCAAAACAATTTTTTTGCACATAGAAACAGGTGTAAAGTTTATCATACCTGGCGAATATCTTGGTTTCGAGTTCGTTTCGGCCGGACCATTCCAGTACATGGTTTTGCGTTGACTTGAAGAATACTTACAACATGTTTGATCCACTATAGGAGTCGGAAAACCTGCTGTTTTTAGAAGCAGGTTCGGCTCGGAATCGTTTCCGAAATACATATAATTTCATAGAACTTCTTACAATTGATTTGGATTTGGAAAAAAAAACTGAGGAAATATTCGAGTCTTACTTGCCAAATTGTTATACCTGCCAAACAGGTATTTGGAACAGGTCTGTCCTTGGGATATGAACACATCATACCTGTTATCATAAAATTCTGGATGCCTCGACGTAGCGTCAGTATCTAGAATTTTACGACAAGGTATGATGTCTTCATGTTTTATACCAGGAAGACGTTTTTGCACGGTATACCTGTTTCAAATACATGTTCCCATAATACCTGTTTTGAGACCAGTAAAACTCTAATAAAATATTTCGTCAGACTAAAGGTAATATTCATTAAATAACACAAAATCAGCTGTAACGAAACTGCAACTGTTTAACAAGAGACAAAAAAAAACTTACAAAAGAGATACGCTAATTAAAAAGTAATATTACTTTTTGTATTAAACATTTTATGAGTTTTTGTGGGTAAGACCTCTTAGGTTTCATTTATTATGACACCTAAATGCCACTCCGTCGTGTAATAGTTAGCTCCCTAGTACGTTTATTCGAATATTCACTATTATGTTATGATGTACTTTCTGTGAACTATTGCTTTGCCATAATAGTCCTGAATCCGACGCTGTTTCGACTCGCCGGAAGTTTGACTGTGCGTAGTTTCTGTCTTGTTTCGCTGTGGTCACATCAACAAAATATTCCTATTGCTAGACATTTTAAAATTGTTTCACAGCTCAGTTGTCTAAAGTAATATTAGCTGTTTAAAATTGTTTCACAGTAGTTAAGTTGAAAAAAGATAACAGTAAACTATTACACGCAACACAGTCTGAAAATGAAATTGACTTATATGAGTTACAGTTAGATCTGGCAACGTCTAAATTTCTGCTAAAAAGGGGGTTGTTGTACTACGTAAGTAAATTCGCATAACTTTGACATAAAAATGTACCATTTAATATCTATTTAAAAAATATCCACCTATGTACGCAGTATGGTAACTCTTACTGTATATTATTTTGCCATAACCAGGTTTCAAGATTACTATTTTGGTGTAGTTTTTTTTATTGTATTTTTGATTGACACTTTAAAAAACTATTTACTTTAGATATAAACTAAACAAAGTTATTTTTTTCATTCTCAATATAAACAATTATAAAATCCACGAGAGACAGTACCTAAACCGATCTCAACATCCACTACAGTAAACTAGAGCATTATTAATTAAAATAGTAGCTATTGTTTATGCGTACTGTCTTTTATATGATTACAATAATTGTTTATATTTGAATGGAAGGGACAAAGCTACTTTTGGTGTACTATACCTAACCCATTACATTGAGTCACCAGTTAGTAAGAAAAACAAATTGTTCAAAAAAGACGTTCAGGTATGAACCAAAATTGCACGACTCCAGACGTTGCAAAACTTCAAAAACATTTTTGTTTTACTGGTTTTGTGGATGTTTTTTGTTAACTGTCCATTAGTAAGTTCAGTAACTTTTTTTTTAAACACTAACATTTTTTACATTATTACTATAATCGTTACCTGAAATACCTACGCGTTATTATTATTTTTTTTAATAAGTTGAATTGTATTAGAACTGCTGTTGAAACTTAGAATATCATCAGACTTGTGAAAGGTCTAAAGGCTAATGTCCAAGTAATATATTTATAATGTCTAATGTAAATAAAAAACAGTGGCAGATTTATGGCACTAGTATGAGAAATTATTATTAAGCAATATATTTTTGGTTCATAAAAACGTTAAACAAAAATGCAAACTAAACGTTTTATAACAAATTCTAGATATTGCAATCGCCATTATAAACCAGTGGCGGCTGGTGTCACTTTAAATTCTTGAATCTTCGTAAGGAAGCATGAAACACACAGCAGATCAAAGAGTTACACATTACTAGACCAAATGGAAGGCTGGAATAGTAAAGAGACTTGACTTGACTTGATTTGTCAAACTTTTTTTAAACCACCATGTAAATATATAATATATATTTCTGTTCTTTGCAAAATTGCCTTAATGTTATAGCTATTACAAATCTCAAAAGCAAAATGTTAGTATTAAATAAAAGGCTAAATTTTCACAATATTAACAGATCTAAAAATTTCGAAAAAGATCTCTGGGGGTGCTGCAGATAAATTTAATATTTTCGCAAGTTTCATTTGAAGTTGGTTAGTTATTCTAGCCTTCTAGTATTTAATAATAACCCCTTAAAATCTGGTGTTTTGGTGGTGTCCCATGCTTACTTACGATAATACGGGACTCTCAAAGTTCGGCAGCCGCCACTGTATGAACTATATGTCGCTTTTTATTAGTATTAAAATTTAGTCGTCTATAAAAGTTGAATGGTACCAGAAGACTGTGTAGGATTGTTATTTATTAGATGAAGATATACATATACAAATGAAAAATAAATTGAATTCAAACATTGTGCTACCAAAAACACTGAAAACTACGGATTGTGTCAGAATTTATGTAATGATGACCTGTTGTTGTTGTTTTCTATATTTTTTGTTATTTGTATATATTGCGAAATATGCATCCTCTTATTAGCAGTCATATTTTAGAGGAACAGATTGAATCGACCAAATGCAGCATTTTATCATTAAATTTTCTACTTACCATCATCGGACATGCTGCCAATTGGAATGGACAGCAACTATCACTTTAGATTCATATCCCGTTTCACCCAGTGCAGCGAATAATAATTATTCACTGTCTTATTACATTATTTGTCCAATGAATTATTGGCAATATCTATCTCGTTTAGCGTCATGTTATTCACTATTGGTCTTCTTACCATTGAAGATGCATGGAGTACTTGCGTATATTTTAGGAGGTTTTTGAAATTTACTATACTGCGTGTCAATAAAATCATGTATCAACCTGCCATTTTTTAAAAAAAAGACTTTAATAAAATTTTGAATTTTGGAATGCACGCAAGTGGGTTTATTTTGACATGTTGGAGATCTGAATAACACTTTCTTGAATCTCAATTTCTACATAGCACACAAACTATTTACATTTTGATTAAAGATGGTGGTTATTTAAATTTGACTAAATATCAAGATTAGTTACTTGTAAAATTTAGATATAAATAACCCAGCCATTTTTAAAATAAATGTGAGACATTTAGGTGTGCATACAACACATTAATTTAATGTAAAATACAATATTTATGTAAGAATGTATAGGGCGGTCCATTTACAAATCAGAAGTTCGCTGTAATTTCCGTAAAAATAAGAGAATTTAAGAATCTCCAAAGAGACAATTTCAGATTCTCCAAAATTGATTGGTATAAGATTTGGAGTTATTTTAAGCCCCTTTATCAACCCTTCTCCACCAATCCAACATCGAGGAAAAATATTACTCACCAGACCCTGTCAGTTCGTATTTTTGTAAAATTGGACCAACGATTACGTGATACCGGTTCACTTGGGAAATAGTCCCATAATTCCGCGAGACTAATATAGATGTCCACTGATAGACAGAAGAGGCAATTTTGGCACAGTGTGTGGAGGTATATTTTACTTATCCTCTTGTTTGGAGAATCCTCCACGAGCAGCAGCTTTACCCTTACCATATTCAACGAGTACGTCTGTTGTTTTGTCACTGGTTTTTATACAGTCATAGAGCGGCTCCCAATTTTGTAGGCAACGGATCACATTTCTGTGAAATGGAAGTCTAAATTTGTATAATACTCATGTGTAATGAAAATCCCCTTATTATTGTGGAATTCAGGTATCAAGAACTGTCTGGATGGGTATTTTGGGTGACAAATTATAAGGTCCTATTTTTACTAAACCATTTGACAGATGCTTTTTATCCTAAACTTTTTTGCAGCACTAAAAGTCACTACACTGGGTGATTTTTTAGACGATAGTCTAAGCCAAGAAATGTAGTTCCAGCATAATGTTGCTCCGACGCATTTTTCAATTACTGTTAGAGAGAACTTACGTGCACTATGGACAACTGTACGCTTTTATGGTTTTTCAAGTTTCTAATCAGATTAACAATCATGTAACATTGCTCGTTATACATATAACATATTATTTATTCCATCGATGATTATCATTTGTTGAATATTACTTGTACCCTGTCTTTCGTTATAAATGACGTTCTTTTTGTTCTCAAAAAAAAAGTTCTTTAGTAACACATTTAATAATAATTTTTGTTCAATGTGGGAACAAATACGTTATAAATTGTTTATTATACTGATTTATTTATTAATAATGAATTAAAAAAAGTGTCCTTTGACTGATTCTAATGTTCCTGGAGTGGGTACTGGAACCTTCGGCGTAGAAACAAAAAACTGGACGTTTTCCACGAAACACCGAACTACTACATTTTTCTCGACGCGCGTTTCGCCAACCAAGTTGGCATCTTCAGGAGAAGATTAGGAACTAAATTCTAGCCTACACACTTGCACTATTTATACCAAATTTGTTGCCACGTTTCACTGAACCGTAACTGTCTTTGTTTATCAGAGCAAACAGTGGACTTGGGTGGGTATAGGACCATTGTCCTTGTTCATACTATTGTTACACTTAATGATTTCTAAACTTTCAAAAGCATCCAACTGTCTACTGTTTGTTACATTTCTAATCAATTTTAAATTATTTATGTCTATCCTATGGTTGTTGTCAAAAGCGTGTTGGGCAACACAAGATTTTTCTGTTCGGCCATATTTCAAATGAGCCATGTATTCTTTAAATTTAGTCAATATATATCTTTTTGTTTGCCCAATAAACATGAGAAACAATGAATTAAGAATATAGCTAAGAGTAACGGTTACTCAAGTTAATAAGGAAGCATACATTTAAGAGAACCCTGTACAATTCCACGACTTTTCGTAGAGATACTGACAATTCGAAATTTGCTTCGTTACCATATGAACCTAAATTCACCCGAGGACTATATAACCCCAAAGACAAAATCGACAATAACGAAAAGTCAGGAATATACGAAATAAGTTGTAAAGATTGTGATCAAAAGTATATTGGGCAAACAAAAAGATCTATATTGACTAGATTTAAAGAACACATGGCTCATTTGAAATATGGCAGAACAGAAAAATCTTGTGTTGCACAACACGCTTTTGACAACAACCATAGGATAGACATAAATAATTTAGAATTAATTAGAAATGTAACAAACAGTAGACAGTTAGATGCTTTTGAAAGTTTAGAAATCATTAAGTGTAACAAATAGTATGAACAAGGACAATGGTCCGATGCCCACCAGTTTGCTCTGATAAACAAAGACAGTTACGGTTCAGTGAACCGTGGCAACAACTTTGGTATAGATAGTGCAAGTGTGTAGGCTAGAATTTAGTTTTAATCTTCTCCTGAAGATGCCAACTTGGTTGGCGAAACGCGCGTCGAGAAAAGTGTAGTAGTTCGGTGTTTCGTGGAAAACGTCCAGTTTTTTTTATTCTAATGTAATTTTTGTTTATCACGGTTATGTGGATTGATAAATACGTATAAAATATCTCAAAAGTTTCTCTATGAAACAAATTATACATGTGTCATGTGTTTGTGTCGCCAAAAAATAAATAAGGCAAAAATAAATCAGCAACTCTGTACATACTGTTTTTAGAAACATTGACACAATTATTATAAATCAAAAATAGCTTTAGTACAGTAAACCTAATAAGATATTCAATATGGTTTTCGAGAGAATCTAATTCATTGCACGAGGACAATTTAAAGATCTAGCTGCGTACTTTTCACTAAGCGACATTAATGGCTGTCCGATTAGAATCTTCTTAATTCCAGTTGCAGATGAACGCGTGCACCTGAAGAAATGATTTATTTAAATAAATTATTTCAACCTTACGATATATTACAATCCAACTGAAGAACAATTAATCATTAGAGTGTAACTCAGATCGGTTCTCGATGCACATAATTGTAATTAATTCAAAAGTCCTGCCTTTAAATAGTTTAAATTAATGATAACTGTTTATAAAACAATACATCAGTCGGGCTGATTGTAATTATTCTTGATCGTATCTGGCACCGACTGTATTTGAATTTATTCAGTATTCATAAATTTCTTCTGCGAGAATAAGAAAACCGTCGAATTTAAATTGTTAATATAACAAGTCTGAGTTAAAGGATGTCGTTCTGTAAACGTCTCTCCTATTTACCGTAATTTAAATCCTGTCAAATTCGTTTCTCATCATCGTTATAGTTGTTTTCTATGTTTACAAGCTCTCAGCATCTTATGCAGGGTTGGTTCTGAAAGAAAGTATTAGGCAAGTGCTGAAATCTGAAAAAATAGGTAGCGTATATATTTTTTTATTATTGTTATTATTATTATAAGACAATAAAAAAATCAGAATATTGGGTTGGCTGTTGTTCCAAAACCCTGACTAATTTAGAATTCAACACAGTACAAGTCCATTTTGTTATCATGTTTGATTAACATATAGTGTCCACCAGAAAGTCTGCATCATGTGGGTTTTTTTATCATAATGAGCCTTTCAAAAAAATAACGTCATCATATCTGCCTATGAACTAAAGAGATGGAAGTAGTGGTTATCTCGAGGCTCGAAGCGAAACTTTATTGTTGTCAAACTTTTGACATGCCTGTCACAATTGTAAAATAAATAAATGGCTGTAACATAATGTGACAACCTTGGCAATTAAATAAGGTTATAAACCTAAGACTAAGAATATAAATATGTCTTTTTTTTTCTCTTCCAACTTTGATTACTTTTTTTGAATGGTTCGTTGCCTATTTTGAAAATAGTCTCTGCTGCAATTTGAACCAAAAAAGAGTCAAACACATTGGTTCTATCAAATGAAATCAAAGAAAAAATGTCATACGGAAAATAGTATTTAATGTGGGTCTTGAATTTCCTTGGCCACTTGTTAAAAATCTATGCCGTCACCGATGTTTTTTTTTAATGACAGTCAATGTTTTTTATGACAAGAGTGGAGAAAGATATCGCTTTTAAAATTGAACAGCTGACTTTGACAAAAATGAAAGAAAACTAACAAAAACAATTCATTTCAATTTTCAGACTGTGCACCTTTCATAACCTGACAAAGTTTAAGATGCTCAAGAAAATCTTGTGGAACATTATTAATAACTTCTGAAGGTACATCAGTAAGCGTACGTATTTCTTGGCGAATTCTTACTCTTAAATCATCCAAGTTTATGCGCCTACTAGCGTACACTTTTTAAGTATTCTCACAAAAAAATAACCCAGGGTGTCAGATCTGGTGATTGGACTAGCCATTCAGTTCATTCCTTTCTTCCTTGCGAACCATTTGGGAAACTCTAGTCTAAATGGGCTTCAACAGGGGTTGAATAATGGGAAGGCGCTCCATCTTGATAAAAAGTATATTAGTTCTCGAAATATTCGGGCTCTCTGGACCTATACAAGAGAAAAACAAGTGTTGAAGAAAACTTAAATATCTTGCTTCTTGACTTCAATCTTCAGTTAGGATCAGTTGCATCAGTTAGGATACCCATGCAATGGATTTTCTGTAGCACAATACGAGACACCACAAGACAATTTTGCCTATTGATATGGCCTGGTAAAGAAGTGGCTTCAGCAGAAAAAATGATCCGTTTTACATAGTCTTTATAACTAGTTCTTTTCTAGTAAATGTAATAAAACTGTAATAATAATATTAAAGTAGATTTTCTTAAAAAATGTCCTTATGTGATCTACATCGACAGACTCTACGAAACCTATACCAACACTGGTAATCCTTAAGTCAGGGAAGTAGTGATATATACATATCTTCACTGATGGATCAAGAATAAAGAATGACACAGGCTGAGGTGTTTATTCAAAATGCCTGGGAATTAAACAGAATTGGACTATTAATGGTCGTGCTGGTGTATTACAAACAGAACTGCCAGGATTAACTATAACTACAAAATAAGTCAATAGACATCTACACGGACATTAGACAAGCCATATTTATCCTAAAACGACACTAAATAATGTCGGTGACAGCATGGGAATGTTATCAAGCAGTGGTGGATGCGACCAACTCTAACAGTGCATCTGTGAGTTAAGTGAAAGGCAATAAAGAAGCTGACAACTTGGTTTCAAGAGCGCCAAGTGAAAGATTTGAACCTGCTCCCAATAGTACCCTGTACGCAGCAATGAGACAAATGACCAAAGGAAACAACTACAAGAAATTCAGGAAAGTATGGGATGACAACAACCAGCTGTCGGTTTGTTAGGCTTTATACAATACCCATCGCAAATACATATTAAACTCTGACAAGAGTGACAAGGAAACACTACGTATTGTAACAGGAATTTTGACAGGACACTATGGAAGCATTTACACAATATGAGGCTAAGTGAAACGCCTTTTTTGTGGGAGATGTGAATAGGAAGAGGAGACAGTAGAGCATCTACTTTGTGATTTTTCAGCTCTCTCGTCAATGAGAGAATCCATAGCAGGAGCGCGCCGGCCTTCCATGATCATAGTGAGGGTGATCCCTTGGGTGACATCACAACCTTTTTTACCGATATAGTCACAACTTAGGTGGCTACCTCAGGAAGGATGTACAAGGCACCAAAGGGGCATACGTGTTATGACTGTCTAAGTTACACTCCACTAGTTCTAGAGATCCAGATCTACATCGATATTTATCTTACTGTTCGTGAAAAATAGTGATATTTCCTGTCCGTCATAAAAAATAGGTGTTGTCATAAAAAAAAACATATCGATGACAATCTTATCTTTTGAAAAGTGTCCTCAAGACCCGCGTCAAAAAATAACAATGTGTCGATTTCTCCGAAAAAAAAAAATTGTGACGGTTTTATCAATTTTATCCACTACTTTATGAAAGCACATATGAAGAAGTGTTTAGAGATTTACCCATCTGTTATACCGAATATGAAATATTGTTAGTCGATTCAAAAAATTGCATCGTTTGAACCTTCTGCAACTCCTTATATAGTTTATAAAGAGTTATATAATATGCTCTGTAAATATAGATTTAAAGTTGGAAAATTAACATTTTTACACCAATCTACGAACAGTCGCACATTTCATCCACTGTTATCCACACTTCCTTGTCCGTTAAATCCAATCGTATCTTCTTTTCAGTCCGTTGTTTAGACGAGAGAACTTTCAGGGACTTGGTTAAAACTGTAAAACCTAGTATTCGCCTGTCAATTGTAATCACCTCCTGATGCTGCCAACGTGGTTGGCGAAACGCGTGCGTTGAGTGAAAAAAAAAGTGTTTCGATGTTAAGTGGAAAAGTGTAAATTTATTTCAACGTCGACGGTTCCAATTCTCCTTCTACATTTATTAACAGTTCATTCAATTATACAAGGTGTTCCAAATTATTACCCAGCCAATTCTTTGGAGAGATGTAAGTTTGGGTTCAAGAAAGATGGATCGAAAAGTAATCTCTAAAATGTTTATTGTCATTAATATAGAGTGATTGAAATTATGCGATTTTTTAATGGTATATATTTTCTTTTTCTCTAGTATTCGCTTTACAGGCATTTGATATTTTGGTAATGGAGTAAAAAACAATACACAAATATCAACACATTTATTCGAACAATCCTACTTCTTTCTTGAACCCGAACTTCCATCGCTTCAAACAAGTGAGATATTGGCTGTGAAATAAAATTTGGGATACCCGGTATTCATCTCTTCATTTCAACGATTGTTCGTTACACGCTTAAATTTTAACCGAGGAATTGTTAAAACCGTAATAGTTAACACCCTCTCTCATAAAGAAACACGCAACGTGTAAGTACGAAAAACGTAAAGTATGCCGGAAAAGGTAGTTATGCCTCCGTTCTCCGGAGAATTACTACAGACTTATGGGCTTTAATAATGTTAGAGTTCCATGGGTGCGACCAACCGACAAACAAGGCGATTTTTTAAGACCGCGCCGCGAACTAGTAACTTACTTCAAAAGCGAAATTATTAACATAAAGGTGTAAGACATTTTAATTCTATTAAATCATAAAATACTGGTAAGCCGAGAGCTTTCATAACATTACAGGTCCGGAACACTAGACAAAGGCTGCACCGATAGGTAGTGGAATAACTCACGGCAATATTTATAATTGGTCACACCATCTACGTAGGCCTAAATTAATTTATATATTCAAATATAATCACATAAACATCGAGTGCGGCAAACATAATAGTTGTGTGAGTCATGTCACTCATTACGACTCTACCATCCTTAAATCTGTCTACTAGGAGTCGTTAATGGAAACAAGAATTTACTATATTTGGTACATCCATTCACACCTGCTAAACGATGATTATATTGCCTAATTTACTACACTTTGTACGCGACTGTTCAACGTTTAAAACTGCATGAATCACGCTTTTATTTTATTGGCTAATCCTGCTGGGAGGTGTCAGTCAATTCAATTCCGGCCTGTAGGTGGTTGGCCTCTAAATTAACGTTCCGAGAAGTCCTGCGAAAATTAACAATTATAATTATCTTAGCCGTCGACTTTTATCGAATAGTTACTGTTTTTTCCATAAAATATAATAATAAAATAGTGATTTATGCAAAACGGGGTTTAAGTGACCCTTTTTTTGACGAGAGTCAACAATCACACGAGTCAAAAAAAGGGTCTTTACACACGAGTGGCACAAAACAAAACATAATCCACATTATGAAAAACATAACCCACTTTTTTCTTTATTTTTTTTCTATTGTGTACAAAAAGTTTTTAGGCACTAGTGCCTAAAAATCCTTAGGTTGTTTCATATAAAGAATTTGGTTCAGAAAAAAATTGTATTAATATTGTATTGTTACAAAATATTCAGTTAGCAGTAATATATATATTGTTACATAAAATGTCAGTAAACGATCCGAAAATTTGGATGTAAATGAACCGCTTAAAAGGAATCGGGAGAAATGTTTTTTTTCGTCTGGTTGGTAGCACCTTCCTTAATTACCAAGCCAAACCTGTTTAGATCTGTCACTCAGTGTGTTACAGCACCTGTTAGTAATAGACGACCTCAAGTGTGGTCGGCGAATTGTACAATGGAAAAAATAGTGGAACAACGCGTTTGTTTAAAATTTTGTGCCGCAAACAAACGGGGTTTAAGTGACCCTTTTTTGACGAGAGTCAACAATCACACGAGTCAAAAAAGGGTCTTTACACACGAGTTGCACAAAACAAAACATAATCCACATTATGAAAAACATAACCCACTTTTTCTTTATTTTTTTTCTATTGTGTACAAAAAGTTTTTAGGCACTAGTGCCTAAAAAATCCTTAGGTTGTTTCATATAAAGAATTTGGTTCAGAAAAAAATTGTATTAATATTGTATTGTTACAAAATATTCAGTTAGCAGTAATATATATATTGTTACATAAAATGTCAGTAAACGATCCGAAAATTTGGATGTAAATGAACCGCTTAAAAGGAATCGGGAGAAATGTTTTTTTCGTCTGGTTGGTAGCACCTTCCTTAATTACCAAGCCAAACCTGTTTAGATCTGTCACTCAGTGTGTTACAGCACCTGTTAGTAATAAACGACCTCAAGTGTGGTCGGCGAATTGTACAATGGAAAAAATAGTGGAACAACGCGTTTGTTTAAAATTTTGTGCCGCAAACAAAATTTCGTGTGCCGATTCATTGCAAATGTTAAATAAGGCCTTTGGTGATTGGTATAAGAAGTTCAAAGCGGGCCGTGAAATCGAATATTTGCCTCGCTCCGGTCGGCCATCGATCTCTACGACAGCCGATAACATCGACAAAATCAAGACATTAGTGCTTGAAAATCACCACATGAGTGTTAGAGAGTTGGCTCAAGAGTGTGACATATCGAAAATGTCAGCTCATGGTATTTTGAGTGATATTTTGGGCTTGAAACGCGTCGCTGCGACATTGGTTTGGAAAGAGCTGAATGTTCTTCAAAAATGGCATCTGAAGCAGGTTGCTCCTCACATGGTTTCCAGAGCCGATAGTGAACCAAACTTGGTACATTCTGAATTCTGGTACAAACTTGGTACGTGAGGCATGGTACATTCTGAATTCCTTCCGGAAGGACAGACGATTAATAAGGAGTACTATCTTGGCATTTTGAGGCTTTGCGCGATAGTATCCGTCGGAACCGGCCGGAATTGTGGAAGGAAAATTCTTGGATTTTGGACCGAGCTACGATTGTGACCGAATATAAGGCTCACTACTCAAAAACTCAATATATACGATCGACCAACCACAGTATTCACCGGATATGGATCCGTGTGATTTTTTTAATTTCCAAAACTAAAATTGCCATGAAATGGTAGAAGCCATCGAATAAAAGGCTTCGCTGAAGGAGCTGAAGGCGATACCGTCGGCGGCCTATGAGCGGTGTATTGGGTTAAACGTTGGCATAGCTGTATTGCACTCGATGGGGCCTACTTTGAAAGGGACAAAATAAATTTTGATGAATAAATAACAATGTATATACTTTTTTACAATTTCCGGGTACTTTTTTGTACATAGTATTATGACAAGTTTTACGTATTATTATTATTTACGTATTTACGTATTATTATTATTTTCTTTATGAGTATTTTTATGATATACTCGTGTACACTCAAACATTCTGATCTAAATAGATTAGTACAATATGGTTGATAAAACGAAAAGGAATTAGATACCTATAAAGTATACTTTTTGTTGCGTAATTCTGTAAGAAGTGCTCAATCCTTAATACGTTTTTGCCCCTTTCTTTACACATTAGTGCCAAAAAATAGAATTTTAGAAACTGCCGTACATGCGTGAAGGTAGTACTTTAAGAACGGTTGTAGAAAATATTTATTGTCCAAATATATCATGTTTTATCCATAATGGGAGCAAGAATGATATGAATTTAATTTATGAATAATACATCTCAAGTCACATCGAGTGGGATTTTAAAAATTTGTTTCAACTTGGTAGGCTCTGTTGGTTTCTTTTTGTGGTTTCTATGGTAAGTTACTGTAATTGACTGGTGGATTGGTACTTGTCAACAAGGTCATGGTAAGGTCGAATGAAGGTCAAATTTTCGAAAATTGTTAAATAACGAGTTATTTCAAGGTCAAAGTGATTTATCAAGCGTGAAACCCTACTATTGACCTCTGATTTGAAATGTCTAACGTCAAGGTCATTGGTATCAGGAAGTGACCTTATTCGACCCTGACAACTTTAATCGGAAACATTTTACTGTTTCCAAATAACTTTTTGTTAAAAACTAAATATTGTGTAGCTATGTTCTTTGATCTCACTGCTAATGGTTGTATTGGATGAAAATAGTATACAGTACAATCGTTGTATTGGACCAAAAAATGTTTTATTTGCTTTCAGGTCAAGTGGCACCAAAAGCCGAAATCAACAAGCACCATGTTTAAATATTTCTTTATTAAGGATATTAAAAACAATTCCGATAGATATCTCGAGGATGTGAGACAGTTGCAAAATAGTCAAACGTGAATCTGTCCGAATAGTTATTGTTCCAGTGTTTATGAATTTGTCAGACAACTCAAGATTTAGACCCCCTGGACCCCCTCCAACTCTCAGCTCTTTCGACTTTGCCTTAATCATGGCAAAAGTTTCGTTTGCTGATTTTTCCAAACAGACACAAAATTTAATGACACCTACGTTTGCCCTTCACAGCAATCATTACATAATCCGGTCAAGTTAACCTTAAAAATAGGGGTACCCTTGCATAAATTCCCAAGAAGCTGAAAATTGACATAAACGTTAGGGATACCATAATAATTAAGTTGTGAAAAGTCCCCATCGATCCCGTGTGTGCAAAAAATTTTATGCGAAGTCAAAGTTCGCAAAAATGGGTTTTCTTACAAAACTTTCTTATAAATAAAAGTTTCTCTACAAAAATGGTTCTTACACTTTTTTTCTAAGATTCACCATTTCTGAGAAAAGCCATTCTAAAGTTATATTCTCCATAATATGCGTGACTACGCTGCCTATGTACATTATGGACGTATAATATAAGTAAAACGTATAATATAAATAAATAATTCTAAGAATATGAAATGAAAGAAACCCAGTCCCTCATTTTATCCTTATTCGATGAGCTTGGAATGCGAATGCAAAAATCAGTCATTTATGATTGTTTTAAAAAAGTAAATATTGATATTGACGACGTAAATGCTACATATACTATCGATGGAGGATATTTATTGCACCGTGTGGTCTGTAATCGAGAAGACACATTCAGCAACATCTTAGATAAATATGTTCAGTATATACGCAGACATTTTGGTCAAAGAGTAACCGTAGTATTTGATGGTTATACCGATTCTACAAAAAATATTAAAGCCGCAGAACAACGTCGCCGTGTGGCAAAAACATTGGCATATTCTGATATTCTGTTTGACCAATTTATGACAGTCCCAACTAGCCAATAACAATTTCTGTCAAACATTCATAATAAGTCTCGGTTGATTACAATGCTACAAGAAAAATTTACGACTGAACATATTTTAGTCAAGCAAAAGTGTAATTTTTTTTCAATTACTTCGTCTTAATCGACAATGGCGCGCTTAATTTGGATCACGCTGTATATGAATGCTATGTCGTCATATAGGTTAAATTAATGCGTCAGATTTCACCTGTCATCATCATGAGAATGTCTTTGTTACAAGCTTAAACAAAAGGAGAAACGTCAGTAGTAAGGCGAATGAGTAAGTTATTTAAAAACTAATTTCCGCATTTCATATTTAAAAACTAAATAATACATACATTTATTTGAATATACATATAACTGATTTATGTTTTATCACCATAATAGAAACGATCACCCACGTCAGCAGGCGAAAACGTAATTCCTAATTAGTTATACAACATTTGACCCTGTAACAAAAATAAATATATCATAGTTACCTAATTACTTCCTGAAAAGAAAGAATACTTTATCCAAGATGACCACTATTGTGTAGATATACATATTTAGTAATCTAGCCATTTTTACTGATCGATCTCTAGACTCATTTAGGAGTAGGAGACTGATAATACTTTGTGTTAAAATGTTTTCCGTATAAATTAGGAGAACATTGCTACTCCGCTATATCCAACATGTATTTCGGTACTTTGCATATATTAAAACAAGTATAGAAAAAGTAACACCATTTCATTAATCATCAACATGGTTTTATTGCTCATTGAAAAACACCCGTATTTTAAAAAAAGAACAATGTAGCTAAAGAAACAAACTCCAACAACCCCATATACCTGACGGTCTGAGAGTACAATCCTTAGACTTAAAAATCACATAACCCTATAGCGTTGAATACAATAACCCAATAGTTAGTAAAAAATTGACACTAGATATTGTATAAATATAAACAATTTCATGTCACACTTTGTATTAAAGAACATACTTTTACACACTAGGAATTGAAACATAACAATTATCATAAAACAAGAATTAAGAAATAAAATTAGTGATCGGAAATTATGTTGACAGCCGGTAACTCGGTCTTAAATTATAAAACTAATAGGGTGTATGATAGTCATTCGCTTCACTAAGAGTCTGTAGGCTATCTGTAGTCGAAGAGGCATACTTTCTACTAATTTTGTTAAAGGCAGCTGATCCATCCCTTCCCAAATACGCTTCAAGGTAGCAGTATAGACGAAGCAGTAAATGCTAGCTTAAATATTATTTCAAATTCGAGAATATTTCTATCTTAATAACACCAATTGTGTTCAATTTAGTTTATGTGCATAGGGACATAGAGAAGAGAAAAAAATCACAGAAAAAAATCATTTCCACTGAAATTATAACCACGTAGCTTTAGGAATTAAATTCATTAGAATTTACTGCAGAGTTTGTAACCCCATAGTCCTGAAGATTATATTCTAGCACCGTAGGCTCCGTAATTCTTCAACTCTATATCCTCAAACGCAATAATTTTATACTCAGTCCTAGGTATTTGTAGATACGAGACATAGCAACCATGTATTCTGTCAGCAAATAACCTTAAACCCTATGATCACATACTGGGAATTTATAAAAATGTTGATGAGAATGGAATAGGAATGTTCTCAGACTAATATTTGAGAAATGAGGTTTATGGAATCTGAGAACCTTTCGTATCTCCCGAGATATGTATGTCGTTCTAGTTCTATATACGCAGCGATCAGGCTATTGGGTTATTGAGTTCAAGGGTATGAGGTTTTAGTGTCTGATGATTCTGACTCACAGACCCTAAGTGCTATGGGATTTTTTGGGTTTGAGGCGGTATGCTCATGAACGCAGTTTCTACTATTTCTAGTTTCATACATGTATTAACTCTGGGTTTCTGTTAACCCGTAACTGGTATCTTATAACAACAAAATTATAGTATAGCTCTTTCCTATACTATAGAGACATCCAAAAAAAACGTCATCAAAGTTGGCCGAGAAAAAAATACGTATTTCTATTCTTAATCGAATTTATAACCTTATTTACTTGTCAAGACTGTCACTTCATATGACAGCCATTGTTTATTTTACAAATTGTGACAGTCACTTGTCAAAAGTTTGACATAACCGAAAAGGTTAGACATGACCGCTATTTCCATCTCTCTCGTTCATAGCCAGAGTTGATCACGTTTTTTTTGGGATGTCTCCATATGATTCTTACAATTATATTCTTATTCTTATTCTTATAAATGACAATTATTGACGATTTTATACCATCTGCTGAGGTTAGAGAAGAACTATACCTTGACGGGTTTAATTCGATTGCGGATTCGGATTCTGCGAATCAAAAAACATGGATATGGTGGTGTAGCCTACTGTAATTTCATTTTTTTTTCTGTGTCGTCGTAGTTATTAAAATAGGTACTTACTACAACACCCAGTTAAATTTTTCGCAGTTGCTGCCATTGGAGTATAACTTTCCAATGTACCATTTTTTATTAGTCGTAGTGTTACATGCTACCATAATGAATTTTTAAATTTATTGAATGCAAATTATTCCAAGTATACATTTCTTATGTAATGTTTACCATTGTAGGATCATTACAATGAGCACACGCATACATATTAGCCGTGACTGTTGACCTTGGTGGAATTAAGCGTTCCTAGTGTCAAATTATGATTTGCAAATCAGGCCACCGTCTGTGAGTTAAGGCATACAGGATGGTAAGACAAAGGTTTGCCGACAGATCAATAAAACGATACGCGATCAACACGATCTGCGACACGATCGCAGAAACTGTAGCGATTTCGTATGTCTGGGATTTTTTTCTGGCGTCAAGTTTTTTTCCACCCAGCGGAATAGAATTTGTTATTTTTTATTGTTAACCGGTGTCTGAGATATCAAAGCTAAATTGGCCAGATTTTTTTTGGTTTATATTCTGTAATGTAGACATATAAAAAACAGGTTTTTTCCACGAAGTGCTAATGCGTGAAATTGTTGTTGGTAAATATACGCTTAATAACTGTTATTCTAAGAAGTTTTCGATGCAGTAGGTTACGAAAAATTCAATTTTCTCTTAACTGGCAACTTATAATTATAATTTAAATAATTCGCACGCTTCATATATATTTTTTACATTTTTTACATTTACTGATATCTATTATTTTTCCATGTTCGCTTTTATTTACCTTACCTTTTATTGATTAGTTGACTCTTGATTTATTTTTTTTATTTCTTTATAGCTTTGCTCATTGTTTACTTACGATTTTTTTTTGCCTACTAAATTTTATTTACATTATTTTCCAAACTTGTCCTCTTCAACTCCTCCAACCTCCCAATTAATTAACCAGAAAATGTAGCCCATATAAGACCTTATCAGATCAGAATTCGGTTTACATCCAAACTTCAGAGCGCAAGGTTTTACACCACTTTAGGTTTATTTGTTCGATAATAGTTTTTAAGCATTTTTTCACTGGTAAGTATACTACGTAAACGTAGGAATAAGACAATTAAACTGACTGAAAGTCCAAAATGAATGAGACATATTGATTTCCACAATGGTTATTTAGATGAAATTTACTGAGTAATGAAAGTAACTAAACAATGTACAGGATAAGACTTGCTACACCTTTAAACGACAAAGAGTTTCAGCGCATATGCTACGCCCTTAAAGCCCCACTTGCGTCTCACATGTGTCACACAAAAGGACGAGATTTTCTAACTAACTTACAAAATGGCTGCTGTTCAAATCCAGTGAAAAAGGCGGTGTGGGGACTATTCTACTGCCTATCCATTAATATTACAGATCAATTATCCCGACGATTCGACGCCGAGTTGTGCTTATTGCCAGCAATGGCGGCCATGATGTGGCCTAGCTCACGCCGCCTCCCCTTCTCTTGCACATGGATTTTTTTAGCTGGTAATATTTGTTATTCCTAAATCAACACTAGCCGACCCTGAATAACAAGATATACTCTATTTCCATTTTAAATTGAAAATAGGTAGAAAAAAAGTAAGGTTGTCAGATATATTTTCTAAAATTGCTAAGCTCACTATACTTCATTCACTATAAGTATACTTCATACTTCAGTAAACTGTTAGTTCGTGACGTTCTTAGAAAGCTAGTTTGGATATATTAAAAAAAAATACATAGATATAAATTTATTAGTTAGCATTAAAAATAAAGCGTTTAAAATTGCTGGAAAAAATAATTATAAATTAAAACAACTTTATGTATGTTACTATACTTAAGAAAATTTTGAAGAGCCGGCAACGAGGTGCCAGCAACACCGATGCCGGCAACCAGCAAATGTCGACCAGTATACTATAGGATTGCTATATATGTAATACACCCAAATATTTATTCAGTCCACTGTGCCATAAAATTTTTACGACGTCGTTAAAATGATTTACGACTTTAGAAATTCCACGTGTTTAAGGCGCCAGTGACGTGTATTTCAGCTAGGTTTATTAACACAGACAATTTTTTGAGATTGTCTGGCTAAATGAGCATTATTTACAGCAAATTATATTACAAATATTAAGAGTTTTGTATGCAGGCTAATTTTAATCTCCTATATTGATTTGAATGAAAAAAATTATTTCACAATTTTTGAATTTATAAAAGATATATGCACGCCCATGGAATCATAAAGTTGCACCGCTTTTTTTGTTCCCCAGGCGTATTTATCATTTTCAATTAAAATTAGAACTATACCATAAAACAGACCTGTATCGTCAATACATATTTGCACATTGTGTCACAGTTTAGGTAACGTATAGCTTTATGAATTATACAAGGTGAGTCAAAGTTAAAACCGCCAACCGTTAAGGATCGATGTGTCAGGTTAAAATAAGACTTTTTTCATCTATAATTTTTTCCCCAAAAAATATTTTTTTTGGAAAATGATTTTCAACCAATCTTAGACGACATGCCTTTAAATGATAAAGTAAACAGATGGATCCAATTAGATGGGTGTCCAGCCCATTACATTCTATCGGTCCAGCGATGGTTGCACGACTATTTTCTGGAAAAATGGATCGGTCGCGGTAGAGACTGCCCCCGCCCTTGGCCTGTGCGCTCTCCGGACATGACGCCTATGGACTTTTTTGTTTGGTGTACAGAAGGAAAAGGTTTATGCGGAGCCCGTCAACGACGAAGCTGCCCTCCAGGGAAAAGATTATTCAAGCAGCCCGGAAGATGACACCAGCAGAGTGCCCGTGCAGCAGCTCAGTCTGTCGTCCGTAGGTGTGAGCTTTGCATTGAATATGGTGGCAGTTATTTCGAGCAGTTTTTGTGAATTTTCAAACCTTATCCGTTTTGTAATAAATGCCATGAAACGAGACGCATTTTTTTTTTTTTTTTCCTTTTCGCTCTAGCTCGGGGGTACATTTTGGGGAAAAATTTACAGATGAAAAAAGTCTTATTTTAACCTGACATATCGACCCTGAATTTTGGATGTTTAACTTTGACCCACCCTGTATGTACAGGACATTTATTATGTCAAAGTTTTAGCACAGTATAAAACGAATCAGAAGGGACACACGATGATGACATTTTTTACGCTTTTTACTTTTCTTGAATATGATCGCCATCGATGAGCTAAGATTGTGTTCTGTGAAGCAGTTTGTAGTTTTCTTTTTTTATTGAATATTTTTTAATTGGATTGTTAGTATCCATTTATTTTAGCTTGAAACAATGTAGGTTCATTTAATCTATTTATTTTTTATATTTAAGAGAAGATATGTAAAACGATTACATTTGAAATACTATTTTTTTAAATCCATAATATTAATAACAACCAATATATCCAATATTGTCACTAAAGAAATAAGAACTTATTACTTTCCAAAATAGCTGACCCACTTAAAGATGACTGTTCCCTACCCTCGAAAATTATTAACAAAAAAATGTATGTTCTTAGTAATTCGGACTATGCATTAAAGTCTGGTTTTAGTTTATATCGCGGCCACGTTTGCGACACTTTTGCCATATTGTTCGAATATACATAAAAAAATATTTCAAAATAGTTCCATAAAAACTATTTTTTACAATACTACCTACTTTACTGAATACAATTTTTTACAATATTTTACTAAATTTTACAATAACCATAAATCCAGCCAAGTCCGTCTGACTACAATGTACGTTAGTGGATTCAAGAGTACTCGCAATATTTACAGTTCAAAGGTATATTATTTAATGTGCATAAATATTGTCGTGACACGATAAGTGACATTAAAACCTAACTCGTCCTCCTTGCGTCATCAGGATTTTTTCCTGCCTCTAATTATAATAAAAAAAGTCATATTCTTTCATTAGAACATTTTGTTTGGGAAAACATTTAATTTTATAATCAATTACTTTCTGCCAAACCACATAACCATAAAAGTCATGGAGTGTTAGCACTGTTAGCAATATTTTTTTTGTGTTTTTTCCACGCGCTCAAGAGCCTGTGGCTTAAATTCACTAGGTGATAATTATTTGTGATTTTTTAAAGCTTTCTTCTTTCTTCTGTTTTTAATTAAAGCAAAAAAACAATAAGAATATATGTAAAGTATTATAGGGGAAGAAAAGTAACAAGTAGAAGAAAGTTGAGACTACAAGCTGTAAAACAGAATACAGTATCATTGTTTTCAAATGTTGCAGAGTTTTCTTCAATTCTTGATATTTGATTTTGTTTTCATCTATTCACTCTTCCAACTTCTTAAATTTCAGGTTTCTTTTTCTTACTGCTTGCTCGTTTTTGTCGTTCGATTGTCAAGCAAAAAATTGTACGTATTTATTAGTAAGTTTTTATCTTATAGTAGGGAATGTCGGCAATTACAGACATTTATTTTTTTGTTATTATTAACATTTCCGAATCTAAAATTGACAAATAGTGTTACTTATAAAAATTTTATATTAAAATAACGAATTTCCTACGCTGGAGAAACTTATCTTTTTTTTTGTTAATTTCTGCAATAAAATGTAAAACCATAGCAGTTTTGAATAGAGAATGAAAATAAGTATCACAAGCCTTTCAAATGAAGTATCACAAGTCCCTACTTCTAAATTGAAAATTTAGGGGTTGTAGCTGCCACCTGAAGGGGGTTGAATTTAGGGATGAATTTTTTTCGTCGCAAGATGTCATTTTAGAATTAGAAATTGACGTGTCTCAGAATTTTCTAAAAAAATGTATAATAATGGAGCTACTGAATTTATTCCATTTGGCTGTTCCACACTGTATATTGTGTGGCGTATGTTACACAGAGCAAGGTGCGTCACTGGGTGGGTCTCCTTCGACACCATCTATCAATCTAATCAAAAATATGTCTCGTCCTCTCTTTTTTATGGACTCAGACAGCTTATCTTTTACAATATATCAAGAACATCATGACGGACATTATATAACAAAATTTGTATTCGCGGTGGGCTGTAAGGAAGTAACATTTATATACTCAGTTAAATTCTTCTAACGAATTTGATTTTCTTCTAACGAACTTTTCTTAAAAACCCTTTGTTTTTTAAGAAAAAACCGTTACAGAAAAACTACCATGACTGAAATGAAATTAAATGATCATTGTTATTTACTCACACATTTCAACTTACTATATTTTTAAATCATACATTAGTTCATAACGTTGAATTAATATTAATGACCATAGTGAGACGTTGGCTTTTCTTTTTTCTAAATTCTGCAATTTTTAACCTCTTCATAGAAAACTTGATCATTAATAAGTGATTAATACTGTTATCACAATTTGCATCAATCTGACCTTTAGTCATTAACATCATATAAGTCAATTTAGTTAAAGTAAATAATGCATCTGGAAAGGAAGGTGGTGTGGAATGGGTCACGCAAATGGTCCGCTGCTGGGGCACACCCAAAAGGGGAAGGGGGGGGGGGGGGGAAAGGGGGGGGGGGGGGGAAGGGGGGGGGCGCGGGGGAGAAAAACCCCCAAAAGGAAAAAAAAAAAACCCGAGGGCGCTGTGTATTGTTGGATGTAAATGTAGTAAAAAAGGAAAAAAAAATGTATTTTTATTAGACTATTTTTTATTTATTGGTAACCCCACTATCATTAGGAAAACTGTAATAGGCTTTTGAGCACAATCACTGCTAAATTTAACGTGATATACTTGGATATTGGAGGCTTTCTACTCAAAGATTTGAAATGCTGAAACATTCGTAGAACATAAAAATTGGAAGTACTAGCGCATTCGCCACAACATGAAGTTACTCATACAGGGGGTGAGTAAAGGCCTATAAAGTCTTATTCTTCAATATTGTCTAATACTTTAATTAATTAACAGTAATTATGAATCAAAATTACGCACGTTCACAAAAAAAACATGTCTGCATCTGGACTAGGCTATGGTATTTTGGCCCTATAGATCCGGATTTTACTTATAGTCAAAAATACATTGAATATCCATTCAAACATATGTACTTTTAACTGTAAAAGGATTTTGATGTACAGAACCAATACTGAGGTAATATTCGGATTCAGCAGGACAAAATACTTGAGAATACCGTGGTTTAGTCCTTGGTGGGGCATATAGGGTAAATATGGGAGAGATGCTAATCCAGGAGAGATGCCTCAGTAGTGGTATTTTGTTGAATTTCTAACGCTACCGGTGCTGCACGTGTTCCTATATACACCGCACAGTGGGAGATTTCGTGTTTTATTTTACAAAAACCTAATATCTCGAGAACGAAACAAGATAATCCAATTATAATAGAAAAAATAATATTAAGAAACCCCGTATATTAAAACCTAACCTATAAAACAATATGGAATCTCAGAAAAACTTGAACACTTAGTGTAAAATTTCAAATATCTCGATAACAAAACAAGATGGTCTGATAAATCTCTTTTTATTATAAAGCTAATGTTGTACCTAAGTAAAATATGAGGATTAAAAATAATTCCTGTGTATCGAAACTTAACCTTAAAAGTGATAGTGAATGTCGAACTACTTTAATACTTATAGTTAAATTTAAATATCTCCAAAGTAAAACAAGATAGACTTGTCAATCTTTCTTAACAATGAAGCTGGAAGAGTAAGTGATATATAAAGACTATGAATGGTCCTGTGTATTAAAACCTAACCTATAAAATTATAGAGAATTCTTGAAATACTTCAATAATTACGGTAGAATTTTAAATATCTCGATAACGAAACAAGATATCTGATAAATCTGATAAATCTCTTTCTAATATGAAGCAAATATAGTAATTAATATATAAGGATTATAAATAACGTTGGACATAGAAATTAATTAATGTTAACACAGAAGTTAATGTTTAAAACAGAAATTATCTATTATCTTTATATATTACTTACTAGATCCATTATACAAAAAAACATTTATCAGACTACCTTGTTTTGATATCGAAATATTTAAAATTTAATCGTAATTATACAAGTATTTTCGTGATTTCCTATTATTTTATAGGTTAGGTTTTGATACACAGAAATCATTTATAGTCTTTATATATTACTTACTCTTTTCAGCTTTATTATTAAAAAGATTTACTTGAGTATCTTGTTTTACTTATTATTTATAGGAGATATTTAAAATTTAACCGTAAGTATTAAAGTATTTTGAGATTTCCTATCACTTTTAAAAGTTAGGTTTTTTTTACACGTGAATTAAATAATTCACGTGTAAAAGTAATATATAAAGACTCACAAGTAAGTAATATATAAAAGACTATAAATATAGTCTTTATATATTACTTACTCTTTCAGCTTTATTATTAAAATGATTTACTTGAGTATCTTGTTTTACTTTTGGAGATATTTAAAATTTAACCGTAAGTATTAAAGTATTTCGAGATTTCCCATCACTTTTAAGGTTAGGTTTTTATACACAGTGATTATTTTTAATCCTTATATATTACTTACTACATTGGCTTTATAAATAAAAGAGATCTATCAGACTATCTTGTTTTGTTATCGAGATATTTGAAATTTAACACTAAGTTTTCAAGTTTTTGTGAGATTCCCTATCATTTTATAGGTTAGGTTTTGTTACACAGAAATTATCTATTAGTATCTTTATATAATACCGACTAGATTAGCTTTATTAGAGTAAAACATTTATCAGACTATCTTGTTTTGTTATCGAGATATTTAAAATTCTACCGTAATTATTCAAGTATTTCAAGATTTTCTATAATACTATAGGTTAGGTTTTAATATAGGAATCATTCATAGTCTTTATATATCACTTACTCTTCCATCTTCATTATTAAGAAAGATTGCTCAAGTCTATCTTGTTTTACTTTGGAGATATTTAAAATTTAACTGTAAAGATTAAAGTATTTCGAGATTTACTATCACTTTTAAGGTTAGGTTTCGATACACAGGGATTATTTTTAATCCTCATATTTTACTTACAACATTAGGTTGCTAATAAAAAGATCAGACCTCGAAATTTATTCTTGACTTTAGATTCGTGATCAGCGACCAAAAAAAAAAACAATATGAAGGTCATAAAAAATAATTAAAGCAATGTTTTCAAAAAATGTCCTCTATAAGAGTTTATGGGGGTTATATGGGGCTGGAGAGAAAAATTGATGCGGTAGAAAAAATTTGTTTGCCAAATTTGGATTCAGTGCATCAAAATACATAGGAAATGATGGGTCTGATTGCAAAGACAGAACTTTTTTTATTTTGTGGACCTGTGTAATTTATTTTTAGGTGTTCTGGGAAAAGATAGTGAGAAAAGACTTGTGGCACATATCCAGCGTTTATCAGCAGCTGGGTTTGTACCGGACAGGCAAACAGTCCGTACACTTGCTTATAAGTTTGCAGAAAAATTACATATACATCATACATTCTCAGCTGAAAAAGTGAAAAAGAAATGACAGGGTTTGATTGGATGCAGTCGGTTTTGGAAAGACATCCAGAACTCTCCATTAGGCAAGCAGAAGGTTTGTCCCTGTTCAGAGCACGTGAAATGAATCGAGATGATGTCAGAATATTTTTTAATCTGTCGAATCAAGTTGTAACATAATACACAGAGTCACGACTAAAGGGACGAAGGACATCCATGTTCTTACATCGAAGGAAAGAGGTGAAAATGTGAGCGTTGTTGCCTGTTGCAATGCTGATGGGCGTTTTCTTCCATCCGTGTTGATTTTCATAGGAGTCAACAAAAAAGCCGAATTTTCCGATGATTTGCCAGCCAGTTCTAAGGTTTATATGAATAAGAAATCCTCATTCATTAATTCTGACTTGTTCCTCCTCTGGTTAAAAGAACATTTCATCCCCAACAAACCATCCGGGAAATGTCTTCTTGTTTTGGATGGACATACCCATCCCATAGCACGGATATTGACATGCTGCATGTAGCAGACGATAATGACATAATCATTCTTTGCTTACCGACTCACTGCACGCAAGCTCTTCAACCCTTGGACAGAAGCTTCTTTCGTCCATTCAAAACTTATTTTAATCAAGAAGTGCAATTGTGGATGAAAAACCATAGCAATAGAAATTTGAATAGGTATCAAGCAGGTGACGTTATCGGAAAAGCTTGGATTAGAGCAGCCTGCATAGCAGATGCCATAAATGGATTTAAAGCTTGTGAAATTTATCCTATTGATCCAAACGCAATTCCGGACCACTTTTTTAGCATTGCAGATGCTGCAGATTTCGAAAGAATTTCTGAATTTACCAAAAGTAACCTCTAACACCGCCATAACCGCGGCCAGTCACACCTAACATTATGTCAATTGAAGAATCTCAGCCTTCAGTGTCAGGAACAAACAAAAATTCGGCTCCATCAGAAACAAAAGAGTTCACCCCAACCAAGTTATTGCACGAAGTATCACCGATTCCAGTTGCGCCGATTCCATTGTTCAAGCGTGGAAAACAAGGTGCGTCAGTATTAACTTCGCCCTTGAACATCGAAAACCTAAAGGTCCGAATCACAAACAAAACAACTAAAAAATGTCGCAATACAGAAACATTGACGAGTGAATCCAGAGGGTCCCTAAAGAAGCAAGTGGGTAAGAGATCAAAAGTGAAGAAAGCAAGAGAGAAGTGGAGCAGCAGTGATGAAGAGCCTCTCAAAGCAAGGAAGAAATGACGACAACAGCGATTGTGAGTGCGTGCAGTGTTTTGAACTGTACTCTAAAACAACTAAAACCGTTGGCTGGCTTCAGTGTCTAGAAAGTAAAGAATGGTTGCATGAAACGTGCACCATATATGGGGAAGATTGTAATAGATGTTCCAGAACGGCCATGATGAAAATGAAGCGAACTGCCACAATTTCATAAGTGCGGCATATCCCCTCTTCTCCCGCGGCGTCTCACCCCTCTATGGAGGAGATGCTTCATTGCATATAAAGAAATTTTGTATTTTTTAGGCTTGTTTCCCAAAGAATGTCAACTTTATTTTGAGTTATACTTGTACGCTTATGTTCATTGTTTCAGACGTTAGCTTGACGAATTCAGAAATAAATAATTTTAAAAGTTACAGAATGTTTTTATAAACGTGTGGTGACTCTCCTGGATTTACCCTACTATAAGTTTTTGTGGGCCTGGATTACTATATAAGTTTACAATTAACTCCAATGAGCTAATTTGAATTACTTGTCAGTTAGAGTTATATGGAAACAACTATACGTCCAAATACAGTTCATGGATCCACTACTGCCACATCCAGTTTTCCACATCTAATTATACTAAACCAATAAAAATATCAGGTTATAGTCTTAAAATTCAGATATTATTTGGATGTGACATTTGTGACATGTATGACCTTTATTATCTGCATGACCCACATGACCCTTATGGCCAATATAGCCTGTATGACCAATATGACCATTATAGTCTCTTAACAGCTGTTTTTACGTGCTACGTCAGTACCATTGTCATACACGGCCTCTTACGGTTACATGCCACTGTCATACACGGTACAAAGAAGTTCACTGCCATTAAAGGTCTTAAAAGTCAGTTCCGGAAAATTGTTTATAATCTTAGGTCCTCTCAGGGACCTGTGCGGGAAGGAGTGGCTATTATTATTATTTGCCATGGCGCACTGGGAGCGACTTAAGATTATTTCGGTAACGCATTTGCTTTACAGTTCTGAGGAAACCCAGAAAACTCAGAACATTACCAAATCTAGGGCATGTGCGGTTGGATTGGCATCTATGCATCCACACCTATACACTAGTGTATTAGTGGCAAATAATAATAATAGCCACTCCTTCCCGCACAGGTCCCTGAGAGGACAAGGGGTTACTCTTCGGATAATTATAGGGTGAGTATTATTATTATTATTATTATTATTATATCAAGCCCTGACGGAGAAAGCGAGACAATTAAAAATCGGGCACCCCGGCTGGGACTTAAACAACGCGCACAGAGGTATCGCGACTGGAAAGACGGCGCTTTAACCCACTCGGCTACCCGTGCAACGCTCCACCGTAACATGAGGCGGACGCTGTCCCGACATTTTTATAAACTTATTCGACGTTTCGTGTACGTGAATGATGCATCGATCAGGACAGTTTAACTAATACTAACAAGAAGCATAAATTACGTTCGCGTTAACACGTGCTGTAACTTGGTAAGAGTGGGGTGCACAACACGGCATTGTGCTATGTACCTATATGCAGGAGTTGACGATGTACTTTATTAATTTAGCACATATAATAGTATTCCAGTAACGTTAAGACCGGTCCTGGAATCTACTATTGACATCTGAGCTTAAACTACGCATAAAATCTTGCCGCATATTAAAATGATTTCTGTAAAACCTTCATGGTACCGGGAAGGATACGAGCCACTTCAGGGTTTGCAACTTTTTGGCATCTTTTTTTAATGATGAAGACGATATATTGCATGATATCATATGCGATATTCAACTATTCTGTCATGTTCTTCACGGACTACGGAAAAAAAGGGGAAAAGGGAGATAACAATGACTACCATTAAAATGTTTTATATGGCTCGTGGCCTTGGAAATCTGTAATATAAAATATTTTAAATTTATTATCCATTTACTCACTGCCTATCTTCGTAGGCATTCAATTATCGCACGCGAAATATGCTAATTTTTACACAGGATAATATTACTGTAATAAATGGTACTGTATAAATGGTGTAATGTATGATTATTGTACCTAATAAAATGGCAGTATTAATGCTGGATCTTGTGAGTCGAAGAAGGAAAAGCAAACAGAAGAGAAAACATGTGCAAAATCGACAATATATTGGATTCACCCTCTTGTCCCATATGTAATATTTAACTTTTTTAACCATACTTGGACTTCTTGTAACATTGCACTGATTGATACTGAACAATTGCTACAATATTTGGTGAGTCGTGTGAAAACAGGCATAGACTTGTATGAGCCATATAACATTGTGCAATATTAGTAGAACATATTGTATGTTTTTGCTATTTAGCGCTACTGCCATTATAGTATTAGTACGTGTGGAAACTACTCATTTGAAACTATGTATTTTTTGGTACAGAGCATTATTACGACTTTTTATTGCTGAAAGTATATTGCCCCATGTAAAAACGTTGTAGGGTAGAGCGAATTATGTTCGGTTAAGTGATAAGACGACCCCAAATCATTTCGCATAAAATGAATTATTATACTTGCATGCTACAGTAACATTTTGCTTTGTAAAGTTAATTCCAAACATGCAGACGAAGTCGTGAACCCCTGTGTGTGGCACATGTTTTATTAATGAATATGTACTTTGCCATTGTTATTACCTATTAGTTAATATTATATAGGTAATTAGTTATTTATAATGTTAAAAACGCTATATTATGACCTTTATACTGGAAGATGCATTATTAATAAAATGGTACAATAATGATACATAAAACGATTTTGCCACATTTCAGAAATAATAATAGCACTTGCATTGTTTCAAGCACTGAAAATATTTTAAACGTCTCCTGAGGTGTGTATATGCGTGGTATGTTAATAGATTTTTTTTAAATTGCGTATTATAATAGAATGTTATATTATCATAGAGATAAAGAAGAGAAGTGAGACTTAACTAGGTTCTATAGAAAATAAAATACGAAGGACAACTTGAAAGTAAATAGCAGAAACTCCTCCTACTTTCGTATTTGCATTCCCACAATGGTACGACTGTTGAAATGATAATATGAGCATTTTTACTTAGCTTCGAAAACCTTATTTGAGATCATAGGTCATTTACAAAAAAAAAAAAAAAACACATTTTTTACTTGTGATGTTTTATTTGTTTTTGCAAATAAATAGTGCCAGTAAATAACATAAATTTAACAATTGACTATTGACGGCAAAATCATCTAGGTATTACTTTCTCATCTTTTTTTACTCTTATAACTGCAATGTTACTCTTTTTAGATGTGACTTTGAAAGATACCTGTATTTTCTGTGATCGCCAAGTAATTCAGTCTCACCCACTTGGAACTAATGGAAATTATCGACTCATCGATGAAGAGAATATATTCCATCCGATTAACTATATCGAGTAAAATAAAAGAGGTATAGTCGATGCGATATGGACAGTTTTCACCTTCAGGGTGATTTAGTTTTAAGTTACTCTTCAGTAAATTTTCTTTTTATCATCTTCTGACCTACTGTGACACCTCTGATCTCATGAAATCGGTTAAAATTCTCAAATTAGTAGTAACAACTCAAAGGAACAGTAGTGAAATAATGTGAGGTTCAGTCTCATGATAACACAAAATGACATTTTTTTGATTGTAGAACAAGATTTCCTACTGCGCACTCCATAAATACAAATACGTATTAATCCACATCTGACAAGACTATGAAATACAAATAAAAACAATAATTGCATAGAAATGAGAACAAATAAAACAGCCAAAGGGAGTACAGAATCACTTTGTCGCTAATGTAATCAAATGATTACCCCCATTGTACTGAGTTTCACTGTTACTCTCAAAATGTTAACGGACTTAAATCAAAAACCCAACATTTCTTTTGAATGCCGTATCTACTCTAGGTCTAGTTCGTAGTTCAGAGGATGTTAATGTGAGGGGTTATTCCCATTACATCACCTAGTGTGTACTTTCTACAACTGTCAGTGTAGAGGTGGTGGGTCTGATTCGGTTAAAACAATTTAATGTTGTAAAATTATCTGGATTCAGTTGTAAATGTTGTTCCTATATAGATATTGTTGGATGCAAGGTAACTTTTAATACCCTTATTGATTCTCCATTTATGTCCTCCATCCATCACTTCTATAGATACTTTTCATCTTTGAAAACATTTCATTGATGTAATATATTATTTGTGGTGATTTCAATTAAATAAATTTAAAGTGCCCAAATGACCAAAAGTAGATTGTTCACATTTTATGGGTTTTTTAATGTCCCAATTTAATGAGTGGTGAACTAATGGCGACTTTTGCTGTTTTGGAAATTTTAATTGTATTGTCGAACAATGTACCACTTGTTAAAAGTACATCTCCCTCTCTAATTATTAACTTCGAACTGACATTCTATACCACAAACTTTCATTCATAACAAGGTATATAATTTTAGGAGCTTCCCACTATATATCATTTAACATTGTCCTCATTAGACAATACAGTGATGTAAATAATTTGCGATGCGTTTTACTTAATTATAAACAAATTTTTGAATAATGTACCCTTGTTTAAAAATCAAAATCGTACGTTCCCCCTGTTTAATTCAAATATTAAAGTAACATTCATAAAGAATTGGCTCAAAAATTACAAAAATACAACGAGTATTACTTAAATGAATTTCGACCTAGCTATTTTAAAACAGCAAATTATGTTCCTATAAGAATATGTCTTATTGAGGTGGTGCCCATCTTTCCTTTTTCCCAAGAAAGTAAAAATTCAGTTGTCTGATTTTTAACAAACACTGCTCACCACAAATGGTGTTAATGGCTTCTACTATTTTCAAATGTATATATTACGTCAACCCATGTAAGTAATTTTCTTTATTGGTAAAATATTAATCATAAAGAGAGTATATTGCAATAAAAATTGAAGGACAATTGGAATAGATGGAACCAGTTTTATAGTAAGAGCCTTAATGTATATTTCCTCATGCCAATACACTGTATTTTAAATTCCTTTCTGAATGACATTTAAACTATAGCAATCACCTTCTATTTCTAGTTTTGAGATATCTTATATGATAATATAACTTTAAAACATCCCTCATGGTTTTTTAATCTGTATATTTACTAAGTTTATGAGGGGAGATGTTAACAAAAAAGTTTTGTTATTTAATATTGGTTTATCGGATGATTTATTCTTTCTCCTTCTCAAATGCAGTTTATAATTTATTATCCTTTTCCGTCAATGAGTACTATTTCTAATATTTATAACGATATTATCATCATAATTTCTATTAATGATCTAATTTTATAATCATGTTGAAGATTTTATTATTTAAGTTCAATATTGTGGTGTATAATATACTTAACTTATTCCAAATGTAAAATAATCATCCTCTGTTTGATTATATATCCCTCTATGGTGTTCAGAAATAACTGGGTCAGTTTTTTTTTTTTTTTATTTTATTTTTCGTGTTCCATGTTTTGTTTATAAATTGGATATTATTATATTTTTTTTTATTTTTTATTTCTTTTTGTTTCTTTATTTTTTTTGTATATATTTTTCTGTTTGTGCTTTGAATTTACTATTCGTACTTTTCTTGTTGTTTTTTGGTTGTTGGAAAGTGTAAAAGTTTGAAATTAATGGCAAATGCGTCATCAGTAGTTCAAAGCATGGTAAGTGGTTACTCCCAAATTACACCATAACATACTTTATTTTTATACGCAATATCTTGAACATAATATTCTACTGGATTTACAAAGTATATAATATGTTTGGGTGAGGATCTTTTAGGCGAAAAGTTGAGAAGCAAAGGAAAAGCATTTGTAAAGCAAACGCAGTACATTTTTATTATTCAGTTTGGTAGCAACCAACAGAGACCGTGCATAAATATGCATAAATAGCTTTATTTGGAAATAAACTAATCAGAGAAAGTTTTAACATGAAAAAAGCACCCTGTGTCATTATGCCCTCTTAAACAATACGATCTTTTGTGAACCAAGCCACATTCAACCCTCGCCTGAAGGTTATATATTCAAAAAAGGGTTGGGGGTTTTTGGGGATACTGGAATTAAATTTGACAACAAAAATTATTTAGAATAAGCCGTAACACACTTTCTCGAAAAACTTTTTTCTCCCTCTAAAACGTCAATGATAAATGTAAATTTTTACTCGGTACGCCAAATTTTTCATAATACCAAAGAAAATCATATTATTAATAACAGAGAAATTAGGGTGAATTTGTGAATAGCGGAACTCACTGTATGTTCATTTGCTGAACTTATACAATAATTATTCAGCAATGCAAAAAAATCTCTAGATTGCAAAACACTTCAGTGCAAATAATATATGTATTATCTGCATGCAACTCTGTATCTGTTTCTTAGTGACCGCCTCAACAAAAAGAATTTGCCCCATTTATATCGTCCCTGTTATAACAGTACCTCATTGTTGCATATATTTTTTGATTTGCATATTGAAGTTCATTTACAAGAATGACTGTGAGATATCTTAAAACGTTTTTCAACTGCTTTGTTGAAGGCTGTGCCTTATAATCTGAGTGATACTACAATTTCTCAGTTTTCACGGTCTTTTGAGTGATTACATTTCAGTGTTGCTTTAATTTTTATAGCACTTCGCCAACAGGTTATTTGCACACCTCGCCTGCCTACGATTTCATTTCTATTACCCACTTGAAGAATACATGAATTAATATTGTGACTCATCGTAATTAATTATCGCGCCGCATTATTCATTGCAGGTTTACTGTTAAGTTTTTGCAATTTTAATTTGTGTTCGTACTAAATTCGCAAAAAATAGAAGTATTATCCGCCGTTGTAAAAATTCACTTAGATACGTAGTAACCTCTTGCCCAAATACATAATCGCATTGTAGTTACTGTTAACTTTGAGATTTACAGTGTTAGCCAAAAGTGGTCCGGTAACCTCACACACAAGGTGCTCCTGCAACCTGTTATAGTGCAGTAAGACGTTATCTGGATGAGGAATATCGTGGTAGATGGATTGGACGACGAGGTTTGATAGAATGGCCAGCTCGGTCACCGGATCTCACACCTTTTCCGGATTTTAGATTTTTTCCGTGGAGTATCTTAAATCTAAAGTTTATGCTACAGAACCTGACAGTACTGACGTTTTAAAACAATGAATTGTTGAAGAATGTGTGAGGCAATCTTCGCTGACGCGTTTCAACGAGTACAACAAGAGTTTAGTAATATGATGTTTTACTGTCGGGAAGTAGATGGAACCAGGGATGTTACGGAGGTAGTTTTGTCGGAGGCGGAGGCGGAGTCGGGGCTGAATCGGAGTCGGAGTCGAAGGTCGCAGAATTAAATTAGCAAAATGTAAAATTTTAACTTTCGGGCTTCGCGTCTCACGCTAGATTCATTTAATTTTAAACACTCTTTAAATAAAGCTACTAAACTAAGGCGGCATAAGTAATAGTATAGTATATTCTGCAACAAGTCGGGTATGTGTGTTGTAGATTATACTTTCTTTAACAAGATTTTGATACAAAAAAATAGAACACAAAAACGTAAAAAACCTAATGGCAAAATTGTGCCAGACCACTCTCGATCCGTGATCGTCACCTTCGGTTCAACAAAGTTTTCGTTCGTGTGGAATATGGGCCATTCCGTAACTTCTAGAATATATTATACTATGGATATAAAGAGCCATCCAAAAACAAACCATCATCAAATCTGGCTATGAACGAAAGAGATATAAATGGCGGTTATGTTGAAGTTCAAAGCGAAACTTTGAAACTTTTGACAAGTGTCTGTCACAACTGTAAAATAAATAATGGCATCACATAATATAACAGCCTTGACAATTAAATAAGGTTATAAATTTAAGATTGAAAAGGAATATGTTTTTTTTTGCTTGGCCTAGTTTTAATATTTTCCTGAAGATGCCAACTTAGTTGGCGAAACGCGCGTAGAGAAAAGTACAGTTGTTCGGTGTTTCGTGGAAAACGTCCAGTTATCTCACGTATATGCATCCACCTTTCATAAATCCCATGTTTTTTTTAGTCCCGGCCGGCCTTGGGGGGGGGGGGAAAAAAAACCCCCAAACATTTTTTTTTCCCCCCCCGAGACCCCCCGGGGCGGGCCCGCCCCCCCCCCCCCCCCCCTCCCCCCCCTTTTTGGGTTGTGGGGGGCCGGGGGCCGGGAAGTTTTCGGTTGGGGGGGGGAGGCCCCGAAAAATCCCCGGGGGGAAACAATTTTGAAACCTAAAAATAACGGCTGATTCTTGAATCATAATTAATTAAATGTTAAACCAAAATTTTAGTATTTTTTTATTTAAGCCATCAAAACTACCCTAAATCCAAACAAAATTAATATGACTGAATAGGTCGTTTAAATACATTTCAAACGAGGTGTCACTTGTCTAGGGTTCCATTTAAAGTTATTGATCGCAGTGGCCCTGTGTCGGCTTCTGCGATTACGTCACCTGTTACCACTTGAAGAGAAGCTCACATCCGTTGATTTTTTTGACTTTTGACTAACACTGTATAATATAAAATCTTTCCTGACGATTTCACCCGTAGCTACTTTCTTACAACTAGTGGGAGTCTATATGTGGGTGTTTATATGCTTATTAATAATTGTTTAGTACAATTGATTATTAAAAATGTTAATAATCAACTTGTTAGGAGCATAGATGTAAAGAGAAATGATTAATATCGCTACAACTACCAGAAAGAAAGTTGAATATTTTTATGTTTATGATAGACGAATAATTTATTGATGTATGGATTGTATTGTTTTTGCTTTTCGAAAATAATTACCATGTCTACAGGTGGACGCATACGATCAGACAGGCGCAGTTAATAAAAATCATAATTAAAGTAAAAAATTATTAATTCTCTTCTATGGCGTGCGCTGATTAAAATAAAATTAATATAAAATATTTCACCGGTGAACACCTATATACACATGTATACAGGGTTTTCCTATCATTTGCAATCCCCTTAAAAAAGTTGATGTCTTGAGATAGGAAACAAATATAGAAATAGGTACTAAAATTGCAGGATTTTTCCTGGAAATCTTCAGTTTGTTAACCAAAAAAAAAAAAAAAACAAAAAAACAAAAGACGATGGCAAAATTAAAAAGTGTTGACTTTTGAAACTTAATTTCCATGTTCCAAAAATTTGGTTTTTCAGTTATTTCATTTTAAATAATTCCGTCTAGTTAGCTATGCGTGGCGATTTGATGTGCTGTTTTATCGCACTGCCCATTCACTATAGAAAACAAAACATAAATTGTACTATGACATTGTATCATAAATAGAAAAGAAGTTACAGAAGGTTTAAGGTTAATACATCAAATAAAAGCTATTGTTTAGATAGTGATCCATAACCAAGAAATAAACTCTTAAACGGAAATTATTATAATAAAGCAAATTATAAGAAATCGACGGATCGACGCACCAGTAGGTATGCATACTATTATTGCACAGGGTGAATAATCGAAGAAAGTGAGTTTCTCTCAGAAATGACCGAGTGACATTATTTTTTGGGTAAGGTAAATCACTTTTACTTACCTTCACTCATAATTAAGGTAAACATAAAAAATATATCTTAACGACGAAGCATCGCAACGCTTCTTTCAAATTCTTTTTCCAGAAACAATTTTTTTACTTTATTGTTACAAGGATATATTAATTTTGTGTTCCTTTCCTATTAAACATTTTTTTTTGTATTTCGAATAATTAAAGCGTTTTGGTCAATTTATTGATGAGTGCTCTATATAGTCGTAATTTGCTAGATATACGAATATGATTTCTTGAGGCCTCTCTAACTTGTTTGTAATAACTTTTTGTAATACATATTTATTGTTATTATAGTTATAGTATTATAACTATTAATATATGTAATTGTCATTATTCATTGAATTCGAATATAAACAATTGGGCTATGTACAAAACACAAAACAAAATGTTGCAATATTTACTATAGAGGATTCACCGAAAAAATCGGTCATAACTTTTGAAATAATGAAAATATAAAAGAAGTTATACAAAATTAATGCAAAAATCAACAAACAATTTATAAGTCATAAAGAAGATATATTGCTATAAAAAAAATCGAGACATCACAATATCTCGATAGCATCGTCACTCTACATTTTTTTCTTCCGTCTTATGTTTTAGTAAAGATAAGTAAATTGATACACTCTTTACAGAAATTATATTCGTTTAGCTAGTAGTTTACAACAAACTGTATAGAGCCCTCAACCATAAATCGGTGATAACTTTTTAAATATTTGAAATACAAAAAAAATATTGAATAGAAAAATAACTTATAATTAATATATATACCTTTGCAACTATAGAAGTAAAAATGGTATGCTGATGGAAACAAAATTGAGGATTCGCGACGCTTAGCGTCGTTTGCAGCCCTTTCACAAAAATGTTTATTTTGTCGTTTCTGAGAAAAACGCACATCTTTTGAGAAATTGTCCACACTGTACTCTTATATTGAAATTAGAATCCACTTTAGTCTGCAAATTTTAAATGACGCATTCAGTATCTAGAATATAATCACATTTGCCGTAATATTTCTGAACTATTTATTTTAATAAAATATATATATAATTTATTTTTTTTTTTTTTTTTATATATATATATATATATATATATATATATATATATATATATATATATATATATATATATATATGTAAATATTAACAAAATAATATATACCTAAATATTAAGTGATAAATAAAAAATTAATAATAATGAAAGTCGAAATACAGGTTTTGTTCATATCTTGATATTTGAACGTCATCAGTCGGTGTTACTATGATCATCGTTATTACTGTCTTACTTAGTAATCTGAATAGCTAGATATATTTTAATAAAATTGGACAAGGTCGTCGCCATATTTATTTTTTCTTTATGAATTTCGGAGCATTTTCTTTTCATTTAAAACAATACAGTTAACTTATTTATGTTATTGTTTGTATTTTACTTATTTTTGTATTCAGTTTTCATTACAAATATAAAGAGACCAATTTCTTTACATTAAAATACTAAAAAAAAAACGTTTTGTCCAAAGGTGTTGTGGTCCTAAGCCAGACACTGTATAGTTTTGTGAAACTCACTAGGCGTTAAATAACATATCGATTTTAAAATTTAATTTCATTTAAAATTTAATTTCACAACTTAAAAGGATTTACACCCAGATCTAGTGGTTTCTATTTCCTAATTCCTAATTAACTGACTGCGTAGGTCCATCATGAGCAACAGGTGAAATGCTGCAAACTTTCACAAACTTCGCAAGACACGTAACATTACAACTCAGATGTTACTTCATAATTTATAAGTACCTACCACATTCGTATTTTATGGTAAATTATGTACATTTTTATGTAAAATACATACTTTTGCTAAAAATATGCTTAGTCCAAGAATCTACTAGGGACACTGACAAAATGAAAGTCAATTTCAATGTAAAAATACAGTATTTTTCAGTCTGGTATCTTTTTATTTAAAAGGTTAAACGTTTTTTTTTTTAAGTTAAACATTTCATTAATACCTAGCAGTATACAGTGAGGGGCAAAAGTGTAGAACCACGTAAATATCTCTAAAGTTAATAGAGATATTGAAACGAAATTTTAAATGTTAAAAAGATGCTAATTTGACCCTTAACTACCACCGACAAATTGTATTCTCTTAATTACTATCGACGGGTCATCCTGATCTAATTATGAGAAATATACAAAAAAAAAACAAATATCTGTAATCAAAATATTTTTTATTGAGTAACTGAAAATATTTTAATATCATTCCTAGAACTGGTGCAATTTTAACGATTATAGTAGATCATTTTCCAAACAATGCAGCGCACTATATGCCTGCTGCCTCTTCGTTTTACATTTATGTAAACATTTATCACCATATTCCAGATTTGTCGCATTCAGTACTGCCGGAACTAGTAGCAACTTTTTAATCAGGTAACCAGTTAATTTCGCTCTCTGTGTCATGTTCACTGAACCATAAAATTCATCACCTTATTCATTATTATCGCTTACTAATTAATTAATTATTTTAATAACGGCGAAATCTCAGTGCTCACTCTGTTCATAAATTGAAGTGTAACTAACTCGTAAGAGAATACCTAGACGGACAGAATTCTCATTACTTGAATAAATTGACAGTGACGTCAAATAAGTTGCACTGGGTCACAAAGAGCGGAGCGATAATATATAAGGGTTAAAACGCACTCAAGCTATTTTTTAAGTCACACGGCCACACCCTGTAGGTGTATTTTCACATTTTCCGATACTCTTTGATGAGCTGATTTTATGCAAATGTAATACATACATGCGTACATTTTAATAAAAGAACGTTCTTTAAACAAAAAAATGTTGCCAGGTGCAAAGGAGAGAGTGATGCAGGTAATTATTTTGTAATTCAAAGTAAAGGTTTGTTTTATTGAACATTTTGTTGATGTAACCTATAATAATTTAAAACTGAAATGAAAAACGATGAGAAAATATGTATTTTTAAGAAAACCGTGATACAAAACAAACTGTACTGTTTGCAAACAAATTGTACTGTTTATTTGCAGAGAAAAGAGTCTCAAGAGCAAACCTTGGAGCAAAAGCTGGAACTGATAAATCACGCAAAAAATTGTGTTAAAAATGCTGAACTATGTAAGATGTACGATATTTGTAAATCATCAGTGATAGAAATTCTTGGAAAAATAGAAATTTACTTGTCAGAATTTGAAAAAAAGACTAAAATTTAGTGGACGGATTGACACAAAAAAAGTGCACCGGTACTTATGATGTACCATTTGAAAGAAGTGTTTTTCACTGGTTTGTACAAAGACGAACTCTTGGAGAACCTGTCTCAGGTGTGCTGCTGAGGGAGGGCGATTTCCTCTTTGCTGAATTCTGTGACAATCGAAATGTTTGATAACAATCGCATTATTGTGTTTACATTTTTTTCTCGTTTAAATTTCGCGGTTTTTTGCCGTCAACCAATCAGCAACAAGTTCGGTTGTGTGGAAGTACAAGTTCGGAAATGTCGTGGGAAAAAGTTCGGAGTATCGTGAGTTCGGAAATATGGAGTTCGGATATGTCGATGTCGAGTGTACGTTTTTTGTCCCAAACTCGTAGGATGCAAGACGTCCGTTCGTACTACATTTAAAAGCTGAACGTTTGGGTTTGTATTTACAGAATTCGAATCATAAGGCCATTTTTTTAGGTGAAAATTTAACCGGATTCAGATACCTACAGCGTTTGAGTTACTAAATAACTTCTGCTTTGGGACAACACCTTATTTTGCTCATATTGTGCGAGACTAAAAACTAAATCAGACTTTCTTCACGTATGGATTGGACGAAAAAAATTGGTGAAATTGAACAGCTGACGCATACTTCTTCTTGTAGGGTTAGTTATAGACAAAAGTTTATTTTCAGAGACCTAACTGATTGCCACAATTGGTTGAGAGACTAAAATATAAGTGTAATAATTAAGGAAATTATAAAAATTACAGCGACGGTAGAGAGGTTACGAGAGAATTTACTCGATTAGCTGACTGTCATTCTACTACTCATATGTAGCTTAATAACACATCTCACAATTAATAAATTTAGTGTAATTGTTTCGTTGGTCTGTATATTATTAATAGTCATTATTCATTTGTATTAAAATACCTTGATGTAATTAACATGTGTTTACCTGTAAGAATATAATGAATACTGGTTCCCATTACTGACTAATTTTAATTTTTTATAGCTAAATGTCTTAATAATATTTGTTTTGTGGCTTTTTTAACAATAAAATGACAAACAGGACATAATTTTATCGGACTAGGTATGACAAACCTATTGGCATTACAATATTGTTATTTTAAATAAAAACAGTATTTAATTCTCTTATTATCTCAAAATATTCTGTTGCGTCTTAGGCATTCAACATTACAGTTCGTACAATAAAATAAACCTATATTTTGGTTCACAAATTATTTTTTTGGTACCTAATTTAAAAAAAAACGCAGTGATCTCTGTATAGGTTGTTTTCTATATGTTTTAAAATAATTGAATTTGAGTATAAATAATAAATATCAAATAAAAGAAATGAAATATTTTTTCATTGTATCTGAAACGAAACGTTTGTAAAAGTATATAATAATAAATAATCATAATAATAATAATTTTTTATACAAAATCAAAACATGTTACGTTGTGTTAGGTAAAAATAAGTAGTATATGCATAAAGCTATACTTACTATACAAAAAAAAACATGCCGTAAAAAAACAAACTTACCGTACATGCAAAATGTGACCAGCTTCACAGTTACCTACTGAATTTAGCAAACAGTTCACTTGTCTATACACACTGTGTGTCCCACGATAAGTGAAAATAAGAGGTGTAAAACACAATTAATTATTTTATATACAAACATATTTCATTACAAATATCATTCAAGTTCATTCAAAAAATCAAGTAGGTCTTGAGGAGCAATTTAATTATTATCTGTGTAGAAATTTATCTAGAAAATTTTCTCAGAATTAAAAAATATGCTGTATGACAAATTTCAAAACCATTAGCCAACTTTGTTCGATTTAAGATTTTAGAATCCTCACGAAATACTTATAAAAGTATACTTAAACATGTGTCTTCTCTCTTATTTCTCTTATAGTGTTTTACCATTTTTTTGTCTCGAATTTAGTGTATTAATCAGTTAATGAATTAAGTACCTACCAATTAATAAATGTATTACGTCGACAGAATAAAGACACAAAATTAATACAGGTGAACCGTGTTGACAGGCAATATATTTTTTTTTGCGTCCATGGCCTATTACTATATCGTGTGTAACTAACTGTACAGGGTGGTTTCGTAAGATTTTCCGTCTCTCTTTTCTCTATTATTGTTAAAGCTACGAAATATTCTTTCAGGGGTGAGTATCTTATTTTTTTTTCTGAAATTGATCAGAATATGCTGTCAAAAAAAAAATTGAAACAAAAGTGTATAACAGCTGTTTAAGTAACATATGTATATATTTTTAATGGAACTCCCTGCCTTTATTATTTGTTGAATTCCAGTTGTTCTTCTGATTCCAACAATATAACATATTTTTCCACAGATTTCTGAAACATTATGCATCTAAAACCATCAGAACTTTCATGCGAGAGTTTGTTATTTGTTTCTGAATTCTGGATAACTAGCAAGTGTTTCATATATTTTCCACAGAAAAGACTAATTATCTAGTGCAAAAATATACAAAAACTCAAAGTTGATGGTTTTCAAATTTGTCACAGCTATAATTTTTAATGCTGAACAACTTTTTAATATTTTTTTTTTTATTTGGCTTAGAAAAGGCACCTAACCTACACAGAAAATAATTCAATTACTTCTTCCAAAAGCTACTTGAATTTTCGAAAATGGACATATGTTTATTATTTATATTATTTCTTTAAACAGTTTTTTTCTGTTTAAAGAAATACCTGAAGAATCGTGTAAATAACAACATTAAAACAACAAAATATAAAATAACATTTTTATTAAATAGTATAAAATCTGTATATACGTTCAATAAGACTAAGTAAGGCACTATACAATGGCATAAAAATAACATTATAGAAGTTACAACACTTCATATGACTAGAAATAATGTGAATTTCATTCTTCGACGACAAACGTTTTAAAAAATAAAACACTGTCCGCATCATTAAAATAGAATATCATTCACTATATATAGCTGGATAAAATATTTACAAAAAAATATATTAAATTTTCTTAAGAGCTATCTATACGCAATCATGGTAGGATTTATTTGTACATAATTTTCAGTTTTATTCAGTCTTTTCAAAAAGGCACTATTTACGAAAAAAAGTACAATAAATACTGTTGCGAACGAGAAACCGAAAATTATAAGGGAATGTTCGGATAGCAGATCTAAGGGATATGTAAGATAAACAATAAATAAATAATAGTAACGAAACTTAACTACCTAGAAACGATCAATAAGACATCTTCTCCGGGTGCAGCAGCGCGGACGCGCCGCCCGTACATCCGCCCTCCGTGTGCTTCGTCAGCAGCGACATCCTCGAGAACGTCTTGCTGCACGTGGTGCACGAGTACTTCTTCACGTCGGAGTGCGTCTGCAGGTGGGCCCTGAGGTTCGACCTGTCGGCGAAGGCCCTGTTGCAGTACGTGCAGGAGAACGGCTTCTCGCCGGTGTGGGTGCGGATGTGCCCCTGGAGCAGCCACGGCCTCGAGAACGCCTTGCCGCAGATGGTGCACTTGCAGGGCAGCGTGTGCGTCCTGATGTGCATCTTCAGGGCGCCGAGGGAAACGTACACTTTCTCACAGTATTTACAACTGAACGACTTCTTGGGGCCCTCGCCGGCGGCGCAGTGGAACTGCCGGTGCTTCGACAGCCCCGAGAACGTCGAGTAGCTCTTGCCGCAGTCAGGGCACTGGTGCCGGATGCCCTGCCTGCGCTGCTTCTCCGATAAATCCTCCGCCGAAGAGACGGGCGGCGGCGGCGGCGACGTCGTCGAGCTGTTGGGGCTTAGCGAGTTCTGATCGATGGAGGAGTACACCGTGGGCCGCAGCGCCAGCGGCTGCAGGGGCTGCTGCATGTGATGGGGCGGCGACAATGAGCTGTCGCTGTATGGCGACGCGGGGCCCATGTAGACGTTCTCCGGGTGGTACGGGTACGGCATGTAGTGGTACGCCGGGTGGTACATGGGCGCGATGCTCCGGTGCCACGTCTGCGGCGCGTAATCCGGGCTGATTGGCACCGGATACTCTATGCGCGGCTCCACCTTGATCGGCGGCTGATACATGAAGTGCGTCGGGGACGGCGACGATATAGGCGGCGAAGAGGGCGGCGTGGTGGAAACGGAGGACTGCGGCGAAGCCGCCGGAGAAAGCGTGGGAGACGACGACGGCGAAACGGACGCCAGGCGACTGGTTCTGCTCAGGTCTTCCGGTTTCGTCGACAGATTCTCCGGTTCGTCTGCAAAAAAAGAAATTTCTCATTAGTTTGTTTGCTCCAACACCAAGACCTAAATAAATAATAGTCTTGGAAAGGAATCACTGAATATCTAACTTTATAGGCGCACACACCTGACACATCGGTGAAGACGATGGGCCTCTTTTTTCAGAGGACAGTGCGAGTAATTCTTGGCCATGATGGTGACGGGCATCGTTTGTGAACGAACACTATAACACAAGAGTTAATCCAGAACGTCCTCGCGAAGAGCGGTAAACACAAATGTCCAAAATAACAAAAAAACACGAAACTACGTGAGTGAACCGTATCGGCACGTATGCGGAGCGGCGTTGCGCTTTAGCGAGCTGAACTCGACCAACACCACACCAAGACTCTGTAGACTCTGATCAGGAAACGGGGATTACCTAGATATTAACCGCGTCCCCTCTACTTTCCGTGCACGTGCCGGAGCGCCAATCAGCGCCCAGAAGCGACCCGGTGTCCAATAGAGGAGCTTTCAGGGCTGGAGGGAGTCGGGCAGGTGTGCTTCTGAATAGGATATGGTAAAAACAGTATATTGTTATACTGTTAGGTGGCTTACGTTTGCCGGTGGATAGCTTAAACGACAGGCTGATTTTTTACGTGCGCGTATTATTTTCCTAATGCGCGCCGCGCTGCACCGGATTTCGCAAGACGTTGCGCAATTGTTGCCACAATGCACCGCGAGCTTTTGTGCCGCGCATGAAAGAGACTTTAATGACCGTATGGAATAATAACCCTTACATAATTTTGATTCGCTAATAGCCGAAGCTGGCCATATGCATAAAACAATGTTGTTCGAAATAGAAAATAATCCTGATAATTTAAAAAGGTAGCATTTTGCACTTTTGAATATACTGAACAAAAATGAATCGAACTGGAAAACTAAAAACAAATGTAATTATAAAAAAAAAACTGGACGTTTTCCACGAAACACCGAACTACTACACTTTTCTCGACGCGCGTTTCGCCAACCATCTTTGGCATCTTCAGGAGAAGATTAAAACTAAATTCTAGCCTACACACTTGCACTATTTATACCAAATTTGTTGCCACGGTTCACTGAACCGTAACTCTCTTTGTTTATCAGACCAAACAGTGGACTGGTGGGTATCGGACCATTGTCCTTATTAATACTACTCTTACACTTAATGATTTCTAAACTTTCAAAAGCATCCAACTGTCTACTGTTTGTTACACTTCTAATTAATTTTAAATTATTTATGTCTATCCTATGGTTGTTATCAAAAGCGTGTTGGGCAACATAAGATTTTTCTGTTCTGCCATATTTCAAATGAGCCCTGTGTTCTTTAAATCTAGTCAATATAGATCTTTTTGTTTGCTCAATATACTTTTGATCACAATCTTTACAACTTATTTCGTATATTCCTGACTTTTCGTTATTGTCAATTTTGTCTTTGGGGTTACCCAAAAGCGTCTGTAGTTTATTTTTAGTAACGATGCAAATTTCGAACTGTAAGTATCTCTACGAAAAGTCGTGGAATTGTACAGGGTTCTCTTAAATGTATGCTTCCTTCTTGATATATCTATTAAATGGACTGAGTAACCGTTACTCTTAGCTATATTCTTAATTAATTGTTTCTCATGTTCAAACCTCTCTTTACTGAGGGGGAAATTTAACAAACGGTGAATTAGAAAATTAAAACTTGCCATTTTATGTTGAAAAGGGTGGTGTGAATCGGTGGGAATATATCTAAGAGTCGCGGTTTCTTTCCTATATACATCAAACTCTAACTTATTTTCACTATTTCTAATAACTAATACATCTAAAAATGGTAGCTGTTCATTGTGTTCCACTTCATATGTAAATTTTATAGTAGGGAAACGGTTATTTTATTTGGCAACAAAATTATCTAAACTAATTGCTTTTGTATTAAATACCGCGAAGATGTCGTCCACATACCTGAACCAAACTCTAGGGAAATACTCGAATTTATCTTTTACTTCCATCTCAAATTTACTCATAAAAATATTTGCAATGAAAGGTGACAAGGAGTTACCCATTGCCGTTCCCTCATTTTGTTGAAAATATTCACCATTATACTGAAAACAATTTTGATTCATACAAATACTAGTAAGCCGAACTCTCTGGAACTTTTTCAGAAGGTATTACATTGTTTTTATTCACTTTGTATCAGATTTCCAATTAGGAACACGTAAGATACTTAACTTAAAGAATGTATAGATATTAACTCTTTAAAACACTTTTCATATAGGTATGCTGTAATAATCATTTCGATAAAATTAATGTGGAAATTTATTATGAGAATTTTATTTATAATAAATATTTATATAACTTACTATACTTAATAAGATACTACTTTAGTAAATACCTACAAAAAAAAAGATTAGTTACCGACAAATCTGTATTTCTGTAATGTTATTGAGTAAATAATATGCACCATTAGGTAGATACTAACCAAACTAATAAAATTACTTATAATTATGATTTTAGATGGGGTACAACAATATCAGGTATACAAACGAATTGATAGATACACACATATTATGTTTCTAGCAATAGTTATTATTCATACTATTTATTTTCCGAATATTAAGAAACTTGCCAATCCTTTATAATACCACACAGGTATGTTGGTAAGTGCCAATACCATATAAATACCACTATAATGATTTGCAATTTAATACAATATTGGGTTTAATAAACATACACTTTACAATCCTTACAAATAGCCCGATCCAAATTAAGTGTGCAACAAGTTCTGTATCTTTAATATTATTAAAAATACAAAAGCGGTTAAATTAGCAGTAGATTTAAGTTATCAGTAAATTGTTTAACGTTGGTTAAGATGATATTATCGAAAAAATAATTAAACACGTTTTTGAATTTATATACAAAGTAGCATTTTTTTGTTGCTGTTTGTTTTATTGTTGAATTTATGGACAGAGTAACATATTATGTAGGAATATTTTGTTTAAAAAAAATAACGTAATTTTGAATAAAAATTGTTACCTACTTATAACTTGTAGCATATGTAAGTGGTTAAACCTTGTAGAACTGAGTAGCCACAGTATCTATATAAGTATTTACCTATAGTGTGTAAATAAAGTGGGGAATACATTCGATATCTAATTTACAAAATACGCGATTCTATATTAAATCCTCCAACAGGTAAATTTTCTTTTTTTAGTTGTACACTTATTGTAACAGATATCAGGATTGTAACAGATGTAGAATCAGGATACCTATTACGTCATCGACACTTTCTGGAATTACAACCCTATATTTTTCAAGTAAAATCTAAACTAAAATACTCGGATACGAATATGGCAATACACCTATACTTTTATGTGTCATAAAATCAGGAATATTATTAATTAATCATTAAAATCGATGCCCTATAAAGGACAGAGATTTTACGTACATATTTAAATTCTCTTATTCTTAATTTCAATTTGACAGTGACAGAACAGATGACAGAATCAGGATTATATCAGTCAGCGATATTATCCACATTTTACAAAAAAAAAAAAAATGGACGGAACCTTATATTCCATAACGGAATATTTGAATCTTGTGTTTCTTAAGCATTTGCTTCGTTGCAAGATTTACTTGAATATCCTCCTCAGTCACCAAATCTCATTCCGTTATATATTTTTCTGTCTATACCTAAACTTAATTTACCTGACAAAATTAGAACAAAGTTAAATGAACTGAAGATCCAAATACAGTAGTACCTACCGTATGTTCTCCGACCAGAATGTTTTCCAGGGTGTGTAAAGAGAGAGTTAGTGTAAAGAACTGTGTTTAGGAGATAATGGCTTAAATTTTGAACATTTAATTAACTAAGTTTAATTTTAAGTTCATATCTTTATTTAACAGTCTTTTTTTGTTGATTTCTGGGTTTTTTTTGAACCTTCAAAACAATATAATTTTGTATAAATGCAAAAAAAAAACAATTTCAAAATAGTGACCCTAGCCGCCAAGTAGCCATTATGTAGAAAAAATCTTGCAGTCAGAACAAAATTGTCTTCATCTCGCTTCATTCATTTTCAATTCACATTATTTCCTTTTGCTGTAACGAGTTCTTTACTCTTCAAAAAATCTGTGCAATTACAGAAGTTTTCATTTTACTCTTTTTCGCTTACATACTCTTTTCAACATCCAGCAATAGTCAGCCATCATAAGCAACTGAACAGTCCAAGAAACATATAAAATGAGCTATTTAGGTAAAAACACTCCTATTCACAGGTCAATTCTTAAAAAAAGCCACGTTTTGTTTTTTTTTACTGTTTTGCATCTTTTTCGCATTTTTATACGATAATGTGCATACCATGACTGAAAACGATGCTGAATTCGAATTCGGGGCAACCCAAAAAACCAAAATGAGCTATTGAAGTCAAAAAAATTCCGACTCTCAGGTTTTTCCCAGAAAAAGCGCCACCTTTTTTGCATTTCTTCGCAATGTTATGAAAAACAATATGCTTTCTATGGTTCAAAATAACTCTTAATTCAGATTCGACGACCAAAAAATGTGAAATGAATTTTGAATGATGCGATAATTCTGTTTCCTTCATGATTGTGCAATTTTGGCGCCTTTTTGAATTTTGACATAGATAATGAGCCAACCCACCAAAACTAACCTCGGATTCAGATTCAACGACCCAAAATACGTACAGAGTAAATGGTTTGGACCCGGGGTTTGAAACTTTTTTTATTTTGTGTGCCTGTGAAATTATTAAAAAAAGTGTTTTGGGAAAGCTACAATTGTCAAATATGATTTATGTGAAACAGGACAATATATAGAGACATCCAAAAAAAAACGTCATCAACTCTGGCTATGAACGGGAGAGATAGAAATAGCGGTCATGTCTAAGCTTTTCGATTATATCAAACTTTTGACAAGTGACTTACAATTTGTAAAATAAACAATGGCTGTCATATGATGTGACAGTCTTGACAAGTAAATAAGGTTATAAATTCGATTAAGAATAGAAACGCGTCTTTTTTTTCTCGCCAACTTTGATGACGTCTTTTTTTTTTTTTGGATGTCTCTATATTATGCGGAATATGGCATATATTGTGTCAGATATCAGTTTATTATCTATGAGCGCAGTGTTGTAAGTTGGTTATTTGAAATTAAATCAGTAAAATACATTTTATTAATATATAACGCTAGTTTTAGAACTGAACTTTTAATTTGATATTACAAATTGTGCTTGTTCACCTTAACTTTAAGTTTTCCGCCGTGTATAGAATCACGATAGAGTTGCCTTTAAAACACAATAACTTGACACTGAATTGGAAGTTATACAGATTGCAAGTAGTGTTTAGTTACATTTTATAGTTCGAGGATCGTCGGGGATAACATGTCTGCACATGCCCTAATGCGCGGCGGCGGTGCACTATGGTTTGTCCAGGTGAGACGAGGGGTAGCGCTTTACCGCCCCATCTGGAGGGTGCCCTTCTGCTCTTGTATTCCGGAACGCCGTAACGGTCTTTCTAACCCACAGCTGTCTTTTGTTGCGCGTGCCAATGCACTCGAGTCTGCGGCCGCTGCAACCTTCCGAAACTGCGCGTTTTATTTTGCATCGCATATTTTCTCTGCCGGGCATAAATCTATAGTCGAATTATTGTCGTTGCACGAAACCGAGAGCGACTCGGTTGTCTTGAGCTCCGCATTCTGTATTGGTTAACATGTCCATAAAGTAACACCCTCCCTCTATCTTCTGAGTTAGTTGACTTAGCGGACTCGGACAAGGTGAAATTAGACTAAGCAGAGCTTTTTATGAGGGTAAACTGACTTTCGAAAATTCACCGAGGGCGCCACTTGCGCCATCTAATGTATTTTTAACGTATTTTAATTTAAAAAGTATTTTAATTTATTTATAATTACTCTTTATATCTCTTTATATGTACAGGGTGTTCCACCTAAGGCGGATTCATCCATAACTCTGTTATTAGAAATTTAACAAAAAAGTGCTTTGGGTGGTAGTTGCCCGGAATAACTGTGCATATGAGGAAAATACTTTCAATTATATAGGGTGCTCCGTTTATTCTGCACGCCACCTAACTTTGTTATTTTAAATGGAACACCCTGTATATTTTTACATTTTTTGATTCCCCGTTTAATTCTAGGTCGACTTTGTTAAGGGTTCCCTATACCTATCTCTTATAGTTTTTGAGATATTCAACAGTCTTTGAAAAAATGACGATTTCAGCTCTTTGAATGAGGCCCAATAGCATTTAAACCATAAAAGATAGAAACCTGCGGTTTGGACAATTATATTCAGCACAAATTACTCTATCTTTTTCACTATGGGCAAACTGGATACGTTATTCAGAGCCGGAAATATCGGACCCTACATTTGACAATTTTAAAACGTGAATACTATTTTTTTTTTCAAATGGCATGACCCATATTAAATAGTGCCGTTGGATGCGAAATTAAATGCCCTTTTTTACTGATATAGGGTTATCAATACTTATCTCCAACAGTTTTCCAAGAATATTCGATTCTTTCTAAAGTTTGCAAAAATCGGATGTCTACAGCGTCACGTAGGCGTTGAAATTGCGTTGCTTATTGCACTATTTGACGTATAAGCCAAACTAAACGTCACTTTAGAGTTGACTAGCTTTGACTTGTGTTAGTGTATCATAATATTTGTGTATCAATGTCACTGACGCAGATGGTTTTTGTTCTTGGTGCTTGCCACCGAAATCCGTTATTGGCATCAAGAGTTTATGCACAACGCTATCCGGATATTCTTTTCAAAAACGAATCCACATGTGTATTAACCAAAACGGAGAATATTTTGAGCAGTCGTTGAAAATCAACAGCACGTTTATATAGCCTTTTCTTTGATTGTGTTCCCTGTCTTTGTTTGAATTTCGTTTCACTTGTGTTCTATTTTAGTTGTTTTTAGTGGTTTAGTTTTGTTTGATAAACCACTTTTTAAACATCATTTTGAGTCATTCAGTAGGCTAAGTTTATGTGGTTTTTCTTGATTGTGGAGTTTCGTTCCAGTTGCTTTCTATTAGTTGTTGTTAGTGGTTTATCTTTGTTTGCTAAACCACTTTTTCAACATGCCAGTAAGTAGTATTACTGCCAGTCCCAAGCCGGGCAAAATGTGAGGGAAAAGTGATTTTGCAACGCCAACGTGACGCTGTAGACATCCGATTTTTGCAAACTTTAGAAAGAATCGAATATTCTTGGAAAACTGTTGGAGATAAGTATTGATAACCCGATATCAGTAGAAAGGGCATTTAATTTCGCATCCAACGGCACTATTTAATAGGGGTCATGCCATTTGAAAAAAAATAGTATTCACGTTTTAAAATTGTCAAATGTAGGGTCCGATATTTCCGGCTCTGAATAACGTACCCAGTTTGCCCATTGTGAAAAAGATAGGTAATTTGTGCTAAATCTAATCGTCCAAACCGCAGGTTTCTATCTTTTATGGTTTAAATACTATTGGGCCTCATTCAATGAGCTGAAATCGTAATTTTTTTCAAAGACAGTTGAATATCTCAAAAACTATAAGAGATAGGTATAGGGAACCCTTAACAAAGTCGACCTAGAATTAAACGGGAAATAAAAAAATGTAAAAATATACAGGGTGTTCCATTTAAAATAACAAAGTTAGGTGGCATGCAGAATAAACGGAGATTAACATTTTATAAAAAGACATCCAAATAAACGTCATCATCGAGAGAGATATAAATAGCGGTCATGTCGAAACTCGAAACGAAACTTTGTTGTTGTCAAAACTGTTGAAGTGGCTGTCAGAATTGTAAAATATATAATTGAAAATATTTTCCTCATATGCACAATATCCAGGCAACTACCACCCAAAGCACTTTTTTGTTAAATTTCTAATAAGAGAGATATGGATGAATATGCCTTAGGTGGAACACCCTGTATAATAATAGAGAGTAAAAAGATATTGAAAATTCGTCTACCTTTTTTCAAGTTATGTTTTCACATTTGTTTGCTGTCACTAATTCGTTAGTGAAGCCCCACAGAGTGATTGTCTAAAGAATGTTTGAATACAGTTTGTGATTGTCTGAACTTTGCTGTTACTTTTTTTACTTTCATTGATGTAATTCTTTATATCAACAATCGTTTCATTAAGTAGCTTTATTTTATCCACTAGCGAATTAAAAGAACTTTATACCACTAGTGGAATAAAGTAACTTTATTTCGCTAACGTGATGCTAAAATGATGAAAAGACATCAAACAAATTTATTCAAATTATGTGTTAATATTAACATTTATAAAAAGACATCCAAAAAAACGTCATCATCCAGAGAGCTATAAATAGCGGTCATGTCGAAACTCGAAACGAAATTTTGTTGTTGTCACAACTGTTGAAGTGGCTGTCAGAATTGTAAAATATGTAATTGAATTCAATTTTAATGAAGGACAGAGGCGTGTTTCGCTTGAAATTTATATTAGAAATGGCAGTAGAATCAATGGAAATTGGTTATATTCGATGAGAGCTGCATATGAGCACTTCAAAGAAGTTTTTCCACATTTTCTCCATTTTTACCGGCAAACTGGAAGCGTCAATCGCAAATAAGGGAGTGGCAGATCCAAAGTAAGGACAAAAGAAAACGTTGAAATGCTTAGGCAAGTGATAATGGACGATCCAAGAACATAAATTACCTATCTGAGCCAACAAGTGAATTTGCCCTATATAACGTGTCAACGAATTTTGAAAGATGATTTGGAGCTCCATCGATATCGTCTGTAATCCACACAGGAAATTCTCAGAGTGGCCGAACCTCTAAGGCTACAGTACCTACTGCCAATGGTTTATTAACCATTTTCACAATAATGTTGCTACGTTCGAAAAAGTCTTTTTTTTACTGATGAGGTTTGGTTCCATCTTTTGGGCTACGTTAACTCTCAGAATATGAGACTGGAGTGCAGACAACCCTCACTTATATATTGAAACGCCACTACACTTACAAAAAAATGTAGTGTGGTCCTCTGTGAACAGAAAGAGGATTGTTTAGAAATCTTAACACCTTTTGTACAAATGTTGCGTGACGACGAACTGCAAGAAGGTTACATTCAACAAGATGGAGCTCGTCCGCATACTACTACGGAAATAATTAATTATATACGCAAATTTTTCGAAGATCGTATAATTAGTTTGAACACGCAGACAATATTCCCCCTAGATCTTGCGATTTAACCCCCGTGACTTTTTCTCTGGCCGTATCTAAAAAATGTAATTTTTGAAACTCCTCTTGGCGATATGAAAGACCTTCAGCAACGTATTGTTAGTAAAATTGAAGAAATTAATGGAAAACCGTGGACATTGCAGCACGTTATTGACCCAACTATAATAAGAGCTCAAATGTGTATAAATATGGGCGGTCGTCATTTTCTATAAATAGTGTCTTACTTTTTCGAAAATTCGGTTTCTTTTTGAGATGAAGTTTTTTCTTTCTGTTTTTTTATATATCCGGTAAAAGTACCCCATCACAAAAGATGACAGTCTTACAATTAATATAGGTTATAAACCATAGATTAGAGACGTTTTAGGTTAAAATTTAAGATTACGAATATAAGGGCACATGGGTACCGGCAGCTATAAGTGACAGGCGCTAGAGTTTAACTCCTGAACATATGGAACTATTATAGATCATTTATGGAAACCCAACTGGCAGTACGACGTTATAGGCAGTGTGATGAAGTCTGGGGGGTTCCTTTGCTGATTAGCTGGGCTACAATAATCACTATCACATGTGTAAGATAAGACCTGTCTAACAATTCGGAATGCACTAATAAGTGGTATCTTGGAGCCGCCCCTGGTGAAACACGGATCTATTAGTAATATCCGAGCTCTAGTGATTAAGAATATCATCGACATATAGAACTGGACTGGTGATTGACGACTGCGCATCCAAAATCTAGTAGAAAGAGAAGGAAAACCTGGGCGACATATTTTTCTCTCTCTAACGCTCTGTAATTGGTCGTTGACTAAAGACGTTTCCACCCGGCAGTGCCATATCTTGAAAAATACCATACCTGCCGGCAAGTAAACAAGGACAGATATGTCGCCCAGGTTTTCCCTCTCTTTCTATTAGAGTTGTCAACGCGCAGCTCAGACAGCCAGTCCATTCTTAATGTCGATGAAGAATATCTTTCAAATGAGCCCCATGCCCCGTCTTTCTATTGAAATATTTTCTATCAGATCAAGATGGCGAACTTTTCTAAAATAGATAATAGTAAATAGATTTAGAAGATAACTAAATTTCCGCAAAATGATACCAATAATAAAAATATTCGACAATTAGGAACAGTTTTTAGAAGTTGTTTCTTTTTGTTCTATGCTATTTTTCAAAGATTTGCACTGGAACAACTTTTCTGTTACAAAACCTTTTACATAATGCGTTTTGTAATCCTCAAAGTGTACTGGAATGGCTCATTATCATTCTTTGAGATAATGCACCGATATATAATATTCAGCAACAAGTTTATTGTTTATTATTATTAGTCTGCATAAACATCTATTCGAGGAAGTTCAATCCCATTTAACCGCCTCGTTACTCATAAACAATAATCGTCTAGTTGTATGACTCACCGTAATTAATACACATCGACACCTTATTCTTATTTGCGTAATAGAAAACTTTTAACAGATGTGCCTGGCTCGCGAACATCTGCTCCATAAAATCGTTTATCGATTATGGCGCATAATCTAACCTGAAGTATATTACACGTAATAACAAATTATCAGTTTAAATAATTTTATTTCCTGTAACGGTCTAAATAGCCGAAAAAAAATAATATTTTTGAAAGCGATATACATATGTATGTGCGAGATGTGTAAGTTAGTAATGAGACTGATTTTTTTTATTCCAATAGAATTACAATTCAGTGTTATATTAAATAACCTCCTTGGGGAGCCACACAGCGCTGGAGACGGTTCTTCCATTCCTTATAGCAGTGCTGGAACCCATATACTGGAATAGTCTTCAGCTGGTCGGTTACCGCCGTTTGAATGTTTTCAATGGTCTCAAAATCATGTCCCTTGAAGTGATTATTCAATCTCGGGAAGAGAAAAAAGTCACAGGGACTCAGGTCAGGCGAATAAGGAGGCTGATGAGCCACAGGAATGTTTTTACTGGCTAAAAACTCGTTTACTGAAATGGCTGTGTCACAAGGCGCATTGTTGTGATGCAACATCCAGCTGTTCTTGATGCTTGGTCTCACACGCATGACCCTTTTTCGAGGTTTTTCAAGAAACTCTCTTTAAAGGTGTTGATTTACTGTTTGGCCTTTAGGCACAAACTCATTATGGACAACTCCCTGGCTATCAAAAAAATAAAATCAGCATGTATTTGATCCTCGACTTGCTCATTCTTGCTCTTTTTGGGTGTTGGAGAGCTTGAAGTGTGCATTACTAAAGGTGCATTACATGTTGCCAGTCTCATTACTTAATTTACAACACACCTCGTATGTATCTATATATCGGATCGTCCAAAAAATTCTTGAACTACTGAATATTTTAGGAATTGTTGAAATGACCTCGAAAAAAGAAAAAAACGCGTTTCATATGTCGTAGAATTTTACGTTGTTGAAACTCAGCCAAAATTGGATTTTAAGTGACGCGCCAAAGCTGAACTCCTGAACATATGGAACAGTTATTAATAATTTATGGAAACTCGAGTTACAGTACGGCACGTTTGTGTTATAGCGGCGTTTACCATGAGTATGCAAGTTCTGTGTCTTGTGACTATGGTTCCTTTGCCGATTAGTTGGACTACAACAATCACCCCACGTGTATAAGATATGACATGTTTAATACTTCGTAACATTACTGATAGATATCCCGGAGCCGCCCCTGATAAAGTAGGCATCTATTATTAACCTTTGAGCTCTACTGATCATTAACCAGAAAGCGGCTATAAGTAATCCAACACATTTTAAAATTTTCAATTTCCTAACATTATGCAAAACTGATAAAGATGCAATATTTCTATTTTCACCATGTGATTCATTTTAAAAAAATAGTTTAAGTTTGTAAAAGCCCTAATAATCTATCTTACAAATAAATTACTAACTATCTAGAAAAAAATATTAATAACAGGGCAAAACCATTGAAAATGGGACATACTGCAGATAATGACGTATAAAAAATCATTTTCGTTTTTCTTTTAAGGCTTATTACACATTTTCGTAAAATGTTTACATGTCTATGTATTTTTTTTGACAAGGCAAATATTTACTTTAAACTTTTTTAAATGTCACGGTGTGGTTCGGTAAATAGCGATAAAATTGAATTAATTACACACCAAACGTCGACAGAATAGCGTGACAGAAGCAAGGAAACTAAAATAAAAAAAATATTGAAACGATCTGCGACCGTAGATCCTTTGTTTTCATCGGTAAAGGGTTAAATCTCGGTGTAGAATTATAAATATTATATAAAAAAATAAGTAAAAGGGTTCTCCGGGTCCATGTGGTATATTTTTAAATGGAGCACCTGGTTGGAAACCAGGTCGGCAAGTTAAAAACACACCTGGGTTAGCAGGCATTGCACCCTTGATTTAATAAGTAGTTTTTTAGACGACTTGATCACTCAACATTTTTACCAGATCCGACTTGCGTTTCACCGAGGAACGTTTCGTTTTCGGACGTACATAAGAAGTATTATATTTGCTTGTTATCACAAGAATTATGATAGATATGCTAAACTAGTTATTTTTAACGTTTTTGTGTTATAATTAATGCATATTTCAGTTCATATAGATTGAAATACTTTTAACTGATATAGAGTGAATTATTAATTATATTAATTAATTAGACCTAATTCATTTGTTAGTTACTGGATTTGCAGAGTTAATATACATTCGTTTTCTTGTTATGTATGATTACGGGACAGCAGAGTTAGAATAAAATGAATTTAATTCCAAAATAAATAAAGTGTGAAGTATAATCCCGTAGTTCAACTAAAAAAACATAATTTTACCTCCTAGCTTGGCCTAATAAAAATCCTTGTTAGTGCACTGATCAACGAATGACAAATTTGAAAACTGTTTCTATGGGGTTGAAAAGGCTGCATTAACATATTTTAGAAAGGTGGTCAAACAATTTATGGGAAATAAAAAAGTGAGAACTATAGACAAATTGTTTCCAAACTATTGTCTTTGAAATTACACTTTCTGAATTCACGTCTTGGTTTTTTTCCTAAGAATATAGGGAAGCATGGTTGATTAAGAAGGTAAAGGGAAAATTTTGGAAAAGTATAATTTTGTATTTGAGACACAAGTTCCATACCTAAAGAGCCATTTTGACAATCCGTTTTGACACAGTTTTGCCACTTTTGTAAAGCTCTTTTAAACTTCTGCTCGATTTCGAAATTTTTGGAAATTCAGATGATACTGCCTTGAGTTGAATTTTTTTCTGGGATCTAGCGAGGTTGTTTCACGTAGAAAATTTAACGTAGAATCCAACGGTACCCTCAAATTTATTGTAGCGTTCGATAGGTATAACGATGTTCTAAACGTTTTTCGTCCATACGTCGTAAAATTTTGAAAAATTTGAAGAATCGGAATATCTCAAAAACAACAAGGAATCGGACCATGTTGAAGATGATTTTTTTTGTTCAGCGTTAAATTTCTTGTGCGATCTCAAAGTTTGTAACACGCGTAACCAAACACCCTGTATATATATGTATGTATGCAAGTGCGCGCCTGTCCTAAAAACTCATTTTTACGGGTTGCAGTGACTCACCATAATAAAAATGGCTCGATTTCGTCATCGTAACAAGCAATGACCAATAATCAATTTACAAACGAGAAGTAAATTAATGCGAAGCATCAACCGCCCTGCAGGTAATTAACGAGGCCGACCCTGGAGCGGGCGTAGCATGAACCCAAATTAAGTTTATGAGCTCGCAAATACTGTTTAGACAACGGTAATGCATTTTGCGTAGGCTCTGATTTTTATTTGTTTGTATTTTCCCTTAGTACCAAACAAATATTAAGATATTTGTCCGTCAGGTAGACCTGACTCACTGAAGGTGATTTGCTTGAATATAAACAGGAACAATTATGTTTATTTGATTTCGATAATGGTACTTAAATATAAATATTCTTAGTCATTGATTGATCCACTTTATAAATCTGCAAGTGTGTACATACATGGTGTCTATTTATATTCATGTAAATATCCAGAAAATCCTCATTTTTATCAAGATAATATTTTTATCATTATTTTTCGAGGTAATAGATTAGACTTTTAATTTTTTTTGATGCCCTTTAATTAAAATGGCATCAAAATCTGCTTCTTCTGGCCCCACTGTCGCTTTTAAGATTCTTCCCCTATATGCGAGTCAAGTGTGCCATGGAATTATGTCAAAATAATTGCATGTTATCTAGAACCGCTTCAACTTATTTTTGACATAACTGTCGTAGACAAAAGAATATATATATTTGGTCTACTATGTGATGTTTATTAATAATAATATGCACCTAAAAAAAAAACTATAGTAAAAAAAACATTGGTTTTTGTCTAATACAGTCAGGTCAAAATCAAGTTTAAGCGATTCTAGATAATATTCAACTGTTTTGACATTACTGTTTTGACAACAGATATTTGACTCTACTTTGACATCGTAGAAAAAGAAACACCTTGTATATTTTTTGTTCAAATTTCTTTTATAAGGGTTTTTAGGAGTTACAAATAGTTAAAAAAAAAAATCGCTAAATCTTAATCGAGGAATCTTAAAAGTGACAATAGGGTCGAAAGAAGCAGTTTTCGTTATTATCTTGGAAAATGAGGATTTCATGGATTTGTATATAAATAAAAGTATACAGTAGTAGTACATTGATGCCATTTTTTTTTCCGGAAAAATTTAACAGCTAAAAGGAGTCTTTCCTATAATTATTTCGTTCCGAGTTCCGCATTATTTCATGTGGTCGGTAAAATTGTGTATGTCTTACAAAAACCTTTCAATATAAGTACGCAATTTCACTGTATACCGAAGAAGAAGGTAGAGCTAGGAAAAAACCTACTGTCATGGAACTTAAGAGTATCCGTTATAGCATATAGCTATAATGTTGATTTCGTATAAGTGTAATATACTTGTTAGTATTTTTTTTATTTCAAGTTAAACAACACTTTACAGAGAGGTTCTTGAAAAAGTTCGAAAAAGGGTCATGCGTGTGAGACAAAACATCAAGAACAACTGGATGTTGCATCACAACAATAAGTATAAGTATAAAATAAAATGTTGTAATCTTCTCCTGAAGATGTCAACTTGGTTAGCGAAGCGCGCGTCGAAAAAATTGTAGTAATTCGGTGTTTCGTGGAAAACGTCCAGTTTTTTGTTTCTACGCCGAAGGTTCCAGTACCCACTCCAGGAACAACAATACACCTCGTCACACAGTAATTTCAGTAAACGAGTTTTTAGCAAGTAAAAACATTCCTGTGGCTCCTCGGCCTCATTATTCGCCTTACTTAAGTCCTTGTGACTTTTTTCTCTTCCCGATATTGAAAAAATCTCCTCAACGGATGTCATTTTTGGGACCATAGAAAACATTCAAACGGCTGTAACCGACCAACTGAAGGCTATTCCAGTATATGAGTTCTAGCACTGCGATGATGAATGGAAGAACCGTCTCCAGCGCAATGTGGCTTCTCAAGAAAGTTATTTTAAAGGAGACAATACTGAATTGTAATCCTATTCGAATAAAAAAATTTAAAAAACTCAGTCTCATTACTAAATTTACACATCTCGTATACCTATAGAATTACAGTTACTACGTCACTGTGTCGCTTTTGTTTACGTACTATAGGTTTTTTCCAACTTAACAAAAGTATTGTTAAAATATCCACGTGCCATGTGAGATATGTCTTTATCTTTCTCCGCCATAAATGACACAATAATCCTATTGAAAGTATATGTGCTAATGGAGTTGTCTTTCACCCTCTCAGAATCAATCGTGATCTGCATTGGAAATGACTGTTATGCTAACACACTCTCATTTCTTATATTGCAAAACAGTATATTATATTCAACACGTCAATTTCGTGTATTTAACGTTAGGTAACAAATATAACGATTGATAATATTCATTACACACCTACATTAATTAACAATAAATCATTAAAAAGTTGCAAAATCGGTTCTTTGTTTTAAAGAGACCAGATAAAAGCGCTCCGCGCACGGGAATGCTTTTATTTTATTTTTACAAGCGTTATGTATCGAAATCTAGATAAAATTCATAGTAAATAATAACTGCTCAGATTTAGTAATAGATATTTACACTGAAAAAACATACATCTTGGTTTGCTGTAAATATTGCTTCATCGGTAACCGTTCTCTATTCTGTCTTCATTTACAGCAAATATAGGGTTGGATTATACAGGGTAAGCATATATACAGGGTGGTTTATTAAAACCGTTCACTAAAAGTATGGTTGATTTTTGTATGTATTGATTTTTGAAAATTTGGAATTTGGCTAATGAGCATCATTGTGACGAATTTGATGAAAATAATTTCAAGACGGCTGCACTTCCGGTTATACCGGAAGTCAGCATCAACTTTCAGTCGGCAAATTTTAGGTGTTTCAGATATTTTGCCCCCGATATTGATAGCTAGTCAACGGGTTTCGTAAACAACGGCTAAACGTATAGAAATAGTAGTAACACGGTCTTTGTCCTTTGTAGATGTAAAACAATAATAATGTACTTATATTAATGACAAAAAAATGTTAGTGACACAAATAACTGTGCGAAATTCGTAAAAATAATGTGCGTGTTGTGTCGTCCTCTGTCCATGTGAACTATTTGGAATTTGCAGCTTTAACTTCAGTAGATGTGGAACGATCATTTTCCCTGTACAAACATATTTACAGGCGAAATCGTGCACGTTTAAGGTATTTAGAATTAAGACAAGTGAAAATAAATATGACGTGCCGCTGAATATTCAAAAGTTGGGCCCATTTCCAGTTAAACCGGAAGTGAATAAAAATTGCCGACTATATCAATAAATTTAGTTTTGTTTCTAATATTCAATTAGATTATTTCATTATTTTATTTCCGAAAACAACGAAAGTTATGGAGGTGAGCCACTTTTGAGAACCACCCGGTATGTCTCACTTACAGAGGTAACCATGGAATAACCTTCCCTATTTGCTTCCTTTTCCCTGAAATATCCGTATATAAAGATACTACAATAATAATCTCGCATATCTAGGTTTTCTGTTTATTTCGTCTATAAATATGTACAAGCTACCAAGTTTGCGTTTCCATTAAGAACATACGAGATGTGTAAATTAAGTAATGAGATTAGCAACGTAGCGCCCGATCTAGCGGCATGTAATGCACCTTCAGTACAAGTTTGAACGTGTTAGAGTCATTTATTTTGTTTGTTCTTTGTGACTGTTTTCGTAAATCGATTTTTTCTAGTGCGTTTTAAAAATGAATGACATTAATTTTGAGTAACGGTATGCTCTCAGGTTTTGCTTCAGACTTGGACACAGCGCAACGGATGCTTTTGCAAAACTTCAACACGCCTACGGAGACACTACTCTTTCAAGAGACCAGTTTTTTTCTCAGAAAGGTCTCTTGACTTTTTGGAATCGATTGAAAATGATCCCCATTTTATAGAACCTATCATACAGTAGGTAACATCACCAGTAATGACTGGTTGATGAGACTTGGGTGTTTGAGTACGACCCGGAAACCAAGGGCCAAAGCATGGAATGGCACACTTCAAGCTCTCCAAGACACAAAAAAGCAACAATAAGCAAGTCGAAGATCAAATGTATGCTGATTTGCTTTTTTGATAGCCAGGGATTATTCACAAAGAGCTGGTGCCTCCAGACCAAACAGAAAATCAACACTTTTACAGAGAAGTACTTGAAAAACATTAAGAACAATTGAATGTTGCATCACGACAATGCGCCTTGTCATACAGCCATTTCAGTAGGTAAACGAGTTTTTAGCCAATAAAAACATTAATGTGGCTCCTCAGCCTCCTTATTCGCCTGACTTGAGTCCTTGTGACTTTTTTCTTCCATAAATTGAAAAATCACCTCAATGGACGTCATTTTGGGACCGTAGAAAATGTTCAAAGAGCTGTAACCCACCAGCTGATGGCAATTTCAGTATATGAGTTCAAGTACTGCTATGACGAATGGAATAACCGTCTCCAGCACTCCGTCTCATTACTTAATTTATACACCTCGTATATCAATCGTCCCCCTTACAGAAGTTTTTCGACGTAAAAATGTGGGAACCTCGAAAATGACCTCACAATCAGTAATAGAGGTTTCACGCTTATCCAGGTCCCACTTAGGTTTATACGTAACGATCTTAAAATAAAACCCCACCCCCCAAAACCGCCAACCTATATATCGACAATAACCATGTTCTATTGCGAGCTTTCACTTTTCATATATACAATATTATAGAGTGGATGCTACAACGATTGTACATATTAAATAGCTATTTAACAAAAAAATAATTTTGCTGGAGATTTCCTTCCTACACAGTTCGATTAAAAGTAATCAGAATTCGGTCTGTAAATTATTATAATAGTTATAAATAACCCTTTGAAATGGTCCTGTGGAGCATAACAAGTAGCACAATAACCGCGTGTTACACGTGTTAAGAAGCATAGTAATTTAAATCCGCCATCTTAAGGAGTGGTAAATAGAGGTGTGTGTCATAACCGGATGTCTGTTCCGGTCCGTGCTCATCTCAATGGTCCATTACTCGCATGCATGCGAGTCTAAGCTTACCCTTCAACCAGTGGCGGACCGAAATTTTTTATTACACCAATTAGATCACAATAATCTACAGCGTATCTACGAAGATAGAGTACACTCAACAACTTTTGAACGGAAAGAGATGCGCGTTTCAGGTGTTCATTGTTGCAAATGGCTCGAAATTTGTAGTCTTCTGTGTATTTTTGGCTTTTCTAAACCAACCTAGATAAAAAAATAGAACTTTGGATTTTTAAATGGAGCACCCTGTATTTTTTTGAATAATTTTGAAAGCGTCAAACTAACTACCTTTTATAATAATATTTTTCAATTTAAAATTCGTCTTTATTTAAAAAAAAAAAACATTGAAACAACCTAACATTCTATTTTTGTTATGAAAAATCAATTTTCAACTGTAAAATTAGGGGCAATTTTTAACTCCAAGGTCACTTAACTCACTTTTTCAAATGGAAATACCTTGGTACATTAAGTTTGATTGAAGGGTTGACAAGAAAAAATACATAATAACGATTTTTTTTATTAACACTTTTGGTCTCATTATCTTGAAAAGCATAATATAAAACTCTCCGAAACCAACCAAAGTACGAGGGTGGTTTGATAAGTCCGTGACTTTTAAAGAAAAATTTTTTTTTCGGCAAAAAATCATTTTATTTTTCTTCATTCTTCTTTGTAAGAAGAAAAAAAAACCGCTTGCGGTGGAATAAAATGAATGAATAATAGACAACACTAATTTTAATGGAAACGTCAATTTACAAACTCAACATAGGAACACAAAAAAAAAACAATCTACGAAATACTTAAGTCTTAAAATCGAAAAAAAATGAATTTTTAGACCGGCCCATCTTAGAAATCCAGCAAATTATTTTACGTAGAATTTATGTTGAGGAGTTTTAAATATTTTTACGATGGTGCTATTGGACTTTGGATACAAAAATTACTAATTATGATGATTATGAAAATAATGGTTCCTAACATGGGTGTTCAAAATATATACGACATATAGAACATCAACATAATGTCGAAAACCTTAATACAATTTTTTGTGAAATGCTTCCTAAGGAAGTTACACCAGGAGTTAAGAAGTTTCATCAGAAGTACACCCTTAAAGATGGTGAACATGGCGTTCTTAATTAATAATTTTTATAAATTCACTAACTATTTCTAACAGAAACCTTCTGAAAACTTGACATTTCTGGTGAAATGATATGAAAGTTCAATTATGTGTCACAGCCTACTCAAAAAGTTTGAACTTACAAATAGAAGTCTATTAACTGGATGCTCGTACATTTTATAGAAATGTAGGGACATGTTCGTATATACATATAAATATAGATATACGTAGGTATAACCTTTTCCTTCTCTATTTCCTATATTCGCCTGTTTTCACTGCTATGGGTTTATTTTAGTAGATATCAGTTTGGTTACGCTTTTGTTTCAATTTATGATTTTTTCTCAATTTGTAAAAAAAATATTTGACAAAAACAACGCTAAATTAATTCTCTTACTGTGGGTTCAATTTTATTACAATGACGTTACCTAGGGCACCATAATATATTTTATTGTTTGCTTATACAACGGATGTCACTGTAATTCACCGATGTATGTACCTATGCGACTCGAAGCATCAGGTTAAAATACACCTTAGGGGAATGCAAAATATAATAATGACCTCTCAGACCCCCTTTTTATATTCAGGAATAGCCCATTATTATTCTAATTTCCATTATTTATCTCGCTGATTTTACTTTGAGTTATTATAATACTGGTCTGGCTTGACGACAAAAAATTGTTAGATACGTTGGTCAATACACTTGCGTCGTATTTGCCTTATACATAAATTACACCAAATGCATGAATGAATAAAACGGTATATGGAGTCTTATACAGAGTATCAGGTAAATATCCTCAATATTCTAGGACCCACAGGGGTGTAAAAAGAAAAAACCGCTGCCAATGGAATCATAACTTCCTCATACATTTTTAATGCTTTCTCGAGTTATCGTGTACACAAGAAACAGGCAGATCGACAGTCTGACAGACAGACATAATTTTTTTCGCTTAAAATTAAAATCCTACACAGTAAGTATTCATCGAAACAGGGTGAATTAAGAACATTCAATATAAGAACATTCGGCTGGTCGGCCAACGCTGGCCACCAACGACCAAGTTACTCCAAGTAATCTTGTACACGTTGACCCAACTCATTAGCCCAACTAGTTGGCCAAACGTGTACAAGGGCCTTTAGATATGAACATGGTGAAATATATTGTGACGTGGTAATGAATCACCCAACGCCGGCCTCGGTAAAGAATAAACATCTGAGAATGACTTAGCTGAGTGCTGTTGCGAGAGACGTTCCAAACGAACGTCGATTGGACTGGAATGCTAGCGAAGTGTCCGGCGGCTTTCGCGATGAATCCAACGGGTTTTATAAGACCATGCCGGTACGGCCAGGGACTAGTTACTAACTAGTCCCTGGTATAAAGACTAACTAGTAGTTAGTCTTTATACCAAATAAATGGCGTGATCGCGGGCTTCGTAAAACATTAAAATATGAAATTGTACATAAATACATTAGTGTTTGTTAATTTAGTGCTTAATTCGTATTTGTATTTATATAAATAAATTCTGTTAGTTGAAAGTGCGTGTCCGATGTTTTTTAAATCTAACAAACCCTAAGTGAAAAAAAAAACTGGACGTTTTCCACGAAACACCGAACTACTACACTTTTCTCGACGCGCGTTTCGCCAAGATGCCAACTTGGTTGGCGAAACGCGCGTCGAGAAAGTGTAGTAGTTCGGTGTTTCGTGGAAAACGTCCAGTTTTTTGTTTCTACGCCGAAGGTTCCAGTACCCACTCCAAAACCCTAAGTGGACAAAACGTTACAATATGAAAGATATGTACAATATGAAATTCAAAACAAACCTCCCAGTTATGTGTAGATAGGAAGGTATAATACGTCGCATGCTGAATATCCGCGCACTACCTATTGTCAAAAATATTTGAAAGTGTCAGTCGTACACGATACTAAATATATACTAGAAAATAGTAGCAAACATGAAGTAGCGAAGTGAAATTCAAGCAAGCATTAAAAAATGAAAATTAGGTACTTAGATATCCAGCCATTTTGTGCTTATTCCAAATTTAAATAAATTCTCCATCTTACAATTTTACGTTTCGAAACCACATTCTAATGAAGATTTATGTTTACCATGTATGTTTAACATGTCGGTAAATTTTGCTTTTCACAACACTTTATGTTTAGCTACGGATCTGTACTTTTTGTATATTTATATTATCCTACATAAAATTATCATTTTACACATATATGTTTATGTTACTACTTACTATTCTAACAACAATTGTGTATTTTTGTGACAATGCATACATATTTCGCAATAAATTTAGTATTAAATTATGCAAATACTATCAGCCATGAATCCATATCAGCCGGTCGTGGCAAACAGGACATTCATTGATTTTTTATGAAAACACCTTTCGTTGTTACCACAGTTTACTTACACTGGCAAGTGCGTAATTCGAATATACCCACATTACAATGAAAACACACGTAATTTCACTTGTATGATCTAACGCTGTTTAAACAGGTCGACATAACAACTAACACTGTACCGACCCAGTCACACCTTGCATTACTTTTATGAATTTCCGTTTGATAAGTCTCGCACCCTACTTTTATTTAAATTCAAATTCAAAGGGTTTCTTTATTATGATGAATATATGCACTGTCTCAAAACGGGTTAGGTATATCAATATTGTTTGTTCTTGATATGCGACTTAAAAAATATGTTTGACTCGACAAACAGGAAAGCAGGCAAATATGGATATTCGTTTTTTCATTCTTTGGTTCTGGGAACATTTCGTAACACTAATTGTGACCTATTTCGGCCACATCTGAATGAAATGGGTCGCCACGGACCAGTTTTATCTACAGGGTAATGTGAATTAATCTGTAATTCGTCAGGGGTGCAAGAGCAAGTTTTAAAGATTCGTGTGGTTTACTATACATTTTGTTGTCCTTGGAATCAGTTTTGTGTTGATGGAGATAACTTGTTTGATGTTTATAGTACTAATGGTTCATGTTACTCTATTGTAAATAAAAAATTTAAAACACATCAAATATATGTCAAAACAATTCTGTTTCTCGAAAATTATCCGGATATATAAATTTGTATCTTAAATTTGTGTATTGAAGTGCCATAATATACAATATGTGTAAAGCCGACAACGGTCTGTTATAAAAAAAGGACAAATGCTACACTTCTCGTTCTAACGACCAGCGCAGTGAGAGGGGTCGGTCTTATTCCCTCACCACCTTCGATGCGTGTGCAAGGTAGTAATATTCAAAGCTTTTAAGCATTTGTTATCTGAAATAGTTAGTTTAGTATTTTTTTTTAATGCCGTTTCAAAGTTGTCCTACAAAGAACTGAAAAACCAAACAATTTTCATTAGCAGGCCTCATCTTTCTTTTACAACAAAAGTTACTACTTTTAGTATCATTTTGTAAGTACCGTGACTATTGTAAAATGTTATAGTTTATATAAATGGTCTGTTAGTCTGCTCAATATAACATAAAAATCAATAATAGGCTTTTATTTGAAGCCGTGACACAAAATTATTGACTTAGGAAAGCGATTTTTCAACCATTTGACTAAAATGGTTATAACCATTTTGATCTATTTTTTTTGTACATATCCAATCAGGAAGTGGTTTATAACCCCCTTTCGGTTTGACGTTGCTTTTAGGGACACCCTGTATATAAACATGAACATGCAGTCAATATTTTTTAATAAAGGCAAAAAAGTGTGCAAACAACCTCACATTAGATTTTAGTATTTCTAATGAAACGACGATGCTATAGACCAAAATTCGTCCTATATGATATTCCGCTAATTCAACCTAACACCCCCTAAGATTCTTTAGTCACTTGAATGACAAATAGGCTGTCACCAGGAAGTGTATGAAGGTCATTTTTCAAAGATTATTATAAGATTTATTCTTATTATTTACTTAGATTTTATATTTATTGTTCTTTCTATATTTTTTATATTTTCTTTTTTATTCTTATTCTTTATATGAATAAATAAATAATTTATTGGTGTTATACACTTAGTAGTCAATACAAATAACATAAAGTACAAAATAAAAATATATACAGAAACGAATATCAATACTAGCCAATATGAAAGTTTTAGAATTATCGTAGGTTTTTCTTCTTTATTTTTCTTCTTTATCTTTTTCTTATTTCTTTATTCTTTATTCTTATTCTGTTCTTTATATAAGTATGTTTTTACCGTAAAGATAACATGTAGTTGCATATATGTAGAGAAATAAAAAAGGACGTTTCAGTTACATTTTGTCTTTTTTTCTTTGTTTGGTCAAATTTATTTTATTTTGTCACTCCCGAAAAATTTCCTTTTCGACATTTCGGTACTATTTATTTCACACTACGGTATTTAATGTACAGAATAATCTTCTTTCCAAAATCGTAAAAAAAATAGGGTTGTCATTTAAAAAAGTTACCAATGATCTTACAGTTTGAAAAAGAGACGATCCAGAAAATACATTTATTTGAAAAATGTGAGCTTTGAAAAACAAAAATCACCTATGTAAAAACTTTGTGTAAAAACTCTTTTTACACTTCACGTATATATCATATCATTATACAGGGTGAACCAAAAGTCCAGCTACGGCTGAATAACTCGGCGAGAGTGCATTTTAGGGGAAAATATTATATTCAAAAGTTGTAGGATTTTTTCCTGGCTATTTAATGGTGACCTTGGACCTTGACCGTGACCTTAGAGGTTATTTAAAGGTCAAACCAATTTTTTAAATGAGACTATACTTTTGACAACGGAAATACAGAGAGCAGTAAATTTTGCGTTCAGATATGCTCTTCAGTGATCCCCTTCTTTGACCTTAGGGATCCTCACAAGGTCAAACTACGAAAATCCGCTACAACATGTAAAGTTCTTTTCGTTACGATTTCTCTAGTCTTATTTGGTGTTGACCATGTACCTACTCAGTTACTCGGCGGGGGGGGGGGGGGGGGGGGGGGGGGGGGGGGGAGGGGGGGGCGGCCCCGGAAAGAAACATACACGGGGGGGGGGTTGGGTTTTGTTTTGGTTTTTTTGGGGGGGGGGGGGGGGGGGGGGGGGGGGGGGAAAAAATGGGGGGAGAAAAAAAAACCCGGGGGGGGGCGACGCCCGCGGGGGGGGGGGGGGGGGGGGGGGGGGGGGGGGGGGGGGGGGGGATTTTAAAAAAAAAAAAAAAAAAAAAAAAAAAAAAAAAAAAAAAAAAAAAAAAAAAAAAAAAAAAAAAAGAAAATTTTTGGGGTTGTTTTTTTTTTTTGGGTTTTTTTTTTTTTTTGGGTTTTTTGGTGGGGGGGGAAAAAAAATTGGAGGAAAAAAAAAAAAAAAAAAAAAAAAAAAAAAAAAAAAAAAAAAAAAAAAAAAAAAAATTTTATTGGGGGTTTTGTGGTGTGGGGGGAGAAATTTAGAGGGTGTGGGGAAAAAAAAGGGGGAAAAAAAGAGGGAGTATGGGGGGGGGGGGGGGGGGGGGGGGGGCCGTGGGGGGGGGGGGGGGGTTTTTTAAGGGGGGAAAAAAAAAGGGGGGGGGGGGGGGGGTTTTGGGGGTTTTAATGTTTTTTTTTAAATTTTTTTTTCCCCCCGCTGATTTTGTATTTTAAGGGGTGGAAAAAAATTTTTAAAAAAAAAAAAAAAAATTTATTTTTTTTATAAAATTAAATATATTTTTTTTTTAAAAGTTTTAAGAATGGGGGGTTTGTAATCTTTTTGTAAGGTTTGTTTTTTTGGGTGGGGGGGGGGGGGGGGGGAAAGGGGGGAAAAAAAAAAAATTTATGGGGGGTTTTTAAAGTTTGGAAAGTGCGGCGCCGTCCACTAAAAAAGCTAGTGTAGAGCAAGGCCGAACTGTATACCCAGCTTGTGCAAGTCGAGCAGGAGACTACGTTGAGAACAGGAAAAAACAAAGCACTTCCCGTCAATTGTAGGTTTTTACCTGACTTTGAACAAAGCAATACCCCGGCGGGCACATCCACAAAATAAATTTTTTCTATTTTTTATTTTGTACTTATGATGTGATGTGTTTGTTTTTTTTTTTTTTTTGTTTGTGGGCGCTTTTTTTTTTTTTTTTTTTTTTTACCTCCAAAACCCAACACCCCCCCCCCCGGGCGGGGGGGGGAAAAAACCCCGCCGGGGGGGTTTTTTTTCCCCCCCCTTTTTTGGTGGCGCACCAAAGTTTTTTTTCCCCCCCCCCGGGGGGAAAAAGAAAAAAATATTAAGGTCCACCCGGGCACCCAAGGTGAGTTTCTACCTGTCTCGTTAAAGCTTATATTCAAAGTTATTGCCGCCAACTTCTGTAGCACGAATCTTTGGCTCGACCTTTAAATAACCTTTAAGGTCATGGTCAAGGTCAAATCCAAGGTCACCGTTACATATCCAGGAAAAAATCTTAATACTTTTGTATTTAACATTTTCCCATAAAACGCACTCCCGTCGAGTTATTCTGCCGTACCGAGGCTTTTGGCTCACCTTGTACAATGTATCAAATCGAAAAATAGCATGATGCCATAATTGTATTAAATGAAAAGAATGGAATTTGATTGTAGCAGATAATTCCTTAGACAGCAATTTTTATATTCTTAAAAAAGGTCGTTAACGGCAGATGTAGGATGTAATTTAGTATGTAGTTTTCTGACTGACTTAATACACACACAAATATAATGCGTATGCGTCTAATAAGCAGTAAGTAATCGTTTTACCTACAATCTCAGTAGCATATTATTATGTGTATGCTGAATCTCTAAAGGCATTTAACAATACAGTCGACAATGAAATTCGGTATTCCCTACCAACGCTATCGTTATACTGAAAATTATCGTGTAGTGATATGTAATTATCGAACATGTGATTCGTAGTTAACTAGGCACTATCAAATATCATGAAGGGTGCCGAAGCTAAACTTTCATCTGCGCTATTTTAAAGGTTAGACGGCGATTTGTTAAACGATCGGTCGTTCTCAGCATTACATCTGGACCACAATTGGGCATCTCACTGTAAGCGGTACCTGAAATAATTTCACTTGGGAATATTTAGATACTTTTATTGGCTGAGAAAAAAATACGTGACGACGCAGAGTTAAAATATATTTTGGAACGTTTGGTCAGCATATGTTCAACAGTTCAAGTCAATAAAACAATTAACAGAGGGAAAGGTGCATAATGTCGCATTGACGTAGGTCATAAATGAATATCTGTCCTGCCCGTCATTCTTATTTTATATTATTCTTTATAGAGTTTTCGCATCCACGGTTTGTTTGTAAAGTGAGAAACATTTAATTGCACATATTATGTAATTAAATATTATAAATAATATTTAACGTTAATTGCACATATTATGCACAGGGTTAGTTTTATAAATGAATACCCCTTTATTTACTTATTTTTAATTTTATTCAGACGGTTTTTTACATAAAATCCAGGTAAAATGAAGGTTACTAAAGCTCCTTAGTACAGGGTGTCCCAGGTCTTTTCATCAGGACTTTAGAGTTTTGTAGAAAAAAAATATTTTGGATAAAAAACTTTAAATAAACCGCTTATTTCAGAAACACTTTTTGAGAGTTTTTAGGAGGTGAAAAAAAACATTTTGTAAGTATATCTGATAATTTTGAGTAATACTGTAGCCTGAGGTCGAAAGTTTACCACTAAAGTGAGAATTTGTCATAAATAAAAGCACTATAAATATTTACGAAACTTCAAAAAAAATAAAAAAATGGACATAGGTTATTTCTGAAATGAAACACAAGTATAATTACAGAAACAGTGGCGTGCTTACGGGGATTCGGTGCTCACATATTATTTCAGAATTTCTACCAATGGATTTTTTTTCGAGTTTGACTGCTTCCACTTATTCTTTGAAAAAGTTCAGTGAAAAATGTAATTACAGTTATTTTCGTACTTTTTTATTTCAAAAAAATTCTTTTTATTTAAAAATTTTATTTAAAAAAAATATATACCTAACCTGACAAGTATTGGAAAGTTCTCAAAGTATTTTTTTTATGTAAAACAAATCGCTTGTGGAAGATGACAGTGGTTATATTTTTCATTATAGTTTAAGGATAAGTGGAACCTGTCATACCCGAAGAAAATTCATTGGCGTAGATATTATGTAAATAGAGGGACCTTGTTATTCACCTAATTATAATACTATATTAAGGTGAATAATGATAATTATTCACATTAAAATACTTACGACTATTAAAATACTTAATAACGAACTGTTCTAAAATCCAGAACTATTCACTCCTGATATGCACGGATGTCAGAGAAAATTGCTACTTTAAATATGTAGAGCATTGCTGAAAACATATAATTTGAATTACTACTAATATAAATTTAATTACAAATTTTAACTATGATTTTGTTAAGAGTTTAACAGAAACTGAGAAAAGAGTTTGGATTCAGTTTTCTTAAGATCATAATGGAACAAAGTGTTTCAACAATTTTAATGTATTTGTAATGTACAACATTAAAATGCTGTTTTGAGGAATGTAGGTAGTATAACAATAGAGTGAATTCATTGTCAGATGTTTCAGATGCCTTCTTCAATATTCCAAAAAAATCACTAATCAGTAATGTTATTGTTCTGTGATTAAACGCAGTCATTATGAATAAATAGTTCTAAGAAATGGTTTGTAGCATAGAGAAGATAAAACGATGACTAAGTACTGCATAAAGCTGCATTTTTATCATGTTGTTTTGTTTTCAATCTAATTTCTTATTTATAGCAGCATATTCGAATATCGAATCATAATACAGCGAAAAAATCTATGATGACAAATTGTGCGTCTAATTTTAAACTGAAACATACGGCTATCAGTTTGAGTCGAACGAATAAATCACTGCATCGTAGAAAATGTCTTATAAAAAGAATAATTTACTATTACTTCCGAAAAAGAATTATGTATGTAATAATCTTTATTATTCAAATAGGAAACCTAATATACACAAACTTCATATGTGTTTACAAGTGGTAAACAATTATTACTTAAATCTATCCATATACTATATACTAGTGCATATATTAATTTTATGTTACATTATACACGGTGGAGACTTTAACTGGAATATATTTGCTAGCGGGGTGGTGAATGATTTTTCAAAAAAATTCCCGAGACACGTCAACTTTTAAATGTATTTACCTACATTTTGCAAGTAATGTGAAAAATATAGCCCTTCAGGGGTGGCTGAAACCACCCTCGACATGATTTTTTCAAATGCAACCCTATGGCTTGTGACCCCTCATTGTAAAGCTGGTGGAAAGAGGAATCCAACGCACTGATCAAATTTTAATTTTTAGTATGTTTGTAGGGTTGCATACAATTAAATTTTATAGTTTATTTTATTTTTAACGCAACAATTTCGTACTCAAAATGTGTGTTGTTTAGTTTTGGAATGTAAACCTTACTTTTCATATGTCCCCACAAAAAATTCCAAGCAATTTTTTGCCACAACTGATATTTGTTATTTTTTGCTAGTGTTTTTACACGGCCGCAGAGAATAATTTAGTTTGTATGCTGTATTCAGAGTTTGAAACGAAGTGTTATTTCAAATTGGTGAAAATGTCTTATTTAACTGAATCACTAAAAATCGAAATTTTCAAGATCTCCAGATCTTACACCACTGGATTTCTTTTTGTGGGGACATCTTAAGTAGGGTTTACATTCAGAAACCCAACAATATAGCAGATCTGCAGGAAAGGATAAGAGAGGAAATCGGAAAAATAACACCGCAAATGTTGCATAATGTAAGGGACGAAACCTACCACAGACTGGGATGCTGCCAATAAGTGAATGGTGCACATTTTGAACAATTGTTACGTTGAAAATAAATTTAATTTTTAAATTGTTTTAATTGAATGCAACCCTACAAACATACTAAAAATTAAAATTTGATCAGTGTGTTGGATTCCTCTTTCCACCAGCTTTACAATGAGGGGTCACAAGCCATAGGGTTGCATTTGAAAAAAATCATGTCGAGGGTGGTTTCAGCCACCCCTGAAGGGCTATATTTTTCATATTACTTGCAAAATGTAGGTAAATACATTTAAAAGTTGACGTGTCTCGGGAATTTTTTGAAAAATCATTCACCACCCCGCTAGCGAATATATTCCAGTTAAAGTCTCCACCGTGTATATTAAACCTACTTACAAATAAAAAAATGTGCAAAAAAAATACAGTTTTTTAAATATTAGTGAATTATGAAAATTTTATTTAATTCTATATTCATTTTTTGAATAGCCATATCCAGATTTTTGTCACTTATTGCAATTAATGTGTCATCGGCAAACAAATTAAGGAACTCACAGTCTGTACATTGGATAATATCATTGATATAAATTATAAATAAAAATGGACCTAATATGCTCCCTTGAGGAACTCCAACAGTATTTCTTATTGTGGTAGAAAATGTATTATTTATTTTAGTAATTTGAAACCTGTTTGTTAAATAACTTTCAAACCATTTGAGTGCTGTACCCTCAATGCCATAATTTTTTAATTTATTTATTAATATGTCTCTATTTATTGTTTCAAATGCTCTCTTGAGATCTAGAAAAACAGCAACAACATATTCATCATTATCAATTTTTTGTGTCCAGTTAGAAATTGTAAGTTGTAATGCAGTTTCACATGAATGTTTTTTTCTAAAGCCGGATTGATAGCTATGAGTAAATTATGTGTATTAAAATATTCTGTTAGTTGTTCATTTACAGCTAGTTCTAAGATTTTTTCTGTTGCTGGAAGAGTATTTATAGGTCTAAAATTACATGCTTTATTTGTATTTTTTATTTTTTCAATTGGTGTTATAGTACTAATTTTTACAGCTTATCAGGTACAACACCAGTTTGTAAAGATAAATTAATTAGTGTTAGTAATGTTGGACCCAGTACAGTAATCGTATTTTTAATCATTCCTGCACTATATGGATCATTATTATTCATTTTATTATCGAGGCTTAAGATAATTCTGTTTAAATCTTCATTAGTTAGTAGTGTAAAGCTACTAAATTTGGAAGCTATAGTGTTAAGGTTATTTGATGACCAAGGTGGGGTACTAGGTATTGTTGAAATAATGTACTCAATGCTGTTAACAAAATAATAATTAAAATGATCTGCGATTTCCTTTTCCGTTGTAGCAATAATTAGAGAATTGTCAGTATTGAATATAATTTTATTGTTACTAAAATAATGACTTTTGTTATCAACTAATGATTTAAGGCGTGTATGACATCTATGACGTACATCTACATCTATGACGTACATCTGTACATCTGAACCACCTCCCTCCTACTAACTACCCTCCCCTTCCACGCAACGCCCCCTCTCTAATATCATAAGCATCCACAATACAAGCACGATTAACACGGAGTAACAAAATATATATAAATTTTTTTTTCGTTAAAACTAACCTTCCGTAAACAATCCACCAGTACAAATCGGCATTTATTGACAAATGTATGTAACACTGTGCAAAAAATATACATATGTGCAAAATTACATTTTAATACAAGTGTAAAAAATGTGAACGTTTTAGCACACTTTGCTTTACCTAAATCCACAAATATCTCAATTTAATGCACGTAGACACCAGTATTATATTAAAATAACCAAATATCGTGTAAGAGAACACCAAATTACATATATTTTTGCCAAAACTGTCATACTGATGTATCCTGTCACTTACTTCTAACTTTGTATAATAATTAAGGAGGGTGTAAACATGTATGATATACATGCATGCAACATAACTTAATATAACCACTAAATGACTTTTAAATACTAAGTATATTACATAACTGTACTTGGGATAAAGTGAGGATCTTTAGGTATTTTAGTTCTAAAAGATCTAACTAAAAAAGGATTTAGGTATAACTACCTAAAAAGCTCCCTCCTAATAAAACATAATAGCACCTCCTGTAACTACAGGGCGTGCTATTTAAAAAAGACAAACATGGATTTTGATTTGGAACACCCGATACACAAGGAAATATTTTAGTGTTTAACATTGTTGCTGGATAATAGAACTTACTTCGCTACAGCAATACAATATACAGAATAATCTCAAAAATGACAAGTACCTATAATTACTTACATACGATGGTAGTAAATACCTGCTAAATAATATAATGTCTCCGCTTTCCAAGTATTGAATTGATAGCCGCAGAAATAGGGACAATGTTAGTCAACTTTCTTAGCTTAGCTAAGAGGGTTGTAATAACCAGATGGTGGAACGCAGAAACAGATTTATACAACCCAAAAACTCCTAACAGGTGTTTGACTCAAAACGTGACTATTTAGTAAATATAAAAACGTTTTGACCAAATGTTCACGAATGTTCACGAAGCACCGTCCTTCTTAATTTTGCAAGTATTAACTGCTAACGTCTTATATTATACCCTCGAAATATTTGTTTGTATTCTTTAAAAATGATATATATGTACTACCTATTATACTAAACGTCATAGTCACCAGAGTATGATAGTTATTACTAAAAATAAATTATAATAATAAAAAAAGTATTTGTACAACAAAACATCAACTCTGATACAAATTATTGACAGAATAATTCTCAAGGCCGACTATACTCCTTTTTTGGAGTCAAGAATGTGTATTTTTTTACAACTGGATTGGGAAATCCCTTAAATGAGTTTATACCAATTTTTGCTTGTTTTTAGTTAAGGTTTGTTCAATACTTCCTTTATTTGCAATTATTAATTGCAAATACCATTATTTAAATTTTCCTATAAAACTCATAACAACCTATAAAACTCAAAACACTAAACATAAAACCACTACTAAAACTAACACTAAACAAGTTTAAACTAAACTAACTAACCTAAACACTACTAACAACACTAAACCTAAAACCACACAAAACAAAACAACCGACGCTATTAAGATGTAACCCCATGACCTGCTACGATTTTTTTATGCTCCCGAAATTCAATATGACAATTTAGCAATTTTTTTATTTAAAATCTGAATCCATAGCGTTAATCGAGATCCCTCAATATTCCCGCGAAATATGCGAAATTTGAAAAAGGGCAGTATAGAAGACTTTTCTTTCAATACGATCTCAAATAAGAGTCAAGTGTGCTACGGAATTATATCAAGACAGTTTAATGCTACCTGGAATCGCTTAAACGTGTCAACAATTGGGGATCAGATTGAGTTAATTTTTTTGAGATTCTGGAGTGGATACTGGAACCTTCGGCGTAGAGACAAAAAACTGGACGTTTTCCACGAAACACCGAACTACTACACTTTTCTCGACGCGCGTTTCGCCAACCAAGTTGGCATCTTCAGGGAGAAGATTAAAACTAAATTCTAGCCTACACACTTGCACTATTTAGACCAAATTTGTTGCCACGGTTCACTGAACCGTAACTGTCTTTGTTTATCAGAGCAAACAGTGGACTGGTGGGTATCGGACCATTGTCCTTATTCATACTATTGTTACACTTAGTGATTTCTAAACTTTCAAAAGCATCCAACTGTGTACTGTTTGTTACATTTCTAATTAATTTTAAATAATTTATGTCTATCCTATGGTTGTTATCGAAAGCGTGTTGGGAAACACAATATTTTTCTAGTCAATATAGATCTTTTTTGTTTGCCCAATATACTTTTGATCACAATCTTTACAACTTATTTCGTATATTCCTGACTTTTCGTTATTGTCGATTTTGACTTTGGGGTTACCCAAAGCGTCTGTAGTTTATTTTTTAGAATTATAAACCAAATTGATATTAATATTTTTAAAAATTTTATCTAGCCCGCGGGTGAATTTAGGTTCATATGGTAACGAAGGAAATTTCGAATTGTCAGTATCTCTACGAAAAGTTGTGGAATTGTACAGGGTTCTCTTAAATTTATGCTTCCTTATTAACTTATCTATTAAATGGACTGAGTAATCGTTACTCTTAGCTATATTCTTAATCAATTGTTTCTCATGTTCAAACCTCTCTTTACTGAGGAGAAAATTTAACAAACGGTGAATTAGAAAATTAAAACTTGCCATTTTATGTTGAAAAGGGTGGTGTGAATCGTTGGGAATATATCTAAGAGTCGCGGTTTCTTTCCTATATACATCAAACTCTAACTTATTTTCACTATTTCTAATAACTAATACATCTAAAAATGGTACTTCATATGTAAATTTTATAGTAGGGAAACGGTTATTTAATTTGGCAACAAAATTATCTAAACTAATTGCTTTTGTATCAAATACCGCGAAGATGTCTTCCACATACCTGAACCAAACTCTAGGGAAATACTCGAATTTATCTTTTACTTCTGTCTCAAATTTACTCATAAAAAGATTTGCAATGAAAGGTGACAAGGAGTTACCCATTACCGTTCCCTCATGCTGTTGAAAATATTCACCAATATACTGAAAACAATTTTGATTCATACAAATACTAGTAAGGCGAATGTATTCCTTAATAATTTTATCGTCTAAACCATTTAATTCGAGTAATTCCCTGAGGTAGTCCAAATTTTGCGGGATTGGGACACTTGGAAACAATGAGCATACATCAAACGAGACCAAAATTTCACCTTCTTGCAATTGGATATTTTTTTTTGGGATATTAGATAATCGTTCAGAATTTTTTCAGTTTCAGTTCACAAGAACTTTTGAGTCAGAAAATATTTGTTGTTATATATCCTTCAATATTAAAGTATGCATACAGGGTGTTTCTAAATGAAGAAGCATTCATGATACCAGTGAATCTGAAGGTCAAAATAACATTAGTACCTTAGTCCAATGTTGCACCCCTGTTGAAATACAGAGCCGTAAACGTTTCTAAGTCAACATACATTTATATCCAGACCCCTTAAGAATGGAAACGATGGCGTTAAAAAATTTGTATTCCCATTTGAACTGGGCTTTTTTTATTAATATATAGAACGTCAAAAACTCAAGATGATACGAGGTGTGTAAAGTAATGAGACTTTCAACGTAGCCCCCGATCTAGCAACACTGCGGAGACGGGACTTGGAATGCACCTTCAGCATAAGTTTGAACTTGTCAGAGTTATTTGTTTGTTCTTTGTGATTGTTTTCGTAAACCGTTTTTTTCTAGTGCTTTTTAAAAATGAGTGACATTAATTTTTAGCAACGGTGTGCTATAAGGACACAATGCAACGGATACTTTTGAAAAACTTCAACATGCCTACGGAGACAGTGTTTTTTCCAGAGTCCCGGTTTTTAGGTGGTTTAAGGCATTCTCAGAAGGAAGAGAGTCGATTGAAGATGATCCGGCGGAAGGCCTTCATCTTCAAGAACCGAAGAAACTGTCTATAGAAAACGCGATCTTGTGCGTTCAGATCGTCGGTTGACAACAAGAATGATCAAGGGAGAGTTAAATTTGAATCACACTATTGTTCATCAGATTTTGACCAACGAATTGTGGATGAGAAAAATGTGTGAAAAAATGGTTCCAAAAAATCTTTCGCAGGAAAAAAAGGACACCAGGAGAGAAAGGTGTCGACTTTTTGGAATCGATTGAAAATGATCCCCGTTTTATGGAACGTGTCATTACTGGTGATGACACTTGGATGTTTGAGTACGACTCGGAAACCAGCTCTCAGCTCTCTAAGACACAAAAATGCAAGAATGAGCAAGTCGAAGATCAAACGCATGCTGATTTGCTTTTTTGATAGCCAGGGAATTGTCCACAGAGTTTGCCCCTCCAGGCCAAACAGTAAATCAACACTTTTACAGAGAGGTTCTGGAAAAACTTCGAAAAAAGGGTCATGGGTGTGAAGACAAAGGTGTCAAGATGGGTGTCAAGAACAACTGGATGTTGCACCACGACAATGCCCCTTGTCACACAGTCAATTTAGTCAACGAGTGTTTACCCACTAAAAACATTCATGTGGCTCCTCAGCCTTCTTATTCGTCTGACTTGAGTCCTTGTGACTTTTTTCTCTTCCCGAGATTGAAAAAATCACCTCAAAGGACGTAATTTTGGGACCATAGAAAACATTCAAACTGCTGTAACCGACCAGCTGAAGGCTATTACAGTATATGAGTTCCAGCACCGATATGTGGAATGGAAGAACCGTCAACCGTCTCCAGCGCTGTATGGCTTCTCAAGGAAGTTATTTTGAAGGAGACAATACTGAATACCTGAATAGTTCGAATCTGATATTCGATAAAACAATTTAAAAAAGTCAGTCTCATTACTTAATTTACACACCTCGTATATTAATTTTTAAAGCCTACTACAATTATTTTTCTATCTAAAGAATACTTAACTTTATTTAACGATTTTTTTATTCAAAATCTAATTACACCAGAGGATTCAGCAGCCCTTCAAAAAAAAAACATAAAATCCTTTTTTTGAAATTTTCGATTAGATGAAAATTAAGAGAAATAAATGGTGTGTCAATTTCATGGAACCAACCTTATACTGTATTTGTTATATGCTTTCTTTATTACTTTTTTTGTGTAATTTCCAAAACTAACCCTGTATGTACTTATGTACCTACTTACATAAATATATGTATAATGAATAATAATATAGAACTAACAAATAATAATTAATATTAAACATTTTATAAGATCTGACTAAGATATTAACTTGAATCTTGTTGATCATGGCCAACCGCAGTCTCCTGTAAAATTAAGTTTTCCGACTTAATCTATTTCAGTATTAAAGCAGCCGTTTGGAGCAGAATATGTCCTTCACAGTAATTTAGATTGCAGTCAGGTGGTCTGGCTATCCATAACGTCGAAATTCTGGTCAAAGTCGCCGCGGACGGACGATCATTAGACATCTGGTCTATTGGGCTTGTGCCCCTCGGAATATTTTCGTATTTTGATGAAATTTCCTAGAGACTAAACAAATGGTTAGCGGCTAGTTAGACGTTGAAAAGGGGGCGGCGAAACGAAATATAAACAATGTAAGGACGAAGACGCGTACCTTGGAGCACGCTTTAACACACCCACGCACGTGCGTCACTAAGATGAGAGTCGAGGTGCGTGCCGTTTTTGTTTGTCGACCTCATAGGTACTATTTTCTCGCTATTTATAGAGTACCAAATTAAATAAGATAAGACATTGACATTTTTAATGTGCATGTGTCAAACGTTGTTTTTATACCAGATATTCAGTCCACCCTTATCTCTTTGGTATCCATAGAGGCGAAAATATTTATCTCATAACTTAAATACGGCGTCAAAAATTGTAAACAATATTTATAAATATTAACTAGATATATTGACCCTCGTGACAAATACTATCATGAATGTCAGTGCATTTAAACATTTTGACAAACTCTCAACTCGATAAACATGTAAGACACAATCGAGTTAAGATGGCTTTTATTAACAAGAACAAATGAATCGCTTATTTTTTTAAACAACCCGTCACATGCGTTCAGTTATCAGAATAAAAAAAGTTTAATTACCCTATATACCTAATTGTTTTTTGTTTTCAATGAAACTGTAGTAAATTATAGAGGATAATGATGTTGTTAATATAGAGACATCCAAAAAAAACGTCATCAAAGTTGGCCGAGAAAAAAAGACGTATTTCTATTCTTAATCGAATTTATAACCTTATTGTATTAACTTGTCAAGACTGTCACATCATATGACAGCCATTGTTTATTTTACAAATTGTGACAGTCGCTTGTCAAAAGTTTGACATAACCAAAAAGCTTAGACATGACCGCTATTTCCATCTCTCTCGTTCATAGCCAGAGTTGATGACGTTTTTTTTGGATGTCTATACGTATTCCATATCAAAACTGAACAAAACTACAATAATTACCTTGTTCTAAGATTATTTTGAAAAAATGGACTTGGGTTATTTCTAAAATAAAATGTAGACCTCTCTTAAAAAAATATATTTATTGTCTACTGAATTTTTAGCAGTAGTGAGGGGAAATTTGAAGGTCCGCCATTTTGTAAGAGAGTAAGAAAACCCAATTGCAGCAGACCGGTTTCTCGCAAATGTGTATTAATACCTAAACATGATTATGGAGTAGATTCATGATGGTAACAAAACATTGTGGTCGTTATAATGAATGTAAATATTATTTATAACTTCTCTGTAGTAAATAGGAATTGTTTTATTTTCTATTAAGCACTCAGTGATGTTTTAATGTGAAGATATATAGGTGCAAAAAGAACATTTTCGAAATTATTTAAAAAACAGAGAACAGAAAAAAGGAAGGGGTTTAGTGCAATAATAATAATAATAAACAAAACTATATTCAAATATAATATATAAATAAGTTTACAAAATGTTCATATAATTTATCACATATTTATCTAATTGTATGTAAAAATATGACAACAAAAATAATAATAATAAAAAAAAACTGGACGTCTTCCATGAAACACCGAACTACTACACTTTTCTCGACGCGCGTTTCGACAACCAAGTTGGCATCTTCAGGAGAAGATTAAAACTAAATTCTAGCCTACACACTTGCACTATTTATACCAAATTTGTTGCCGCGGTTCACTGAACCATAACTGTCTTTGTTTATCAGAGCAAACAGTGGACTGGTGGGTATCGCACCGTTGTCTTTATTCACACTACTGTTACACTTAATGATTTCTAAACTTTCAAAAGAATCCAACTGTCTACTGTTTGTTGCATTTCTAATTATTATTATTTTTTTAATTATTTATGTCTATCCTATGGTTGTCAAAAGCGTATTGGGTAACACAAGATTTTTCAGTTCTGCCATATTCCAAATGAGCCATGTGTTCTTTAAATCTATTCAATATAGATCTTTTTGTTTGCCTAATACACCACAATCTACTTATTTCGTAAATTCCTGACTTTTTCTTTTGTTGGATTACTTTTTTTTTGAATTAAACCAAATTGATATTAATATTTTTAAAAATTGTATCTAGTCCGCGGGTGAATTTAGGTTCATATGGTAACGAAGCAAATTTAGAATTGTCAGTATCTCTACGAAAATTTAGTAGAGATACTGAAATTCGAAATTTGCTTCGTTTTCACCCGCGGACTAGATAAAATTTTTGAAAATATTAATATCAATTTGGTTCATAATTCTAAAAAATAAACTACAGACGCTTTAGGGTAACCCCAAAGACAAAATCGACAATAACGAAAAGTCAAGAATATACGAAAAAGTTGTAAAGATTGTGATCAAAAGTATATTGGGCAAATAAAAAGATCTATATTGACTATATTTAAAGAACACTTGGCTTGTCCACTGTTTGCTCTGATAAACAAAGACAGTTACGGTTCAGTGAACCGTTGCAACAAATTTGGTATAAACAGTGCAAGTGTGTAGGCTAGAATTTAGTTTTAATCTCCTGAAGATGCTAACTTGGGTGGCGATACGCGCTTCGAGAAAAGTGTAGTAGTTCGGTGTTTCGTGGAAGATGTCCAGTTTTTTGTTTCTACGCCGAAGGTTCCAGTACCCACTCCAGGAACAAAAATAATATCTTGTTAAATAAAATATTCATATGACATGATATTTATTTATAGATTTCTGAATAAGATGAATCCATAAACACTTTTTAGTACAGTCTAATGTATGTTTTTTTAATTAGTCTAACAAAATGTGGATATACTATATGTATACATACTATATGTTTATTATACTATATGTATAGTATCTGGAAGTAGGGATTCCTTAGTAACTCCTTAGATTCTTGCACTATGAATGTTGTTGTAAAGTATAGTAGACATTTGCTTACGTTATGATTCCATACACATGCATGTAAAGTCTACATGCGAAGAAGCATTGGTTACAGAACGTATTTGCTATGAAGTAAAAGCAAAACATCATACATCCAAAACGAGCAAAAAACCTGCAGCTGCTGCATTTGCTTTATACCTTTAAATGTTAATTCGAATATATGCTGGGAGTATTTTACATATGAGACTCATTGATTCACACGATTTCGTGCGAAACAATTCTTTCAAAATGGCAAATAGGTCATATTAAAGTATCGAAAGTGTCGTAACTATGAATTATGAAGAAAAATTAGTATATTACAGTGTTTTTTTAAAAATATACTATTTTAGTGGACTATTAAAAACATCTCATCACCTCATATTTCATGAATATTTGGTAATTTATAATTCCATAATGTAAATTAGCAGTGGCTAATTTAACGGTTAATTACTTGGTGAGTTCTGTGATGAATAAGAGAAATCGTTTAAAGAAACATAAATGCAAATATCACTATCTTCATATCATTGTAACATGTAACATATGATTTCGTAATTAGGCATTTAATGGTAAGATATAAATCTATCTGTCGATGCTTTTGGAATTTGCATTTTTAGCGTGGGTAGTATATGATTACAATAATTTGTCTTAATTGATTTAATAATATACCCCCGGTTCGAAGTTGTCAATTATTTTTTCGTTAAAACAATTTGCTTCACTATTAAAATTATCAACTTTCGCTTTATTTACATAAACGTTAGTTCTCCAAAATTTTCGTAATACCTAATGATGGATGCAAAAACACGCCAGCGTTGACAGATATTAAAAATTATTTATGTAGTCATATATTTCTTTTAGTCCCTTTTACCTGTTCATGTTGAACAAGATGTTTACTTGAGAGATAATTATTAACAGCACGTTAAAACAAACGTTACATCAAACTTTTTATGAATGTTGAATAATTGCGAAGTTTGATGAAAGCAGGTGATTTAAAGTACCATTTCACTTTTGTCATTAAAATTAAAAGGTAAGATGTAAATAGAATATTACAGATTTTAGGTTCACGACGAACTATAGGTATAGTCCTCCTAATTTTAATTGAAAATGATAAATACGCCTGGGGAACAAAAAAGCGGTGCAACTTTATGATTCCATGGGCGTGCATATATCTTTTATAAATTCGAAAATTGTGAAATAATTGTTTTCATTCAAATCAATATAGGAGATTAAAATTAGCCTGCATACAAAACTCTTAATATTTGTAATATAATTTGCTGTAAATAATGCTCATTTAGCCAGACAATCTCAAAAAATTGTCTGTGTTAATAAACCTAGCTGAAATACACGTCACTGGCGCCTTAAACACGTAGAATTTCTAAAGTCGTAAATCATTTTAATGACGTCGTAAAAAATTTATGGCACAGTGGACCGAATAAGTATTTGGATGTATTACATATAAAGCAATCCTATAGTATAATGTTCAGCATTTGCTGGTGCATTCGCGGCATCGCGTTGCCGGCTCTTCAAAATTTTCTTAAGTATAGTAACATACATAAAGTTGTTTTAATTTATAATTATTTTTTCCAGCAATTTTAAACGCTTTATTTTAATGCTATATAATAAATTTATATCTATGCATTTTTTTTAAATGTTTCCAAACTAGCTTTCTAAGAACGTCACGAACTAACATACTTGTATAGTGAGCTTAGCAATTTTAGAAAATATATCTGAAAACCTTGCTTTTTTCTACCTATTTTCAATTTAGAATGGAAATAGGAGTACACACTGCCATGATATTTAGAATAGGACAGCCTAAACAAGTGTCTAATAATCAGGCCTATGATGTATCATTTGACGTTATTTATAACAGCGCTATTATAATTCTTATCCAATCAGGATCTGGCTTTTTAAATAAATCCGATTTCCGATTGGCTAGAGCTGTTAACAGCACTGTTATAAATAACGGCAAATGATACATCATAGACGTGAATAAATAATAAGTTTTGTTTTCCTTAGATGACAGCTTTAACATTGTGTAGAAATAGTCAAATACCAACCTATTTTGACCAACATCTACGAAGATACAGACAAAGATTTCGGTGATCAATGAGTTTTTCGCCAAAATTTATTGTGGTTATAACTTTTGAACTATTTGAAGATATTAATTCACGTTTGGCATTGTATTCTGTTAAATATCAACAATTTGATATAGCGAAAAACTCCATAATCTAGTGTTGATTGTGTTCGTTCAAAAAAGTTCACCCAAGACAAGTTTTTTCTAAATCATTTGAAAAGCACATATGCAAGGGCAAACGGTGAGTACTTTTTTCCACGCCTCCAAAGGATTTTAGGTACATGACTCAAATTTTGACATAACTTTTAAAGCATTAGATTTTTGAACATTATGGTAATAGAAGTAAAAGTCAAAACTAATACTGTACTACTGTTTATCAGCTGATTATGTCTCTATTTTCTGCCATAACTTTCTGCCAGATTTCCAAAATTACAGGACTGTATTAAGTTTATAATGTTCGATCAAAAAAGTTCAGTTGGTATGTATATATTTCTTGTATTATTCTCACTATCTAAATACAACAAGAGTGCCATTTATTTAGTAAAAACCTAAAACCCCACTGTACCCTCTTACAAGTGATAAAAAATGACAGTGTGTTAATGTTTCACCCCCCTGGTACTAAAGTGTCAAAATGATTCTGATTATTTATTGTCACGCTTCAAAATTTTTATGACAATACTAAATTTCGTGATTTTATGTCTAACAATTGTCAAAGATATCAAATGATCAAAAACGATCTTCAATTCTATCTGTAATTCTCTCAACCATCTGTAATTCCCTCAGTAAGCTCTTTATAAAAGTGCTTTGTTAAGGTTTTCGACATCAATTCATTTGTGCTACATGTCTTCTAATTTCTGGATACCTATCTTGCATACCTATCTTTTAAAATTTGAATAAACTCCCAACATTAACATTGCTGACAAGGTGTCACTTGTGACGTTGAGGGTAAAAAAAAGATAATTTAGTTATTAAAATAATTTGCGGAAGTCTATAAAAGTATATAAAAATTAGTTATGATTTAAAGTCAATCAAGAAATATTACTTCTGGACTTCTACAACTGCAGTCACCTACATGGCTGATCTTTTCGAGCGAAAAAACTCATAAATCGCACTGACGTGACGTTTATAGTGGCAAGGTGTTACTTGACATGTTTCAAAACAAAACGATTCAGTAAAACTGAGCTACCTGATGGCCAAATCGTATCAGGTTTCATATCTACAATAGATGCAGATAAAGATAAGGAACAGTTTTGCAGGGTACCTTACGGCAAATCCGATCCGTTGGTAGCGACTTCGACTTCGATACACATAATTTTCCCTTAAAGATTGTTTCAGCTGCCATGAATAAAGACTTGCAAAGATGATCCTCCATTTCATATGTTCCTTGATTTCCATACTTAATAAATAATGCATTAATTTGATATTTTTTCCAGAAGTTTTATTTTTTATGTTTCTTGTTATTCTGACACATTAGTACCTAGCTAAAAATATAGTTACTTATTTTAAATTAAATATACAGTTTTGTTATATTGTATTTTTATTAAATCATAAATTGTTATTAAATCAGCAATGTTAATAATTTGCAAAGTAACTAATCTTATATACTTTTTAACTATAAAATTTAACTATTCCAGGTTCATTACAAATTGAAAGTCACCTATTGTACAACAAGAAAATAATAAATAAGAAACAGCTGCTTAAGAAATCACTATTTCCACATATAATATTTCCACATTAACTAATCAAAATTAATTGTAAATTTCTAACATTGGGTTATGTACCTACTTAAAATTTTGATATTTGAATTATATCCGTTACGGCTTTTATGACATTTATGACTTGTAACGTCCTCTATTACCTATACGACATTTGTTATCTGCATGACTTTTCTGACAACTACCTCTATGACCTCTATTATATCACCTGTATAGTTTTTATGACGTTTTTGACTTCCTTGAATCTTTTGACCCGATCATCTTTATGACCTTATAGGCCATATGATTATGTCTTTTATATCTTTATGACCTTATAGGCCATATAGGCTAATATTGACCTATGCGACCTTATGACCTAGTTAAGTGGATATAGAAGAAGAAATGAGATTAGGGATTTAATAACGCGATATTTGAATTCTTCTACCTCAAAAATCTGTGAAACATTAATATTACTTCCTCCACCTATACAAAGAACCAGTATATGTATATTCTGTAGACAAAGAAAAAATATATTTTGTATTACCTCCCTAAATATCAATGTAGACATTTATTTGAGAAAAGATTATTTACTTTGCTAAAAACATTATTTTGAAATGTGTTTTTTGTTATTTAGAAAAATTGCATATTTTATTTATTGTCTTCTGTTAACTTCACGGTTGGATACTGTAACTTCAAATGTTATACGGTGTGGATACTACTTATGAAATACGATTATATTAAGTGGTATTTAGGACAATTATAAAAAAAAGTACAGAACTTTTGGATCATGTTTTTGAATCTGAATGTTGGTATTATATATTTTTATATTTTCGGATTCTGTTAAATCTTTTGAATTTAGCGACATACAATACTTATTGTTTAAATGATAAAGATAATGATTTTAAAGAGATTTCATGAAAACACAAAAGTAGGTAAAATGAAGTTTTAAAACAAAACAATATTTTTCAACAGAGCTTCCTGTTATTTGTTTTAACGTATTAATTGTTCGAACAGTTCTCCATTGACTTCTTGACAAAGGCGTGTCTGTTGTAAAACGCTTGCCTAACTTTCTTTAAAACTTGAAGCGAAATATTTTGTATTTCTGAGCGTATTTTGTCTTTGAGATCATCAATGTTACCTGGCTTAGTTACATATACCTACTTTACTCTTGAGATAACATCACAGAAAGAAATCTAAAGTTGTAAGATCTGGTGATCTAGCTGGCCACTGTGTACCTCTTCATCCAATCCATCTATTTTTTTTTTAATAGTTTCTTACATTTGGAGGATATGGGAGTGTTGTTTCCATTCGGTAGGGTCGGATCTATGATATCTAGATATAAGCATGCCCGCGCAGGAACAATTTCATCTCTAAGTAAATTGAAGACCTTGGTGCAAAAACCGGCCAAGTTCACTTCTGGGTGAAATTGTGTTTTTTCCACTGGTTATATAATTTAAAGCATCCTTGATCGATTGGTGCAAAAATCAGACAAGTCCAGCGTATATTAATGGTTTGAAAAGCTCGAAGGACTTGGCTGACCATACTATTTTTTGACAAAAACCAGTCATATCCAGGACTTGGTCGATTTTTGCACCAACGCTGATAATCACGGAGTGGAGGACATGACCGTCGCCGATCGCGAGCTCCGCTTATTAGACGACAGACATGCTTTCCGACATGTTATTGTTTCTTATTTGTGTGTGTGCCCCGTGGACGCAGTCTGTTGTTTATCGTGTGTAGTAACGTATAATAACAGTGTGATTATATCACAAATTATGTCATCCGATGAGGTTAGAGAACCTTATATGTCAACAGGTAGTGAGTATCTGCCATCTGATAGCGATCAGCCTAGTATTAGCCGAGGAAAATCAGAAAAATTAAAAAACAAACGAAAAAAACGCAAGAAAATTGACAATATTCATTTGAATAATCAGAATTTGACACCAGTTGTAAACTGGCCTATTTTACCATCCAACGTAAGTACTCCTTTCAAAAAAGAAAAAAGAGAATACAAAATGAGCCTTATGGCAACGAAATATAACGTAACTGAAAATGGCAAAAGGTGAAGAGTATACTTCCGTGAAAATTGGAAAAACTAATACCAGAAAGAAACGTGGGTAAATTACTTACGCAAATGTTTTTCGAAGATAAGCCGAAGAACGAAACCAAATATTCAGAGTTTAACGGTTTAGCTAGTAAGTAAAAGCAAGATCTATACTTGGGTGCCTAATCCGAGTAGACGAGGTGGCAAGAAAAAGTGTAAGGAACTGTGACAGGAGCAAAGACTGTGACTTTCCATTACAAGGTAGGATAAAATAATGACAAAAATATACAGAAATATACCAAGGTTACTAAAGCAGAATATTCGGGGAAATTGAAAGAACCAGGACCACAGCACCCAAGAATGAGGTAGACCCCGAGAAGAACCCTTAGAAGACGCAGCTTATGAATCAGACTCTTTTTTATAATTGATTAAAAGTTTATGAGATAAATAAATAAGTTTTAGTATCAATTTTATCAAGCCCAATAAAACTTTGGTTTAAAATATCAATTTATACCAACAAAAGAATAAAATTGGACCAATGCAAGTTTATTCCAATTAGAAAGTTCCCAAAAACTTTAATTTTAGGACTTGGCGTTTTCACCAAGTCTTCAATTTAAATATTTTTCTAAGCAAATTTCCTTCATAACCTAATGACATTGGTCTTAGATTACTCCCCAACGAATATTTTATAATAATTTTGTGTATATTTTTTTCAAGAATTAGCTAACAAGTAACCTAAATCGACCAAAATTTTGCATTTACATTATGACAACCGAAATACAGCCAGTAACTCACAAATAACAACGTTTTGTTTTAAAACCACGCGTTTTCCTTTTAAAATCACTACAACATGGTGTGGAACATCCTTATTATTAATATATGAATATGTTTCCTATTGGCAGTTCGGTTTGAAGTGAAAGCCTTGTATGAATCAACGCAGGCCCATAAATAAATTAATGGAGAACAGTAATACAACAGGCTTTGTCAGCTTTGGTTTAATACTTTAGAAACTGCATGTCCATAAAGCTTTTTGTAGCAAAAACCTTCATGTATATCCTATGATTAAAAGCGGTCATTAGAGATAAATTCATTCATGGTTGGTGAGTTTGTTGGATTTGTCGTTAACGGTATCCAGTTATCAGCAGCTTAGCTTTACTTTAGTATTCCTTCCGTGAAACAAATGATAGTTTCACAATTATCAGGACCGAGTCAACTTACTATTTGGTATATACTATACAACTTAGTATTACAATTATTTTTCCTTTAATTGTTCAGTTTAGTCAAATTAATTTTAGTAGTAGACCTAAAAATCATATTTTTTTTTGCAAATGAGCAAATTTTGAAAAGATATATAGATATAAACAGTCACAAAACATCTTCAAATAAGTTCAATACTAAAAAAAGGTGAAGGTGATCTCAAAATTTAGGAATTAAGTTATTCTATTCTAATTGTGCCTGTATTCCAGAGTGACAAATCCATCCACTTTGATACTCTATAATATACCTGTATGTCATATAATTTGATTACAAACCATCTCTTCTAGAAGCGATCACTAGAATTATTGAAAATAATGTATAAACCGCATATTTTCACTAATTACATACAGAACCGTATTAAGTAGAGTATTAAGGGGAGTAGGTAGCAGTTACAGTTCTCATATTTCCACATAAGGAAATATGTGGCCCATATCATATTTTATGAAGTGATTTACCTAAAACCTAAACAGAGGAGAAAAGAATGTAATAGTAAAAAAGAAACATCAAACAAAACTTTAAAAAAAATGTCTGCTTCACCTGAAAATCGGAAGCGGCTAGCAAAATCTGCGCGAAATATTTTTTTTTTCAAGTAAATCAAAGTCTCGAAGTCTCGAAATGTGTTAAAATTATGAGAATTAATTTATTAATCTATGAGAATTTTAATTTTTATTTCATACCAGCATTTCGTTTCTGATATTCTATAACAAGTTTTTACTTATATGTGGTGGTTCAAAAAATTGATTAAGTAGTAGTTACTTCCGGTGTAAGTCGTATGTGACATTAGACACTTTTATAATATCCATTGTATACCCTATAATAACACTTCGTATTAAAATTTGATAGCAATAATTTTCCAAACTTCGTTTTTTTAACAATACCCTGTATAAAATCTCGAGACCAAATTCAGATTTCTTGGAAAATTCTGCTTAAGCTCATCGTTTCATTTATTTATTGTTGATCAATATATTGAACGTGTGAGGAGTATATTGAAACAAAAATATTGATGGCAATAATATGGAAAAAAAATAAAATCAGTTCGATTTTTATTGAAGGCCCGTCAATATATTGAGGCGGCATCAATATTATTGACACGTGTGAGGGGTATGTTGGTATATTGTGCAAACAAACGCAGTCATTCTCAAGACGCGGTAGAGGTTGTTTCTATTTCTTGTACTATTACGACTGTTTGTTTGAGTTGTTTATGTTTGGTTTTTTCCTTTTCAGATGGAAACTGATAAAAATGCAGGTGGTGAAAAGCGAAAGAAGTCAGAAAGAAGCACAGAGGTAGGTAGGTACTGTATTTAGTGAGTTTGATAATAAATAATAAAATAACAATAAAAGTGATTATTTTGTCATTTCAAAAGGGGTAACGGTCCTTTGCCTCATTTTCCTCTTCTTGATGCCAAAAGCAAACGCGATTAGAACCGGTAGATCCATCTTCCCTTGACTGCACAATTGAAATTGACACTTTATTGATCAATATTATTGAGTCGTGTGTTGACTACTTTTTTTTACCATATTATTGTGTCAATAATATTGATTCAATAATATTGGCCGTGTAAGGTGCGCTATAGGCAACTCGTGTAGCATGTAATGGAGGTCGCCTAAATTCGTACTTATTGCAGTAGTCCCGTGATAGCTGGTACGGTTGTACAGCCTTCGCTATATATAATATGTTGAATAGTGTGATATAATTTTATAATAAACTATGACAACCTTCAAAATGCTACTAGTTACTTTCTTGTATTACACTTATGATTCCTCGTCTCGCTTCTGCCAAGCTTCCTAATAAATATCACCTCATCGGTTAAAAGTATCTTATCAAGAAAGTCTTAGGCGGCCCCTAGACGGTCAATAACATTGCACAATATTACCAATTGCGCAATATCATTGTATTACCTCTCTTCCACAAACGATCAATATTTTTTGCTCAATAATATTGACGGCTCACAAATGTCAATATTTTCGATAAAGCAGGACCTAGTGTTTAGTGTTGCACTGTTGGAAATATCTGACCAAGATTTGGCTGCAGCTGTCGTGTTGGTGCTTAAACTCAAAAAACGAAAACGTCGTTGATCCAAAGAATGGTTCAAAAAAAGGCAAAATATACTCACGAACATCTTCTAAGAGATTTGGCGTACACTGAGGTAAATTATTTTAGGAAGTTTGTAAGATTAGATTTGGCAAAGTTTCAAGAGCTACTAGACTTGGTTACACCGTTGATTGAGAAAAAAAATACAAATATGAGGGAAGCTATACCACATTTTCAACGCCTATCAATTACACTACGATATCTTGCAACTGGAAATACTCTCGAGGAGTGCACACGTCTTCTTCAAATACCAAACGTTGACTAAACAATATTGCGCAATAACAAACCTACACGGTTCAATGAATAGATATGGCGCAATAAAATTTAAACTCGCTCAATCTTCTGCACAATCATTGTGCAAACTTCAATATAAAGCCTAGACGGTCAATAATATTGCGCAATTCGTGATATTGTGCAATATTATTGACCGTCTAGGGGCCGCCTTAGTTAGTAGTGTGTTTGTCTTACACAATTATAACGGGCCTTTAAAAGCAAATAACTCAAAAAATGGTAAGCTAGATAAATTAAACTTGGGTACCTGTCTATTTATTTTTATCATAGCTCAGCAAACAAACGAAACATGTTATTTGATTTACCCACGTAATAAGGTGCAAGTAGCGTCCTCTAGCAGTACCTAAATATTCATGATTGGATTGAAAAGTTAAAAATTATGAATTATTATTATGAATTTTTCCAGAAACTACTGTGTCTCGAGGTGTACCGAGGGCCGATCCGGACATGGAGTCAGAATACATAGACGCCAAATAGAACTGCCGTATTGGCAATTGGAAAGGTATTCCGTATTATCTGTAATATTTATTATTTTCACTTAATGTGTAAGAGATTTTAACGAGCGGTCAGCGCAGTGCCTACATAAGTATTCCATTATATCATAGAGAACAGGTGCTATTATAAAAATGGGCCCACGCACGGTTACGATTCACTGATTTTGAACCCTAAGACAGGACTAACTGCCCGGCGTCAATGCGATATTAATTAACGCTCTACATACATTATTCGCCGTTTCTGTAAATAAAACCGTTGGAAATAAGACTGGAGATTTTTTTCAGCGTGTCATGTAGTTAGTTACAAAATTAAGGTGTGAAACATAAACAAGTACGAGGGGTTTTCAACAAAGACTAGAAGTAATACAAAAAGTTATTTATTCATCTTCAGTAACATTACTTTTATCATGTTCTATACGAGGTGTGGCTATTAAATAACCGAATTGCTAGCTGTCATAACACTTTTTTCGTTACCAATTACAGTAGCAACTTTTCTTCATTCAATGTAATCCCCTTGGCGATCTCTACACCGCTCCATACGACTTTTTCATTGTCGAAAGCAGCGCTGGAAGTCCGCTTTTGTCAGCTAATTCAGAACCTCCGTCGCTTTTGCTTTAACCACCTCCACACATTCGAATCTTATCCTCTTCAGTGCCATCGTCCCTAACAAGCCTGGATAAGTGTCAATGTTGTTTAAATGTCAACGCAAATGTTCATTCTTGATTCCCTGTGCTCGGGAGTGAGGAGTTTTAGCACCATTTTTGCGCAAACTTTGCGCATATTGAACGATTCATGCAAAATCTGGCGAACACATTCTTTGTCGATTCCTGTTATTTCAGTACGCCCTCGGATGCTTACACGATGATCTTCGCGGATTAATTTACCAAATTTTTTCAATGTTTTCTTCCGTTTTTGACGTTGAGAGCCGTCCGGGCCGCGGATAGTCTTTGGTCATTTCACTTCCCTCTTTAAACCGTTTAAACCATCCAAAAACTTGTATGCGGGATAAACATTCATTCTGTAAAAGTTTCCCCCAGTTTAACAAGAAACTTGAGATTAACCCGTTGCTCCATTTTTTTGTGCGTCACTTCTGCGTAGACTAATTCAAACGACTGCTACAGTCAAACTGAGCGACCCACTGGCTTGTCCAGCGAGGTCAAGGTGAGGAAAGTATCACCAGACACAGTTCTGTTCAAACTTGTCGCGACACGTTCGCAGCGCGCTGGTAGCAGCATCAATTAGGTTATTTAATAGCCACACCAGGTATAGTCTTTCCGCAAAGCAATAACCTTATCCAAACGATGCTGCAGACGCTGTTCAAAGGGGGTGATGAAAGACATTCTTTGAGATATTTTTCAAAATTACCTTTACTATAATTACCCTTATTATACTGTAATTAGCTTTAACAGCATTTAATTCAGATTAGAACCGCCGTTGTCTAAGGCCTTTTTTCCTTAGATTTAGAGGTAGCTAAATCAGCGCTATATGGAAGGTGTCGCACATATTGAACATATTTAAGAATTACTATTTTTAAAATTTACTTTTTTAAGAATTGAGTCATAACACTCATAACATCAGCCTTATGAGGTCGAGCATTATCGTGAAGTTTCACATTCCGATTGACTTTTTGGGAATATGATATTTCATTAACTCCCGAAAAACTTCTTCCGCATTTACTGCAATATGTACCTTATGGAACTGTGTAGATATACACCAACCCGTTGTAGCCCAAAAATGTTATAAGCATGCTTTAGAGGCCGATCTTTGATTCTGTGATAGGGGTCTCCTGTTTCAAACCACTGTGTGCTTAGCTGCTTAATATCCGGTTCATCTATAGTATAACCATTTATCCGTTTCTTCTTAAACAAATTATTTCCAGCACTCAGAAACCTCTACCTCATTCGCTTTCTTGTCAAGTGACACCAAACGCGGAATCCAACGAGTACAAACCCTTGATATAATTTAATGTTTCCAATATTCATAGCAATTTGACACACGACACTACCCTGTGTAGAAACTCAGTTCACACAGTTCTTATACCACAAACAGTTATAATCTGTGTTCTTTGTACCAACTAACTGTCGCAAATTGTTTACAAACACACAATTCTGCCACTGCCATTATTTTGTAATTCTGATGTAAATACGTCAATATTTCAGCCACCATCGGAAAAATGCTGATACCCACTCATATCCGTATAACATACGGGTAAAAGGGTCCGAAAATCTGGTAACTCAGTTCTCTATATAGGATCAGTATTACTCGTAACAACGAAATAAACCATAATATGTATAATACAATTGGTAAATTATAAATTAAATATAAACCTATACTTAATACAAATTGCAAATCACCTTTGTGACCAAACATTTGTAACATCATCTCTGTTGTTTCCCAAATTGATAAAAAAAAATATTCTTGAAAAATACATTTGTAGAGTCACTGTTATAATGAAATATAAATAAGGGTTTTTGTAATAATTTTGTGACTATAAAAAATATACTAGAACATACGAGTAAGAGGAACCGAAAATCTGGTAACTCAGTGCTCTATATAGGATCAGTATTACTCGTAACAACTCGGCAGAAGTGGTGTACACGGTTTAGGAAGTCTTTAGGAAGTTTTAAGAAAAATCTGGGCGAAATTTCAAGGAATTCAGTGGACTTCAAAATCAGGCCCGCGGTTTCCCCTCGGACGATACAGTTGATACGATTACAGTAGTTATTTTTTCTTCCTTGTATCAAGGATCTGCCTTGATACAATTTTATGATCCAGTTTTTTATTGAAATGTGCAGCTAAAGTACTGCATATTACAGGTTTTTTTAAGCAAAATACCTATTGGCTCCGGCAAACGTCTGAAATAATACATATGCACTGTGTGTATACAAGACATCGGCCTATTTTGAAAAAGGACAAATTCTATACTTCTCGTTCAGCTGACGTAGGTGCTGAGAGGGTCGATCTTATTCCGTCACTACTTTCAACTCGTATGCGGCTGCTTCTTATCTGTCGTCTCACTTCTATTTGTCCTTTTTCATAACTGGCCGATGTGTGATGTACACATACTGTATAGGAATATATTATATAGGAGACTTTTACGAACACAAGTTTTTTTTGATTTATTTTTTTTTTGTATATTCTGATGATCTTTATTTGTTTTTATTTCTTCAGTTATTTTCCAGTTGTGTACCCATCATTGTTTTTTAAATAGCACTCTATGTTTTTAGCCTACTAATAGTTTAATATTTGATGACAATCAGAGTATAAACTAGCAGTTTCATGAAGATTACCGTACCTCCATCATGTTAACCACACTGAATATTCAAAATGTCTGCCATTATTGCCAAATCACAGTTCTAACCTGTCCATAAAACACCTTATTAGACTCATTATACGAATATGTAATTCAAGTTTTTAAGGCATTCACATGTTTTGACATTTTATGTCTTTATTATGGGATTGCCCGTGGAAAATATTGCGATCTGCGTCATGGTTTTGCGTCACGTCACGCTTGGTAAAGATGGTTTGCCTAACCTGAAGGGGAAAAATCTGGGGTAGGGAAAAACTCTATCGAGCATCATATATGTGACGCATGACGTCATGGGTCTTGATGGTTTGCCTCTTGGATACTCTTTCTGGGTCCTCTTTCATAATAAAGACATAGAATGTTCCATGGCCTCACATGCGTAGCCTCGTGAGCTATTTACTTTTTATCGTTCCTTATTATAATTGGTCTTAACCCCAAAAGAAAAAGTCACAGGGATTGAATCGGGTGACTAATAAAAAAAGGTAGGTATAGCCAATACTCCACATTTTTACCTGACCCTGTATATGATGTAAAACAATGGTTACGTTGTCGGTTGAAGTATGAAGTAATAAGTCACAAAGATCTAATTTTAAAAATTTACGAAACACTACCTGTCCCCTGGAAATATATTATTTACGGCATTTAATAATCAGCTATAAAACCTTTAGGGGCCTTTAAAAAACTTTTACTTGTTCCGAGAAATTTTAAAAATGTTTCGACGCACTTCGGCAGCTGATATAACTATAATGGTCTAAAATTGCTTCATGTTCAGTTACATTTTGTTTTGTGTAAGCACAGGTAAAGTGCATTTATGTAAAAGGAGAACACCTGCTCAACATCTAAGTAAATACTTATCTTTTGCGAAACAAACACAGGTGCTTTTTTCTTTTTAACCCTATACCGGCTTTGAGGGTAGGTCTGTCTGGGCACAGAATCCGGTACCTGTACCATAACTGAATTTATATATTATACATTTTAGAAGTATATAATAAAAGAACATATATGATAATTCAAGTTGGCCAAAATGTGCTGCGATATATAGGTGGACGCATTATAATGTAATATTGAGACAAAAAAAAAATGTTATCAAATTTGGCTGAATAAATAAAGGCTGTTACATAATCTAACAGCTTTGACAATTAACTAAGGAGTGGGTACTGGAACCTTCGGCGTAGAAACAAAACACTGGACGTTTTCCACGAAACACCGAACTACTACACTTTTCTAGACGCGCGTTTCGCCAACCATCTTTGGCATCTTCAGGAGAAGATTAAAACTAAATTATAGCCTACACACTTGCACTATTTATACCAAATATTTGTTGCCACGGTTACTGAACTGAACCGTAACTGTCTTTGTTCATCAGAGCAAACAGTGGACTGGTGGGTATCGGACCATTGCTTTATTCAGACTATTGTTACACTTCATGATTTCTAAACTTTCAAAAGCATCCAAATGTCTACTGTTTGTTACATTTCTAATTAATTTTAAGTTATTTATGTCTATTCTATGGTTGTTGTCAAAAGCGTGTTGGGCGACACAAGAATTTTCTGTTCTGGCATATTTCAAATGAGCAATGTGTTCTTTAAATCTAGTCAATACAGATCTTTTTGTTTGACCAATATACTTTTGATCACAATCTTTATAACTTATTTCGTATATTCCTAACTTTTCGTTATTGTCGATTTTGTCCTTGGGGTTACCCAAAAGCGTCTGTAGTTTATTTTTAGAATTATAAACCAAATTGATATTAGTATTTTTAAACATTTTATATAGTCCGCAGGTGAATATAGGTCCATATTCAATTGTACAGAGTTCTCTTAAATATATGCTTCCTTATTACCTTATCTATTAAATGGACTGAGTAACCGTTACTCTTAGCTATATTCTTAATTAATTGTTTCTCATGTTCAAACCTCTCTTTACTGAGGGGGAAATTTAATACACGGTGAATTATAAAATTAAAACTTGCCATTTTATGTTGAAAATGGTGGTGTGAATCGTTGGGAATATATCTAAGAATCGCGGTTTCTTTCCTATATACATCAAACTCGAACTTATTTTCACTATTTCTAATAACTAATACATATAAAAATGGTAGCTGTTCATTGTGTTCCACTTCATATGTAAATTTTATAGTAGGGAAACGGTTATTTAATTTGGCAACAAAATTATCTAAACTAATTGCTTTCGTATCAAAGCGAAGATGTCGTCCACATACCTGAACCAAACTCTAGGGAAATACTCGAATTTATCTTTTACTTCTGTCTCAAATTTACTCATAAAAAGATTTGCAATGAAAGGTGACAAGGAGTTACCCATTGCCGTTCCCTCATGCTGTTGAAAATATTAACCATTATACTGAAAACAATTTTGATTCATACAAATACTAGTAAGCCGAATGTATTCCTTAATAATTTTAGCGTCTAAACCATTTAATTCGAGTAATTCCCTGAGGTAGTCCAAAGTTTGCGGGATTGGAACACTTGGAAACAATGAGCATACATCAAATGAGACCAAAATTTCACCTTCTTGCAATTGGATATTTTTTGATACTGTCAATGAACTCACTAGAATTTTTAGTGAGTTTCAAGATAGAATAGAAATACGCCTTTTTTGCTCGGCCAACTTTGACAACTTTCTTTTTGGATGACTCCTTATATACAGAGTGTTTTAAGTGAGTGAGATAAACCCTGAATAAAAAAAGGTCGATTTTGAGAATAATGTGAAAATCAATATTATTTATGTCTATTTAAAATATAACAACTGTTTCTTCCTAAACTGATTCATGTCACATCCAAATAAATTAAATTAAATATTTGATTTCGATATATCTAAAAAAAAAAAAATACGGGATGTTGAATTGTGTATTCCAAGAAGGTCTTCCTTTAATAATTTGAAAATTCCAAGTATTATCAAATTGAAATTTGGTGGACAATTTTAATGCATTAAGAGATATGGTCGAATTAAAAATAATTACATTTTTCATAATGTAGTCTTTAAATGGCGTGCGCATGGGTAACAACCTAGTTTAATTGAAAAAAAAATAAAACAGAATTTTTAAAATTCCGTAAAAGTTTTACACTACGGAAATCAGTTGAAAATTAGGACATTTTTTTCATTTTTCGACAAAAACGGCTTATGTCGCAAAATGTCGAGAGATGTCTTTTGTTTAGAATTAATTGTTGCAAGAAAAACGTTTAGGAATTTTTAAAATGTGACTGTACTATTTATTTCTTCAATTAAACCACGGATGTTATCCCTTCACACGCCGTTGTAATATGAAAAAATTGTTTTTGTAAAGTACTTTAATGAATTATAATTCCACCATATTTCATTTGATAATACTGGAATTTTCAAAATATAAAGGATGACCTTCTTGACACAATTCTAACATCCGTACTTTCCAAAACGAAGCCTTTAAGACCTATGTTTATACGAACTTTTGTCTTAAAATAATCATAAGTCATCCTTGAAGACTTGTGTCTTATTAACACCCTGTATAATTAAGTAACTAATATTAAATTTCAGTAACAAATCAATAAATTCACACCATTTTATCCTCTTAATACACGTCTCATCATTGACGGTTATCAGTACTATCACGTACGAACGATTCATAAAACTTTTTGCATTAGTTAAGTTTCTATTATTGTCTCCGAGAATCTTGTCTTGTGGTTAAAATATAAGTTGATTAATAAAAATGTACTTGGATTATTAAAATACTAATTTGCACTCATTTTACGGATCTGTAATTACACCATCACAAATTTGTCTTCATTTGGCTTAAACAGTACCTTTCTTTAATACATTCAAAATTTTTCACGAGTCATTTATTGTCAATTTGTTGTATACGACTCATATTGGACATATAGCTTGTTTATTGTTCCAGGCTATTTGTAATTACTCCGTTAACACAACCGTATTTTTGTAACGCAAAGCCTTTATAGTTCCTATGAATTTTTAAAGCTGTTTCATCGACACATCTTGAATTTTGTCTGGTTCCTTATTAGTTACAGCTTCAGCAGACTTGAATTGTACAACAGTGGGATTTAGCTAATGCACTTTAATCTACACTAAGTCACTGCACTAGTTGGTAGATAGTTACGTAATGTTGTGCGACTGGTAAAGGTATCTGGAACGTATTTGTCCCAGAACTCAAGAAATGGTTGTTTCTCAAGTACATTCGAGTACATACTCAATACATCACAGACACTTAGCATTGAAAGTGGCAGCTTAGAACATAAAATTAGTTCTCAAGGGCATACCCTCGAGTTTCCAGTGCTTACGAGGGTGGTTTGAAAGTCCGAGACTTTTAAATCGTCCAGTAACTTTTGGCAACACTGTTCCCGTCAACTGCCATCAATCGGTAGACTAATGTCAAATTTTGAGCAAGCTACGTCATTTAGTTTATGTTTGACAGCCATTGAAAGCAGCTAACGTCGTTAATTTCCACAAAAATAGAAAAAAGTGAATTTCGTGTGCTGATTAAGCATTACTTTTTGCGCAAAAAAAAAACATTACCGAAACCAAGGAGTGGTTTGATAAATACTATGGGGACTCTGCACCGTCAATTTCAATGGTTAAAAAATGGTTTACTGAGTTCCGTTGTAGCCGCACGATAAAATCCATGAAATGAAATTGGACGATCGAAGATTGAAAGTGCGTGAGTTGGTTGAGGTTGTAGGCATCTCAACTGAGTGGGTGCATCACATTTTGCATGAATATTTGGATAAGAAAAAGTTGTCCGCGCGATGGGTGCCGCGATTGCTCACGATCGACCATAAACACAACCGTGTGACCACTTCAAAGGAGTGTTTGAGGATGTTCAGCCGCAATTAAAACGAGTTTTTGCGACATTTCGTTACCGTAGATGAGACATGGATCCATCACACCACACCAGAGACCAAGCGACAATCGAAACAGTGGGTTTCTACAGGTGAATGTACACCAAAGAAGGCTAATATGGGTCTGTCGGCCAACAAAGTCGTGGCCACAGTTTTCTGGGATTCGCATTGTGTCATTCATATCGATTACCTTGAAGAGGGTAAAACGATTACCTGCGAATATTATTCACAGCTGTTGGGCAGATTTGACACTGTTTTGAAGCAGAAACGACCGCATTTAGCGAAGAAGAAAGTATTGTTTCATCAGGACAATGCACGGGTGTATACGTGTGTAATCACCATGGCAAAAATTCATCAAATTGGGCTGCGAACTGCTACCTCATCCACCATATTCTCCAGATTTAGCCCCCTATGACTATTTCCTGTTTCCAAACCTGAAGAAATGTCTGGGGTTGGGAAGAGGTCATCGCTGAAACAAATGGAAGGAATGGAAACTGAAATGGAAACAAATCGCTGAAAAAAAAATGGAAACAAATCGTTGAAAGGAATCAAAAAATTCGAAACACGTTGGACTAAATGTATCGAGCTAAAACGAGTTTATGTAGAAAAATAAAATGAATTTTTGCCGAAAAAAAATATTTTCCTTTAAAAGTCACGGACTCACCAAACCACCCTCGTATCTAACTATTAAAACAAATCACTTAGGACCAAACCTATTATAAAGTTTTGGAACTGGCTATTACTGGGGAATACGAAAGTGGAAAATACCACATCCAGAATATTTTATTTAAAAAAAGATCGATTACATCATGTACAAAAAAATGGCGATGTCCCTACTACTTTTAACTATAGCGTACGATGCGCAAAAATGTATTTTTCAACAAATCTCATTAAACTTAGTAACCATTAGCTTCTACTACCTTCTCCCAATGCGTAGGCAGCTCGTAAATTTCTTTTTGGAAAAATGCTTGGTCTTTTGACGCAATTAATTCATCGACTACTTTTCGAACTTCATCTTCATTCTGAAATTGCTGCTCCGCTATGTTGTTTTGTAACGATCGAAAAAGGTGGTAGTCGGTTGATGCAATGTCTGGTGAGTACGCCGGATGTGGTAAAATTTTCATGAATTTTTTTCAGCCAAACGTTTTAATTAAAGAACTCAACGTTTGCCAGTAATAGTTTACCTTTATAAAAAATAATAGTAATAGTTTTTTTGCCTACCAGAGCGTGATGTATTATCCAAATCCAAATCTCCGTTTTTAAATTTTTTAAACAATTTCTGACACGTGCTTTCATCAAATATACTTTTACCATAAATCAAACAGATAGTTCTATGAGCTTCAATGTCAAATATGCACAATATTTACTTCCATTTTTTTATTTTGGCTACGAACACTCTATTTTTTCTAATAAATATCTTGTGCAGATTACAAGCAAGAGTATTCACTAGAACAAGAATTGGTAACTGACACATAACTGTCTTTTAAAAGTCGACATCTATTTGAAACGGGACAAACTTTTTGTACACCCTATAAAACACTTTAATTTTACGATTGCGTTTTCAGTACATATTGGGTAACGTCGAAAACAATTTCAAAACGTTTAAATAGTACCTATGGACATAAATGTATTTGGTAACTAACGATTTTGCATCACTTATGATAAGCATGGCCAATTCCACTTGAATTGATAGACCTCATGGACGTTTACATTCAAAAATCAAATAAAACCATTTAAAACATGTATGTGTGTATAACGTGAAATTAACCAGTGAATTTAGCGGAACCTTTGAGGCCTGTAAGTTGTTTAAAAGCCATTTAGAAGGTCAAAATCAAATAATGACAGGTACCGATCGAGAACACTAATCTTTATATAACGTTTTCTTTAAAAGACAAAGGAGTAATTATAACAACAAATTAGAATACGTTCAATACAATAGTCGGTTGGTTTTAGTTTATTGCATACTGGCCGCGAAGTATACTACACACATAAAATAATTCAATTGATAACAATGAAAATATACATTTTACTTTCTATACTCATTATTTATGGACAGAATACATGGTAAGTGTCTTTCCTATCTTGTAATTAACGACCTAATAAATAAGCATAATGTGACAAATTATCAGGAAATAAATCATATTAAACCAGCGAACATGGAGGTGTGAATGTCTTGTTATTTCCCCTTGACACTTTATAGACGCTATTGATACCAGACACTTCCCTGAGCAACAAAAAATACTTTCTTAGTGGGTTACAAATAGGACTCATATGCGTATCAGCGGCGTACCTATAGTGACATCAGTGTCGATTTTAAACAAATCATTAGAAACTAACACAATATATAGAACAAGACAAAATAAACACGATCAAACGCAACTTTCTAAAAGTACTAGTTTTAAATTCACACTTGATTTTACTAGACTACTAGACTTGCACTGAACGCGCATTTCGCGATCTATGTTGCCATCATCAAGAGATGATTAGTCATCTCATTATAATCATCGCCTTAATAAAGCTTAATCATATCCTGCTGATGAAAAAAGTATTTCGGTGTTGAGCGATTAAAAGTGTTCAAGGTCCAATTTGTTCCTACGTCGAAGGTTGCAATTCTCCCTCTGTTAGCCGTTTGCTTTTTTTATAATTCGTGGCTATACCGGATGATAACCATTTTAATATCTGCCCTAACCCCCTTATTTATAATTTATCAAATCAATTTTTGGCAGATGGAATGTAGACAAAAATATTTTTTTTTCTGGAACGGTATAAACTTTTATATCACCTCTGAGCGGAAATAGATCAAAATTTTATATTTCAAATACAACACCTTGTGTATTTCGGTATACGCTTGTGTAGTGACTATAGTGGCGCCGCGTAGTGGTGAGAACGTGTCAAAAATTAAGTGGTAAACAAACTTCATCACGCCGATAAACTACGATAAACAAAGATTCAAAAACAATTTTTCATGTGAAATAAACATTTCATAACACGTAAAATGCATAAAAGTGGTGTAAAAAATACTGGGCAACCTTGTTGCGTCCCGGGTTGCACTAATCGCAGAAACACAAATCTGGAATTACACTTTTATGCATTTCCAAATCGCCCATGGGAAGCTGAAAGAAAAAAGAAATGGATCATTTCTGTTCGATGTAAAGAGTGTAAGTAATATTCACAGGTTTTAAATAGAAAGCTTTAATGCAGTTTATCTGTAATTTTAGGTTAAGTTTAGGTTTAGTTTAGTTATTGTTAAGTTTAGGTTAAGTTTAATGTTTGTCAAAATATGTAGAAAATTATTATCCCATTAGGGCTACATGCCAGATATGGTTGTTTTAAAAACACAATCAAACCGACTTCGTGAACATGGTATACGTATGTTTCTTCAAACATTAATCTTGCTGTTGATTCCATTTCAAGTCGGTATTGTATAGCGATCGGTTTTAGTGCTTTATTTTTCTGTTTACTGAGTTGTTCTGCCAATGTGTCAAAATTTGCTACTCTTGTTTTGATTCTGTGTGCCTTTCCACTGCAGGTAATTTTTGTGCGTCGTTCTTGCAACCAATTTTCGAGTCTGTCCGTCGTCCACTTCTTTCATGTCACTTACGTGAAATCTTTCAAGAAATTTTTTCCCTTTGCTCAAGCTTTTTTTGCGGAAAATACTTGTATTTACAGGTAAAAAGCCACAAGTAATTTCAATTATCATTTTATTTCGAGAAATAACACCATAATTTTACATAAAATCACTATTGTGTAACACGTTAAATTGGGCAAATTTTAAATTCACAACTTACTTATTGACGCGACGAATCCGTGAGATGGCGCGGCGGTCTCTCCGTGACTCGACTACACAAGCGTATAATTCGTTTCCAGAAAATAATTATGTGTTATATTTTATCATCACGTGTCAAATTGACAGGTAGAGTATTTTGTCAAAAAGAAAAAACCAAATACGTTTTTTCTCTAGATGTCTATCAATGAGAAACACGATTGAAATGTGATCCAGTATTAGCGTCAAAATACAAATTAATTTTGTTTCATAATACCTGAGTTACAATCTCATAATGCCAGGGTTATAAAATATATACCTGAAGTAATAAAATACATGGTATCCGCCCACTATGGGCGGATATTACTATCGATATAGTAAAAACTATTGATATTACAAAAATTTGAAAATTTAACTCCCGCTTATATCGGAAGCTTATATGAAATTGGTCATGCATGATTTGGTATCTCGGTTATTGTTGGAGATAGAAATATATTTAAATAGGGACATTTTTAGAGGATTTTATTAACTCTTCGACTTTTGTTTCCAAATTCGATTAATTTGTAGTCGTTTTAGAGGTAATTCAAAAAAAAAGAAGAGGCCCCGTTTAGAAAATATCCCATATATCTATTTTTACTTACTCGGCTTGTAGTAATACATTCTACTATGATTTTTCTTACGGACGCCATATTAGAATTATATGTGGATAAATAGTGCTCAAAATTTGCTTTTCAATGATATGTCACAATTGTAGAAAAACATTTTGCCTCCTGTGAAATTTGATTTTTTTTTCTAATTAAGCAATAATTTGCAAATTACAAAAAAAATATAATTATAATGAAAATAATAACTACTAAAAATAATGTAAATAATGTAGGTAATAAACTACAAACATTGTTTTATGTGATATTATCCATCATCATTAAAACACTTTTGGCACTACTCTTCTCAATGTGCTGCTTTTAATACTAGCAAATGTATTTCTAACTTACTCTTCTCAAATTCGTACATTTTCTGGGGATTCTAGCGCGTATACTTCAAATAAGTCCAAATGAACCGCGATCTGGTGGCCATAAAACTATCACAGCACTTCAAATAGTATTATTTAAAACTCCCCTTAAACATTGGGTCATTAGTGCGCTTATAAAAAAACTAGTATGCTGAAACCAAATTTGATTTGCATCTTTGACAGTTTATCTGAGAGCTGTTATTATTTTTGGTTCTTGCAACATCTGGAGGTAGTTTTCACCATTCAATTAATCAGTTAAATTCAGTTTTAAAGCGGTGCCAAAAGTGTTTAGATGACGAGGGACATCATGTAAAACAATTTATGTCATTAACGTTATTTTCAGTAGTTTCATTTTTTGTTTGTAATTGGCAAATTGCTGCTTACTTTCACAAGAGGCAACGTGTTTTTCTAGCATTGCATTGTACAAGCAGAAGTCACGGATCTCTAAAAATACATACTTTGGTTAATTAGAACATACCGACTTTGTCGCCAAATTGCAATAAATCGGACATAGAAGACAGTAGAAAGCTTAATTCAAATATGGGTATTGATAATAAAATTTGGTATTATTCTTACAGACAGCAATAGACAAGATTAGATACAGAAAATTACCATTCCAGTTACAGGTGTGGCTGTGGAATAAAGGCAACTGAATAACACAGCCCCACAAAAAAACATTTTTTTTGAACTGCTATCGAGACAACTGAAGAGGCCCCGTTTAGAAAATATCCCATATATCTATTTTACTTACTCGGCTTGTAGTAATACATTCTACTATGATTTTTCTTACGGGCGCCATATTAGAATTATATGTGGATAAATAGTGCTCAAAATTTGCTTTTCAATGATATGTCACAATTGTAGAAAAACATTTTGCCTCCTGTGAAATTTGATTTTTTTTTCTAATTAAGCAATAATTTGCAAATTACAAAAAAAATATAATTATAATGAAAATAATAACTACTAAAAAATAATGTAAATAATGTAGGTAATAAACTACAAACATTGTTTTATGTGATATTATCCATCATCATTAAAACACTTTTGGCACTACTCTTCTCAATGTGCTGCTCTTAATACTAGCAAATGTATTTCTAACTTACTCTTCTCAAATTCGTACATTTTCTGGGGATTCTAGCGCGTATACTTCAAATAAGTCCAAATGAACCGCGATCTGGTGGCCATAAAACTATCACAGCACTTCAAATAGTATTATTTAAAACTCCCCTTAAACATTGGGTCATTAGTGCGCTTATAAAAAAACTAGTATGCTGAAACCAAATTTGATTTGCATCTTTGACAGTTTATCTGAGAGCTGTTATTATTTTTGGTTCTTGCAACATCTGGAGGTAGTTTTCACCATTCAATTAATCAGTTAAATTCAGTTTTAAAGCGGTGCTAAAAGTGTTTAGATGACGAGGGACATCATGTAAAACAATTTATGTCATTAACGTTATTTTCAGTAGTTTAATTTTTTGTTTGTAATTGGCAAATTGCTGCTTACTTTCACAAGAGGCAACGTGTTTTTCTAGCATTGCATTGTACAAGCAGAAGTCACGGATCTCTAAAAATACATACTTTGGTTAATTAGAATATACCGACTTTGTCGCCAAATTGCAATAAATCGGACGTAGAAGACAGTAGAAAGCTTAATTCAAATATGGGTGTTGATAATAAAATTTGGTATTATTCTTACAGACAGCAATAGACAAGATTAGATACAGAAAATTACCATTCCAGTTACAGGTGTGGCTGTGGAATAAAGGCAACTGAATAACACAGCCCCACAAAAAAACATTTTTTTTGAACTGCTATCGAGACAACTGCATCCCTATGTAATTTTCGACGCTGAATCCGAATCCGAAGTCAACAAAAATCGTACACCCCCAAAATCAACCCCTAGCGCTAGAAAACAGGGTAAAACTGACTTTACGCTTCACGTAGTCTTAAATCTCAATAATTATAATTCAATATAAACATTCAAGTATATAACGCATATATACAGAGTTAACACTACTTTTCTTTGAAAATCACCCCCATGAGTAGGTGAAAACTACCCCTCACACAACAGAAAATTTAAAAACACTGCAGTGATTGCAAAAAAAGCTTACGAAGCCCAGTTATTTTAGAAACAGTATGTAACTGCATTAGTCTCTCGATGCTCAAAAACTATCCCGATAGAGTGGCGGAAACTACTCCTAAATTTAATTACAGTTGCTTAGATGACTCCTAAAAAAGAATTCTCTGAAAATACTATTACTTATTTATATAACCTCTAAAAATTATCGTCTAAAAATTCAGAAAAAAACATCTATATAATTTGTTGATTATATAGTTTTTACCAGCCGGTAGGTGGCGCATTGACAACCGCATACGAGTGTTGAGGATCTGGGGATTAAGTATACGTCAAGTTGGGCTCTTTATTGGGGCGTTGATTGTTTCTGTTATTACCTTTTTTTCTCTGTCATATTGTTCAGTTTGTTTGTTTGTTTCAGTTGTTTCATCAAGACTACGGGTAAATTTTTGTTGCTTCATAATATGGGTACTTTTCAAATACGTTGTCAAAGATTCTTCTTATATAAGAAAATGCAGATGTTTTGAGCTTTTCTAAAAGATACTGCAACTATTTATGAATTTCTTGTTATGCGAGGAGTAATTTTCACTCTCTCATGGGGATGTCACTGAATGACTTTGATGCAATGCAAGTATTCACCTCCAAACTGCAGTGCAGCATATCTATAGTTAATTTTATCATCGATTAAAATAGAAATCACGATGACCAATTTTTTCCCCGGTTTTCCTTGTAATTTAAATTTAGGGGTGGTTTCCGCCACTTTATGGGGGTAGATTTTGAGCATCGCATCAAAACTAATGCAGTTACTCACATTTTCCACAAAAACTGGACATCATAAGCTTTTTTTTTCAATCACTGATTTTTTTCCTGTTATATGAGGGGGTAGTTTTCACCAACTTATTGGGGTGATTTGCAATGGAAAGTAGTGTTAACTCTGTATTTCTGCGTTATATAGTTGAATATTTATATTTAATTAAAATTATTGAGATTTAAGACTATTCGTTTTTTACCGCTAGGGGTTGATTATGGGGGGTGTACGATTTTTGTTGACTTCAGATTCGGATTCAGCGTCGAAAATTACATAGGGATACAGTTGTCTCGATAGCAGTTCCAAAAAATTTTTATTGTGAGGCTGTGTTTGTTTGCATTATTTATATAATAATTGTTTTTTTCCCTAAAGGAAACGAATGTGTAGTAATTTAAATACAATTTTAAATTGAGTAAGTGTATATTTTCATGTCTACGGAAATTTTGCATACGATACCCAAATACTCGTTCCATACTGGAACAAATACTCGTACTGTAGACATAGGTCGCATTTTTAATATTCTCGACTTCTGTGCTGATGTGTTAGGTTCAACCCAGTTTTCTTTGCATGCTGACACATGGTATCTACTGTTTGGGTGTATGGCGCTAGCACTAATTTATTACGTTTGTATACAGAGCAATTTTTTAACACATGGACGGTGGTAAGCCGTAGAGAAGGCGGTAGTGTTTTATATTCAGTGCGATATTATTCAATGCATTCCAAGAATTTACGACAATTATTCAAATATCATTGCCATTTCTTTGGAAAATGTATTCAATTATACTTGGACTTGACTGCTTGATACAGCGTTAGTACGATTGATATGAATAAATTAACAAATCAATTTATAATTTATTAAGCGCACTACACATTTTTATCGTCTCGATGTTATCCTTCACAACGTTCTCATTCACAAGAATACCGGTGAGTTAGTCGACGCCCTGACTGTCTTTAAAAGGCAGGTAAAATTAAGGCTAAAAGGATCGATCCAACGAGTGTATGTAAGTAGGTACATTATATATTCGACATTTGATAAGTAAACGCTTTAAAATTTTGATGATGGCATGGTATTTCGTAACCATATTTAGTGTGCAACGTTTATGACGGAAAGATTAATGTATGTATTTTGTCTAACAATTTGAACTCGCTTCAAATTGAAAAGTGACGAAACTGAGGAATTATTATTTACAATATACCGGGTGACACAGGATATACCCTTGCCTTTACCAGGTGTAACCTTATTAAAACAAAAGTTTTTAAATATTAAGCGTCAACTTTTGATATATAAACGATATTTATACCGTGCTAGTCATAAGTCCCCCCCCCCTCTCGTATCTTGAATGGTTATACTTAGACTAATGAAATTTGGAGACTCTGACCAACAACTTTAAGACCCACCGCACACGACATACAGTCGGTCAGCTACTACCTATTTTGTTGGAAGACACCGCAGACCGACCGACAGTAGGTGAGAAACCGGAAATAACTCGCACACGTACAGATAGTCGGTGGCGCGTTTAGATAGACCATGGACGATGCATGTGCACAGATTAATGTGCGTTGCAATATTACTAAAACGTAGAAAAAGGACAAATAGTAAAGTTTTTATGATTTTTTATTTACCCATTTATTAGTCATCGTTTATTGAAATCAAAGTTTCATATATATTTGATGATCTCGTATGCAACACCAGACTGTGACTATGTGGTACGCTATTGACCACGCATTGTATTTCGCCCAGCGCAGACTAAATTGTAGTTCGTGTACGTTACCTCACATTGGTGCATTCGTTCTATTTGTTACCGACTCTTCGCAGACAATCGAGTCGGTGGCAAAAATGGAACAGGTTCCAATTTATTAATCGGGCCGTCTTTTTAGTCGGTCGTCTGCGGTGTTTCATTTAAACGTATACGGTGCATTCATACAGACAAAATTGTAGGTGACCGATAGTCGGTCGTCTGCGGTGGGCCTAAACGGGACCCTATGCCAAGTGATACCTCGCTTGGCAGGTATTTAAAAGTCATATTCAATCATACCAATTTTGTTTAGGTTTCGGGTAGTTTTGATGGATTAAATAAACAAACACTAAAATTTTAGTTTAGCGTTTAATTAAATAAAGAGCTGGTTCCTCCAGCTCTTATACTAATTGTAAGTGTTCAAATTGTGCTTCATCTCCTTCAGGACAGAAAAACATCCTACTGCTAAACTCTGGTCGTAAAATACAGAGTTTGTCCGGAAAGTAATGTCAGTGAGCTTTTAAAAATGGTTTTTATTGGTTCTATGTGTACAAATCTTTAGAAACTTTCAAAGTACATTCCTCCTGCGTCCACACATCGGTTCCAGCGGGTCTTCCACGCATCAAAAGCCGCACGGTAGTCGTTTTCCGGAATCGCCTCTAAAGCGTCGAATGCAAGCCTTCTGAATGTTTTTCACCGACCCAAAATGCTGTCCTTTCATTGGGGTTTTGAGGCGCGGAAACAAAAAAAAAGTCTGGGGGGGCCACATCAGGGCTGTAGGGAGGCTGGGGAACAACGGTGATGCCTGCCTTGACGAGGTAATCGGCCACGAGGAAGCAGGTGTGCGAAGGCGCATTGTCGTGGTGAAGCTTCCAGGATATTGAGATGTCTGGGCGGACGCGATTCACCCTGCGTTCTTCAGCACCTCGACGTAAAACTTTGATTCAAGAAATTTACCCCCACAGAAAGAGATCTCAAGTTGTTAGATCCGGTGATGAGCTAATTATATCGGACCTCATCGTCCAATCCATCTACCATAATATTTTTTATTCAGATAAGGTATTACTGCACCATAATAGTGTGCAGGAGCAGCATCTTGTTGGAACGTTATCTCCAAGTTACTAAATTCATCTGGATTGTCTTCCAGAATTTCAAGAATAAACGCTACAATTGCATTATTGTCAGCTAGAGCACGTACCATTTTGTTTATTTAGACACTCAAACGGCTCGTTAAACAATAATTAAACTAGAAATTCAAGGTGTAAATATCTGTAAAAATGTGTCAAAGGAAACGAAGTTAGAGAATTAAAAAAATTTTTTTGAATCTACACTCAACATCCACATATCCGAACTTTTCCGTTCCGCAAAATTCCACATTTCCGAACTCTCGTCACCTCGGGATAACCGAACTCCTGGCGCATGCGCAAAGGGTTTTTCTGGCTCATTGGTCATTCGACTGCGACAAGTTCGGTTGTGTGGAAGTACAAGTTTGGAAATATGGTGAGAAAAAGTTCGGAAATATGGTGAGTTCGGATATGCGGATGTCGAGTACATAATTTAATTGAACGCTAAATGAAAATTTCAATGTTTATTTAATTAATCCATCGAAACTACCCTTAACCAACAAATAACTACAGGTACATTACCCCTAAACATACAAACAAAATTAGTATGAAATTTATATATAAAATATATAATAATCTACCTCAAGTACTTCGTTTAACGTTATTGGTAAATATCTCAATTAAGTGTGCCTAAGTATGACCACTAGTAGTAAGTACAACAAATATTGAATCTATGTATTGCAAATCTAAATAGCTAAATAGCAAAAGCGACCATCAGTCATCATTAATATTATTTGAATGATTTCACGATGTTAGTGAAACATGTTTGTAGGTACGGTTCCAATATATACCTATAGCTTTTTTCGCTTTCACAACGATAATGTGTGGCATATTCTTGGCACATAACATGCTAGGCTTTGTTATTATAGACTAATACACTAGGTAGTAAAAATGACTCTCATTTTTGCCATTCAGGTACAACAGGTAACCTATTAACGTCAATTGCCTGAATATTATTGCCTTTTGTAATTTCGCAACAGCAATCACATCAACTTTAGTTGGGGATTAAGTTGGTTATTTACTTATTCAGAGAACGAAACACGAAACCATTCGGCGATCTGGCGATACAGGGTGGCTGTATAGGAAATGCTAATTGGGATATGATCATCATAAATCATATGGGATATGATCTTCATGACATGTGGTCTTTATCACCAATGCAACCTTTATGACCTGTATGGCCTTTATAACTTATATGACATTTATATAAGTCATATCATAGTTAATGTATTGGAAATGGGCATTGTAGTAAAAATTAAAGTTGAGGCTTATTAATGTGATTTTTGGATTCTTCTACCTTAAAAAGCTATAGAACGACACGTCACATGAATATATTTCTCAATTCATATTAAACTACAACCCCCTTGCCCCCACCCCTACCGTGGGACAACAAATAACACCTAAACAATAACACTAAACATATAAATAATAACAGCTAAATCAAAATAAATGTATAATTTAGCTTACATATACATATACATTTTCACAATTTTTTAATAATCTCCTTACATTTCGTTTTAATTACCACGGTACCCTCCAACTCCAGATCGGCTCCAGACATTGTCATGTAAATAAGTGTTCCAAACTTTAACAAAGGTGAAATCTTAACCCGTTCTCGAATTATTGTGTACACAAAAAAAAAGGTTAATAGACAGACAGGCCGACAGACATAATTTGTTTTCTCATAAACTTAAAATCTCGATGTTTCAGAACATTTTAGACCCATTTAGCCAATAATAATTAAAAAAAAATCATGAACACAATACTTGAAATTTTTTTTATGTAAAACGTAATGTAGAACCGTATTTCTAAATCAGCAAATATTTCACAATTCTTCAATTTTCCGATATATCTACAGATGAAATGATCCTGGAGTGGGTACTAGGGAACCTTCGGCGTAGAAACAAAAAAACTGGACGTTTTCCACGACACACCGAACTACTATACTTTTCTCGACGCGCGTTTCGCCAACTAAGATGGCATCTTCAGGAGAAGATAAAATTAAATTCTAACCTACACACTTGCACTATTTATACAAAATTTGTTACCACGGTTCACTGCACCGTAACTGTCTTTATCAGAGAAACAGTGGACTGGTGGGTATCGGACCGTTGTCCTTATTCATACTACTGTTACACTTGATTTCTAAATTACATGATTTTTCTTTTCTGAAACTTTCAAAACCATCCAACTGTCTACTGTTTGTTACATTTCTAATTAATTTTAAATTATTTATGCCTATCCTATGGCTGTTGTCAAAAGCGTGTTGGACAACACAATATTTTTCTGTTCTGCCATATGAGCCATGTGTTCTTTAAATCTAGTCAAAATAGATCTTTTTTGTTTGCCCAATATACTTTTGATCAGAATCTTTACAACTTATTTCGTACATTTCCGTTATTCGACAATAACGAATATACGAATACGTCAGAATATACGAAATAAGTTGTAAAGATTGTGGTCAAAAATGTATTGGGCAAACAAAAAGATCTATTTTGACTAGATTTAGAGAACACATGGCTCATTTGAAATATGGCAGAACAGAAAAATCTTGTGTTGCCCAACACGCTTTTGACAACAACCATTGGATAGACATAAATAATTTAAAATTAATTAGAAATGTAACAAACATTAGACAGTTGGATGCTTTTGAAAGTTTAGAAATCATTAAGTGTAATAGTAGTATGAATAAGGACAACGGTCCGATACCCACCAGTCCACTGTTTCTCTGATAAAGACAGTTACGGTTCCGTGAACCGTGGTAACAAATATAGTATAAATAGTGCAAGTGTGTGTATTCGGTATTTCGTGGAAAATGTCATTTTTATTTTACAGATGAATTGATTTAGACCCTACAAAATTCACTAGATACCGGCTGTCATTGGACCACAGTACTAAATAATAATAACAATAATAATGCTACAACTGAAGAGAATAACAATAATAATGCTAGAAAGAAAAACTACAACATACGTTCTTCTTTAAAAAAATATTTATAAGATTTTTTTTAACCCACCATACCTACTTTTTTTTTATAAAACACTGTAAAGATTGGTGCTGATAAGATAGTAATAAAATAAAATATTATTTGCATGATTAATAATGATTAATAAGTTTCAAATCGACTAATTTGGAACCGAAATACCAGAAAGGATTCATGAAAGTTGTAATAAATGTATACATGTAGACGCTTAATCTCTTATGTCTTTCACACCTAAAGTATCACTTTCGCGAACTGTGTAATGTCTACATATGGAGACATATTGTTGGTAACTTATAGGCGCAGACTGCTTATGTAAGTCTTCGCACTTGCTTATGGGAGAATTATGTACATACATAATATGTCTGCATGTGCAGACGCATTTACGCCTTAAATGGTAGGACACTAATACGAATACTTATGTACCTGTATTTCTCGTGTTAGCTGTTCCTCCATATAAAAATGTCCTCAGATGTGTCTAAAACTAAACTTTAAACAATATTTAATTAATTAATTAATATTAATAAACATATCATATACTGATACCATACTGTAATTTGTACCCTAAATTACAAGCTCTGCATATACGGGTTGGGTAAGTTCGATAGAGATTTCGCAGCGTTGTATGCGTTGTGTGCAATTTAGTAAACTTTTGTTTTTTATAGAACAGATAGCGAGAACACAATAATAGCAATGCCGTAAGAAAAATATATTAACCTAGGTATCAGCAAAATTTTACGCAAGAACATAGATTACTAGAAACTTTATTCTTATTAAAGTTATTAATTCAATAGCTTCTCATTATGCATGTTCGTAGAAAGAACTCTAACGACAGACCAACTAATTATACACAGTGGTCACCTTTAAAGTGTACACCATTGTGATCTTTTAAACTAAAAAATATACAGGTTTGTTCCTGAAATATCCTGAAAAAACTGAAAACTTGTATCCTCCTTCGTATTTTCCTAAGTCTTCTTTATATCTTTTATTACTGGGGTAAATGTAATAAAGGACACAAACCTTATGAAAATTGAATCCCTGTCGAACTGGTTGATAATTTAGTATAATGTACAATTCTTGGCTACCTGATAACAAGTTACCATATGCCCGAGCCTCTGCATGAACAGTTTGCGAGATATGAATGGACAAAGATTGCCTATTTGGCGATTTTCCAAAACTCGATCTATTGTTGAATATAACTTAACACAACCGATTTTAGTTTCACAGTAAATAATGTAAATGTTTCAAATGTAAATAATGTGCCCGATAGTCCACAAAAGATGTAATGTCCATAAAATATGTGGTATTTATAAAACTAATTATGTATGTGTGTACATGTATATGGGATACACAATGCATATTCTAAACTCAAAATGAATTCGGTACACCTTTGTAGCAAATTGAAAAGTGAAATTTATTAGGTGAATTCAAAACAAATTACCTCAAAACTGATTATACTTTTCAAGTATTTCAGTTTCCATTAGTATTCAATTTAATAAAAGTTTTAGTTTTATTGATTTTATTAACTATTTCATTTTATTAGGATTAAAGTTGTTTCACTTTTGCTTTTAAAACTTTCAGATTTTACCTTTCAGCTGTCAGTTAGTCAGGTACCAGTAGTTTCACAAATTGCTTTGTATTTTTCTCCGCTAGAATTATATTCACATATTAATTAGTCGAAATCCAAAGTCAATTCATCTGCTGAAATTCTTAACCTCCAATTAAATTTGTAAATTATCCTTATAGCACGTGATCGTATCGCACGATCTTAGACAATACAGTTATTTTATATCAGAAATCAATTATAAATCTAAGCGGGCGGCGCCATTCAAGGCTCACCAGATAAATAAATGACTTGTGGGTAGAGATAAAATAGAATAAGATACATAAAAAGCACAGCGATACTATTTTATTGTCTTAGAATTTTCACTTTCCATGTAACGTTTGAAATGGACTTCCAAAGACAGAGAATACGACGCTGCTATAAAATAGAAATTTTTAAAAAGTTGCTAATTGATCAATTCACGTTGGCCCGTTATTTATGCTTTTATTGTTAGTGCTGGAGTGGGTACTGGAACCTTCGGCATAGAAACAAAAAACTGGACGTTTTCCACGAAACACCGAACTACTATACTTTTCTCGACGCGCGTTTCGCCAACTAAATTGCCATCTTCAGGAGAAGATTAAAATTAAATTCTAGCCTATACACTTGCACTATTTATACTAAATTTGTTGCCACGGTTCACTGAACCGTAACTGTCTTTGTTTATCAGATCAAACAGTGGTTGGACTGGTGGGTATCGGACCATTGTCCTTATTCATACTACTGTTACACTTAATGATTTCTAAACTTTCAAAAGCAACCAACTGTCTACTGTTTGTTACATTTCTAATTAATTTTAAATTATTTATGTCTATCCCATGGTTGTTGTCAAAAGCGTGTTGGGCGACACAAGATTTTTCTGATCTGCCATATTTCAAATGAGCAATGTGTTCTTTAAATCTAGTCAAAATAGATCTTTTTGTTTGACCAATATACATTTGATCACAATCTTTACAACCTATTTCGTATATTCCTGACTTTTCGTTATTGTCGATTTTGTCTTTGGGGTTACCCAAAAGCGTCTGTAGTTTATTTTTGGAATTATAAACCAAATTGATATTATTATTTTTAAAAAATTTTATCTAGTCCGCGGGTGAATTTAGGTTCATATGGTAACGAAGCCAATTTCGAATTATCAGTATCTCTACGAAAAGTCGTGGAATTGTACAGGGTTCTCTTAAATATATGCTTCCTTATTAACTTATCTATTAAATGGACTGAGTAACCGTTATTCTTACCTATATTCTTAATTAATTGTTTCTCATATTCAAACCTCACTTTACTGAGGGGGAAATTTAACAAACGGTGAATTAGAAAATTAAAACATGCAATGGCAATATAAAAGTTATATTGGGAAGGGTAGTGTGAATCGTTGGGAATATATCTAAGAGTCGCGGTTTCTTTCCTATATACATCAAACTCTAACTTATTTTCACTATTTCTAATAACTAATACATCTAAAAATGGTAGCTGTTCATTGTGTTCCATTTCATATGTAAATTTTATGGTATGGAAACGGTTATTAAGTTCAGCAACAAAATTATCTAAACTAATTGCTTTTGTATTAAATACCGCGAAGATATCGTCCACATACCTGAACCAGACTCTAGGGAAATACTCGAATTTATCTCTTACTTCTGTCTCAAATTTACTCATAAAAATATTTGCAATGAAAAGTGACAAGGAGTTACCCATTGCAGTTCCCTTGGGTATCCTTAAATTTAAGAGAACCCTGTACAATTCCACGACTTTTCGTAGGGATAATGACAATTCGAAATTTGCTTCGTTACCATATGAGCCTAAATTCACCCGCGGAATATATTTTTTTTATTTTTTTTGACTTAGAAATTTTTAAAAATATTAATATCAATTTGGTTTATAATTCTAAAAATAAACTACATACGCTTTTGGGTAACCCCAAAGACAAGATCGACAATAACGAAAAGTCAGGAATATACGAAATAAGTTGTAAAAATTGTGATCAAAAAAGTATATTGGGCAAACAAAAAGATCTATTTTGATTAGATTTAAAGAACACATGGCTCATTTGAAATATGGCAGAACAGAAAATATTGTGTTGCCCAACACGCTTTTGACAACAACCATAGGATAGACATAAATAATTTAAAATTAATTAGAAATGTAACAAAAAGTAGACAGTTGGATGCTTTTGAAAGTTTAGAAATCGTTAAGTGTAACAGTAGTATGAATAAGGACAATGGTCCTATATCCATCAGTCCACTGCTTGCTCTAAACAAAGATAGTTACGGTTCAGTGAACCGTGGCAACAAATTTAGTATAAATAGTGCAAGTGTGTAGGCTAGAATTTACGAAGAATTTGGCGAAACGCGCGTCGAGAAAAGTATAGTAGTTTGGTGTTTCGTGGAAAACGTCCAGTTTTTTTTATTATTGTTAGTAACAAAAAGTTATATCGGGATATATGTATAACAGTTTCAAGGGATTCGAATATGGCGTTATTGTTTTCCTACTAAAAAAAAATCCTAAGCAAGTTCTTAATAGTTCTCAACTCCTTAAAATTACACAACCCCACAAACAAAAAAATTGGTCAAACCCAGAAGGTAGATTTCTCTACCCCCATGTATTTTGATGCGCTGAAACCGCATTATGACATTCAAAATTGATTTTAACTATTGAATTTTCCGCTAGCACCCCCTTACGGGTTAAAATTGAATTTTTTTATAAAAAATTCAAATTTATATGTATTCTTATGTATTCTGGCGTTCTGAAACCAAATATGACAATAAAAAATGATTTTAGTTGTACCGTTTTCCATTAGCACCCCTTTTCTGATTGAAGTTTATATAAAAATTTCAAATTGTTGTGTATTCCTAGGTATTCTGGTGCACTAAAACTGACAATAATGATTTCAACCACTCAATCACCCTCTGGACCGTCCCATTAACCCCCTGTACGCCCCCCGGGGTCAAAATTTCATTTAAAAAATAGAAATTTTTCTTTACAATTGCATATAAAAGAGCATTAGAGGATATGTATGATTTAAATTTTTAATAAAGGCGCATTTTTCCCTACGGCAGTCGCAATGTGGTGCTACAGGGAAATTTAGTAGTTGGAATTATTTTCTATTGACATTTCCTAGTTTAGTAGGAAATGTCTCATAACTATAACACTATACGTTTTAATTTTTTTTAAAAAGGTCCATTTCGAACACCTACCGAGGGGAACTTAAGGGGGTGCTAGGAGAAAATGGTACAACTAAAATCATTTTTAATGTCATATTCGGTTTTAGAACGCTGAAATACATAAAAATACACATAAGGTTTTAATTTTTATAAAAACTTCAATTTTAATCCCTCAGGTGGGTCGTAAAGGGGTGCTAATGGAAAACGGTACAAATAAAATTATTTTCTATTGTCATATTTGGTTTTAGAACGCCAAAATACACATCAATTTGAAATTTTTATAAATACTTGAGTTTTAACCCCTCAGGAGTGTCGTAAAGGGGTGCTAATCGAAAATGGTGCAACTGAAATCATTTTTTATTGTCATATTTGGTTTTAGAACGCCAAAATACACAAGAATACACATTAATTTGAAATTTTTATAAAAACTCCAATTTTAACCCGTAATGGTAAGCCGAAAATTCAATAGATAAAATCAATTTTTAATGTCATTAAAACCTTCTGGGTTTGACCATTTTTTTTGTGGGGCTGTGTTATTATTGTGTGTCCTGGGTTTAAGATATAAAATTCGTCATCTTATCTCAAAAACAAATAAAACGACACGTCACATGAATGTATTCAATATTTCACATTAACGTACAATAACATAATCGCCCCCTCCTACATACAACAAAAACACCATGAACCAAATAAATATACATTTCAAAGATTGGTTTGGCTACATCCTAATGGTTTGACATCACAGACAAGGAAAAGGTTGTTTTTTTTAAATAAAAAATTCGGGTGTAAAAAATGCAATTTGTGTGTAAAATCCTTTTTATTGATTGTAAAAAATAATCTGCAATAATATTTTTACTGAAAGAAGACAAAATTCAACTTTTGTTATTACGTATTAATATGAATTAAATGTCAAACAAAATCTTTAAAATGCAATAAGAAACGTCATCAGTCATCAGTCATTACTTATAGCCGAAAGGTAGGAACGAACCACGTATGTGAATATCAATAATGACATATGTATATCAGGAACTTATAATTTTATTTCATGATATATGTATTCACTAAACCATACTGTACATAAACAAATCAGTACCAATACATGATGAAACCAAAGGAAATTAATTATCAAATACTTTAGTTGTGTATTTTTCTAAGAATTGCTCAATTCTTAGTCAAGTTATTTCCTGTTCTTTACGCACTAGTGCGTAAAAAATAAGATTTTAGAAACGGTGAAGGCATCAAGGCAGTAATTTAAGAGTGGTTGTAGAAACAAGAATTTTTGTCCTGGTTTGTGGGAAAAATATTGTACATAACTCGCTGGAAAAAGAACTACCATACTGTGAAATATCACACTCGTATGTTATATGCTACTTTCCATGCCCGTTATATTATATATTATCCTAATATATAAAACGGATGTTTTGTCCTGGTTTGTGGGAAAAAATATTGCATATAACTCGCTGGAAAAAGCACTAACATACTGTGAAACGTCACACTCGTATGTAATTTGCTACTTTGCATACTCGTTATGTCATATATTGTCACTAATATATAAAATACGTTTTTTGTCCTGCTTTGTAGGAAAAATATTGTACATAACTCGCTGGAAAAAGCACTGACATACTGTGAAACGTCACACTCGGGGTCACATTCGTATATTATATGCTACTTTCCGTATGTCATATATTAGATATGACTAATATATAAAAATCGTTTTCCAGCTTGTGAAAACGTCACTCTGTTATTTCATATTATCCACGCCACTGATATATAAAATGCGTTTTTGTCCTGGTTTGTGAGAAAAATATGGAAAAATATTGTACATAGCTTGCTGGAAAAAGCCCTAACATGATGTGAAACATCAGACTCGTATATTATATGCTAATTTCCACGCTCTTTATGTCATATATTTACACTAATATAAAAAATGTGATTTTGTCCTGGCTTGTGGGAAAATATGATACATAACTCGCTGGAAAAACATAACATACTGTGAAACATCACACTCGTATGTTATATATGGCTACTTTCCATGCTTGTTTTGAAATATTATGGAGACATCAAAAAAAAAACATCAAAGGTCGCCGGAAAAAAAGACGTATTTCTATTCTTGATCGAATTTATAACCTTATTTACTTGTCAAGACTGTCACATCATATGACAGCCATTGTTTATTTTACAAATTGTGACAGTCACTTGTCAAAAGTTTGACATAACCGAAAAGCTTAGACATGACCGCTATTTCCATCTCTCTCGTTCATAGCCAGAGTTGATGACTTTTTTTTGGATGTCTCTATATTATCACTAATATATAAAATGCGTTTTTGTCCTGTTTTGTAGGAAGAAATATGTAAATAACTGGCTGGAAAAAGCATTAACATAGTGTAAAACGTCATACTCGTATGTTATAAATATGCTACTTTCCATGCTCGTTATTTCATATATTATCACTAATATATAAAATGCGTTTTTGTCCGGGTTTATGGGAAATATTTTGTATATATCTCGCTGGAAAAAAACACTAACATTATGTGAAACATCACACTCGTATGTTATATGCTACTTTCCATACTCGTTATGGCATTTATTTCTCATATGCGTGGATGTGAGAGTAATTTGTAGCAAAATGTTAGGTTTCTTGACGTTTGAATAAAACTAATGTTTCAATTCCAATTTTCGATATTCTTTAAGAGTCGGAACACTGCTCATTGTAGGTGCGTTCACCTTCCAGCAGTTTATTGTTCGTCGAGTTACAGCGTCCAGCCAACAACCAATTACAAGCACTCCGTCCGCATTACCAAACACATTAGGCAACAAACAACCCCTTTCGTCTAGGAAAACACTTGTGCAGCGCGGCGCTTTATGAACGCAAAGCCAGGCAGTGGAAGCGAACTCTGCTCGAGTGACGGAAGACGCTTTTATGGAGCTCATCCTGTAGGTGAATCAGGCGGGCGATGCACGAGCACGCACCGAACCACTCATAGAATACGAGCCGGGCTCCTGTCCGGGCATACGTGATTAAATCTATGGAAATCTTGCGATGCCTAAAAAATCTATCAGCTCACCTGGAAGGAATTCCTTTGTCATTCAAAAGTTTTAGACAAAAAATCGTCTTTTTTGTGTGGAATTATGTGGCCGCAGACTATTTGGCGTTGCCAGAATAGAACCACGCATGGTGGAAAGAGTATTTTATAAAACAGTTCGAATGATTTTTTGTTTATTAGGAACATATAATTCAGTCCTTTCTACAGGGTGTCCCATTTTCTAAGGTTATTACAAGAGATAGAAAGATGCCGTTTTCGTGAACCTTTTCTGAACCTTACTACTTTTTGGAGGAAAATTCACAGAACTAACCAAATTATTGATACAATTTCTAGTTTGTTAGTGATAACTGATGTTTAAAAAAGTAGCCATTTCTAGCTATCTCTGTAGCAGCTACAACTTGAATAATTGTGATATTGTTACAATGGTGGCCCATGTATTTTTTATGTAGAATTAAGTGGTGTAACTATTTTTTTTTGCTATGATTAGAAATTAGTTTTGGAATTATAGACCAAACCTACATTTTTTTTAAATGGAAACCATAGTTTGCCGTGATATGCTTGAAAAGAGAGTTTTTTAGTGTTTTTCAAAAATATATTATTTAGCATATATGTTTTCTTAAATATAACAAAATTCATTTTCGTATATAATAAAATAAAATAACATTGACATTAACAAAATTTGAAAGAAATATTGAATGGCTGTATTACCTTTAATGTATTGCCTTTAAATACACAGGCCTTGTTGTATTAACTCATAGGAGTTAAGGCCAGTGTATTTAAAGGTAATACATAGCAAGAATTTCTCAGAGACATGAACTATGTATGTATTCAATATAACGAGCAACAGTTCGAGCAATATATAAAATAATTTTAAATATTTATTTCAGTTTTTGTTCAATTTTTTATATGAACTATGATGAATAGTATGTGTCAATTTTGATTAAAAGTATAAAAACATTAACATTTTGTTCATTCATGACTAGCTACGTATGTAAATTTCTTCATGCTATTAATTTTAAACTGCTATAAGTTTGTTATTTATGAAATTATATATACCAAATAATGCTATATATAATAAATAATACTTTTCAAATATGTTAACTACTTGTTTCAAATATGTCAACTACAATGAAAACTACAGTTCCCATTAAAAAAAAAGTTTGGTCTATAATTCAAAAACCACATGTCACAGCAAAAAACAGTTACACTACTGATTTCTACATAAACAAATATGTGACACCATTATTAGTAACAATATCACAAATATTCAAATTGTAGGCGCTATAGGGGTGGTTAGTAATGGTTACTTTTTCTAAAATTTGCTCTAACTCACAAATTGGCGTGTCTGATGTGTCCCATTCCATAGTAGTGTATTTTTGTCTCATTTTGTGACGATTGCTCAGTTGTAGTTGTTGAATACTTACGATTTGGATAAAAAAAAGCAAAAAAATTCGTGGCATTTTTTTCTCCAAGTGTTTATTTTCAGCTATATTTCAACGCCATTTTGGGTACGATAGACATCAGTCTCTTCCGTTTCCTCAAACATTCTAATTGCATTTATTGTAAACACAGTTTTTTTGATATAATTCTAAAAGACATACATTCAAAAGTTTTGAATCACTCGGTTTTGGCGTGTTAAAATAACTTTACGAAAGACAAAAATCAGTTAAAATGATACCATTTGTTGTATTGAAATATGTTTTTGTGATATTTTTGTGGAGATCAAGTTACTTAAGATAATAAACTTGTCTTGAATGACTTGAATGGGTTAGATCATTAAATTAAGATACAACTTATAGAATTATGTTAAAAACTATATTAAACAATCATGGTCAAACACACGTTGTTACCATCATTTTGGAACTCTGACAATGTAAAACTATTGATATGTAGCAGGCTTACTCTGTACTGTGTAGGTATTACTAATTCTTCAAATATTCAAAGTTATAATTACAAGTTTTGGCAAAAATCGTTTATCACCCGGTATCTCCGTAGACTCCGTCTAGAACTTTTTTTAATGGTCCGGTTTAATCCGGTCCTTGCATTGCCATTATTATGTACAATTCTTCGTGAGTCACCCTGTGTTTCTGAATAAAAAACGTATCAAAAGCAGTGGCGACTCGTGGGTGTGTTACATGGGTGGGCACAGGGTCTGTCAGTAGGATTACTAATTAGCTACCAACGGCGCCACGGGCGAAAATTTTTAAAATTTTAAAGGTCATGCGTTTTACTGACACTTCAGAATTTCAATGAAAAATTCTTTTATACGAAAATATAGACTTTCATAAGAATAATTTTTGGGATTTGGTAGCTTTTTGAAATAATATTTAGTCACGAATTTTGAGGGCTTAAATATATTAAAATAATGGGTGGCAACATGTGAAAAAATTTTGATATAGGTATCTTACCGTTATCTGTAGAGGAAATCAGCTCGCCTGTCCTTATTTTTCACAAAAATCGCTTTTTCATTAAAGTCCCGGATTTGTTTCACAAAATTTAATACAATTAATTATATGGTTTAAAATATGTCTGTTTTTATCCACATTTTCATTGTGACGTCTTATATTTTCACGGTAAGCACTATCAAGTTGTTGCCTTATTTGTTGTCTACCTTTCCCAACACACTAAAATCTAAGATATTATGTAAATGTTTTTCATTGTAGCTAGCATGTTTCTTAGCTCGTTCATTTAAATGTTTTAAATCACTCACCCCTTCTTGAGTCCATTCACTTTGGTTGCCACCCATCACTAAACAAATAAAACAAAACAGTTTGTTTCTTTTACATAACCACTTAAATCTGCCGTAGACATTATTATTAAAATTTCGTGAATAATTTCGCGATTTTCCTACGTCTGTTTTGGAAATAATCAAATCGGGTATCGGCCTTCCTAACCGTTTATTTCCGTTCGAATCTCGTATGTAATATCTTTATTAGTCGATAAAAAGTCCACCGAATTCATTTTGAAACGTTTCACAATCAAAAACAGTAAAAACACAGTTCTCAGCGAAGAAAATAAACAATCACTAAAAAAGGTCACTCAACAGGTGTGACCCGTTCAGCTGATTTTCGAACGATTTAACGATGTTTGTCTGCTCAATGTCTCCAAGCATTACAGTCACCGAAAAAGCCCGATTAAAAACGAGGGCTGGGATACTGTGTGCCCTCGCTCACGCGCGCGAAATGCGACTACGGTGGCTCGATGCGAATTCAGACTACGGTGGCTCGGTGTTCGATCGATAGTCTGTCATACATATGTGATAAAAATTATTATTTGTGGTATAAAAGGAATAATAATTAGAATATGAATAGTTTGTCGTATACAATTAATTGATACTATTGTAACAGTAATTTATAGTAAATTAACACAAAAGAAATATTTTCTATTGAAATTTGGGCTGGGCACGTGCCCCTGTGCCCTTTATCACCAGCCGCCACTGATTAAAAGTAAGACTGACAAATGCATTATAGAAAGAAACCTTCCATTTGACTGGAGGCTTCAGTTAGCAGAAACATTACAATGAAAGAAAAAATAAAAATTACTATTTCGAAATAATACAAATAGGCCGACAGGTTATTCAGCCTCAAAATCGCATAATTGTATAGGAAGAGTATCACGCACTCCAATAAACAGTAACAGATTACAACATCGGCTACTTAATGTTAAAGTTGAATGCTGATATTGATAAAATTGAAATTGTATTTTTATGAATGGATTATAGTTATTAACTGGCCTCAGGTGAATCATATTTATTATTATTTGTATTAAAATTACCCGGGGCGATATTAGAAGTTAAAAGGCGTTTAATATTTTGAACTGAAAGGTTTCGTAATTACTTACTTGAAGATATAAAAAAAAATCTTAACCTTGTTCGAGTTTTGATATTGCCCGAAACGAAATTAATTTTTTAAGTGCTGTACCGCCATTTCTGAGCGAATCGACACACCCGCACGTGCGTAGAGAAAGGTTTATTACACCACAGATAAAACTTAATAACAACTGCCAAACAAACCGATTTATCACTGCTGAATGTATCGGACACACGCTGCAGGTCAGCTCTGTTACGTTAGCTCTTTTATCTTTATCACTGAAACGGTAACTAGATTGAATGCTAACGTGATTCACATATACCCATATAAGACGAAAAAAGAAATACAAAATTTTACTATTCTATCTACAACAGATATTATATGCAGGGTGTCCACTTTTTCAAAGGGATTACTTGATAACTTCTAAAGGTACGGCCTCTTGCAGTCGCTAGTCGCTCGTTTTCAGCGACAAATGAGGTCACGTGGTATGATTTTGAATTTTCCGCCATTTTCAGAATCGCAGCGTCAATCTGGCTGCAGGTTGTAAAAATGCGCGACAGAAATATCGAATGGTGATATAATCGATAAATACCGATAAATATCGAAAGGTAATATATCGATATGTACAGACCCTCTATTCCTAACCTCTTTAAATAGCAATAATAAAAGTAAACAGAAAAAACTAAATCGTGCGAAATCAATTAATAAATCATAATAATTATTATGATTTATTATTCTCTCATTAATTGTAATTAATGAGAGAATTCTTAAAATACAAGTGAAATAAAAAACAATATAATACGAGGGTCGGCTGATAATTCCCGGGCTTCTCCATGAATACAACATTAAAAACATTTTTCTTTTTATTTATTTCTCAAGGTAATCTCCAGAAAGGCTAATTCATTTGTAATATCGGTGTTCTAATTTAATTAAACCATTTCTGTATGTTCAATGCAATTCGAACTTTAATTCGCAAATGTTTCCCATTGCAATGACTGAACGATGGGCCGGAGCATTGTTGTTAACACTCTAAAGTTAAGTTAATAAAAACTAACCAAGCTACTGACCTGTAACTATAGATACAAGCTAGTCTGGAGTAAAACTATACGATGCTAGCGTCTAACTGTCCTTATAAAATAAAAAATTTCTTGTTTACTCATAAACTTACGTTTGTTAGGGCATATATTTTCATTTGTATCTAATTCGTCCTCGACCACACCTTCCGTATGATCATCCAGTTGAGACCGTCGAACGTCGAATTATGGTTTTTCCATCACTTAACAAATATTTTATTAAATACATTTTATCCATCTGGCATTATTTTAATTGTTTTGTTACTTACCTAACACCGGAAAAAAGTAGTGGTTGTTATTGATATAAATATGACCGTACCCTTCGATGCACGAATGATTCGTAATTTCGTTGACCACTACTTCACTTAGTCCACAGGTAGAGACCACTTTTATCTTAAAAAAAAAATCATTTTTACATGACTATAAATGGTTTACAAGAAAAGTGACGTTACTATCTTGCAAAAATTCTATCGCGTTAAAATTAAGCTGTATCTTATAAGGATTAAATCGGCTTTTAGACAGGCAGAAATCGTTCATCAAACAAAACAAAAATTCAGAAATTAATATCATATTTCTGCTTGTCTAAAAGCCGATTTAATCTTTAGCAGATATAATGTGTAATTTGTACTTAATTAGCAAGTGATAATATTTGAAATTGTCGAAATTAAAAAATTTCTGTTTTTTCACAATTAGGTAAGATATCAATGAGATTATCTGATTATGTTAATTTTAGTTGACAAAACCTTCTCAATTCCAAAAACAATTTAATATACTTTCATACAAAGTTTTTTTAGACAATTTTTACCACTTAATACCAAAACACTTTTTTACTCGACGCGCATTTCGCCAATCATGTTGGCTTTATCAGAAGATGATTAAAGTACGAGGTGGCTATTAAATAGCCAAACTGATGCTGTTACCAGCGCGCTGCGAGCGTGCCGTAACAAGTTTGAACAGAACTGTGTCTGGTGATACTTTCGCCACCGTGAGCTCGCTGGACAAGCTGGACAAGTGGGTTGCTCAATTTGACTCTAGCAATTGTTTGAATTAGTCAACGCACCAGTGTTCAGATGGAGTAACGGGTTAAAATCAAGTTTCTTGTTAAACTGGTGAAAACTTTTACAAAAGCTTATGCAATATTAAAAGAAGTGTACGGAATGAATGTTTATCAACGTCAAAAACGGACGAAAAAATTGAAAAAAGTGGGAAATTAATCCGCGAAGATCGTCATGTAAGCATCCGCGGGCTTGCTGAAATAATAGGAATCAACAATAAATGTGTTGGCCAGATTTTGCATAAGTCGTTCAACATGCGCAAAGTTTGCGCGAAAATGGTGCCAAAACTCCTTACTCCCAAACAAAATAAATCAAGAATGAATATTTGGCTGGTTAGACACAGTTATTACTGGTGATAAATTGTGTTTTTTTTTTACTTACGACCCCGAAACGAAGCGCCAATCCATGCATTGGAAGAGCCCGAACTCGCCAAAGCAAAAAAAAACAGGATGAGCAAATCCGAACTCAAAGCGATGATAATCGTCTTTTTTGACATTCGAGGGAGGCACTGTTTATGTTCATGGGCCCCTAAGGGTTAAACGGGTCAATTTACATCGAGGTTCTGACGGCCCTTCGTAAGCGTGTGAAAAGACGAAGACCCCATTTGTGGAAGACCAAATCATGGAAGATTCACCAAGACAATGCACCGGCCCATTTTGCTTTATCTGTTTTTTTGTTTTGCAAAATACGGCATTACTGTGTTGGAATATCCACCATACTCGCCCGCCCTTGCCTCCTGTGACTTTTTTTATTTCCCAAGGTCAAATGGGCGCTGAAGGGGACAAGATTCGGAAGTATGGAAGCGGTTAAAGAAAAAGAGACGGAGGCTGTGAACCAGCTGACAGAAGCGGATTTCCAGCACTGCTTTCAACAATGGAAAAGTCGTATGGAGCGGTGTAGAGATCGCTAAGGGGAGTCCATTGAAGGCGAAAAATTTGCTTCTGTAATTGGAACGAATAAAAAGTGTTATGACAGCAGTTCGGTTATTTAATAGCCACACCTCGTGTGTTAACATGGTTGGCGAAACGCACGTCGAGTACAAAAAAAGTATTTCGGTGTTGTGTCTAAAATGTTCAACTGTTCAAGTTTTTTCCGAAGGTTCCAATTTTCCCCCAGTATACACTTTTTCTATTTAAAATGAATTACCTGCTTGTATGATATAATGAATAAATTCTGTTAGACTATGCATACGGCATATTTAGAGTATTAATAACAGCAGTGTAATATACACGTCGTATTTATAGAAAACAGTAGAAAAGAGTGTGCATGTGAGATAATTAATACATTTTACCTTACATGAACTTCACCATATAAGAAAGACGCTGGGTATAGAAGCTTTGCACTGGCAATTATTATGTAATGAATTATTAATATCGCGTTGTATGTGGTTCATTCTCACGATACATATATTTTTTAATGTTAACCAAACCTCCAGCAGCATAAAAGGCTTAACGTATTAATACATTAAAATATTTAGATTTATTAATTTCACAGTGTGAGATTAGACCCCCGGGTTAAATAATATGCACAAGTACACAACCTGAAGTGCAGATTATGCGGGTTTATGTAATCAAATTAGCAACAAAAATGGTTATTTATTATTTCCCAGTGGCTGAGCTCAAAAGATCTCATGCGAGATCGAAACTGTACCGCTTTTAAAAGGGTTCGGATTATTTGCATTAAAATACCGCAAAAAAGTTCTGCCTGCCACAAGGCCAAACATACCTGGCGCTACTATGTAGAAAAAAAGTAGAAACAATTGCAACAGCTCACTGTGTCCTAAGCTGCACGAGGTCTGTAGACTACCCTTACCTAAGTTAATATATTAAAGGCAATGAAAAACATGGTAAATGTTATGTATGTACAGGGTGTCCGATTTATAATTCACGCCTTGTACCTAACTCAGCGCAATCATTTGAAATTTATTTTTTCTTAGATAAACCGCTCATCCAATTTTACAAGAGGAACAACATTTAGCAAGAGGCTGCGGAACTCAGTAGAAGATCCAACAAAAACCAAATCGGTAGCCATTTTCCAGGCAATATCAAAAGTAGAGTAGAAAATTACGCTAGGCACTCAATATCAACAGTTTCAGTATGTTCGAAAACCCCTATATAGCACCAAAAAACATCGATTGTAGGCCTAAAGCAGTATGCCCAAATTGATGTAAATTAGTTAGTTATTAAAGAAAAAATTTCTCAGAAAAAGAGGCCCTCTAGCGGCTAAACGAACCAACTTTCTCTATATGCCTAATTTTTCGCATGTTTTTTTAGCAAAGATTATGCTGTTGTCCTAATCGTTTTCTTTTGAGTTGAGGAATCTCTAGTATTATGTTGTAGGTATACACAATTCCCGAATAACCTGCATATTAACTTATTGTTAATTGCATTATAGCGAAGAAATCAATATATCTAATTTTACATTATTTACAGTTTTACAACTTAGTTTGTAATTTATTTAGAAGAAATGCTTTGATACTAGTCGAGGCATACCCAAAGATATTGTTGCCGAATATACTTCCGGGCGTCAACAAACTTCTTTATTTAACATGAAACACTTTGGAAAGAACACGCAATTTAGAGTCGAAAACCTGTACAATAACTTACAGAGAGCGGTATCATCAAATTTTTCAAATGACAATACCTTGCATTAAGACACTTTAAAAACATTCGACATCCAGTATGTACACTGCAGACTTCATGAATCGTCTTTGTATTTTTTCTAAAGATGTGATGTATACGATGTAAATAGGATTCCAGACAGTTGCTGCATATTCCAATTTAGATCTGACAAAAGTTCTTATTAAATCCTATTGAATTTCGTAAGATAAGTCCCAAATTCTTATGTGCTGATCCTACAGTAATTTCTATATGCCTCTAGAGAGATAATTTTGGATCAAAAGTAACACCAAGATCTTTAACATATACGGGTGTTTCTAGGATGACATTGTCCAGGGTATAATTAAAATTGATGTGTAGTTTTTTCTCGTAAACGTCATGACGTTACATTTAGAGGCATTTAATGGAAGCGAATTATTAGCACACCAGAGACTTATGGTATTTAGTGATGTTTGAGGATGGCTACAATCCTCTTCGCAGGTAATTTCACAAAACAATTTTAAATCATCTGCATAAAGCAAGTACTGAACCCTATTGAGATTTGTCGTAATATCATTAATGAACATGACAAATAAGATATCATGAATACTATGAAAAAAAATCCCTTACATTATACCTATAAGGTGAAGGGAAAACAAATAAAATTTTCGCGACCTTTGACCATGAAGTTTTTTTTGCGAATACTATATCGATGGGTATTTGAAATATTGAAACAAAAATCTAGGAAAGTTTAAATTTTTCGAACTGAAATAACACTGATAATGTTACTGGACTATTACAAGTCTCGCAGCTATTCTTCAAAGTGGTACTGGTGACACTATATTATATTTGCCAAATTTATTTCTTCTTTCTTCTTTAGCCTGTTCTCATCCACTCCTGGATATAGGCCTCTTCCATGTTTTTCCACCGCTGTCTATCCTGAGCACTCAAAATCCAATTCTTGCCGGCTCTCCTTTGGATATCATCCCTCCATCTTGTTTGGGGGCGCCCGACGCTGCGCTTAGTTTCTCTGGGCCGCCACTGCATTACAGTCTTCGTCCACTTGATGTCATCCCTGGCGACGTGCCCTGCCCAGCGCCATTTATTGGCGGCGATACGCTCTATGACATCAACGACTCTTGTTCTCTCTTTGATGGTCTCGTTTCTGACCCGGTCCCTCAAGCTGATCCCCAGCATCGCACGTTCCATTGCCCGTTGACATACCCTGAGTTGGTTCGCCCTATTCTGTGTTAGGGTTATGGTCTCGAAGCCGTAGGTCATAACAGGTAAGATGCAGGCATCGAATACTTTCCGCTTCAGGTTGATGGGTATATCCGGTTTTTTGAGGATGCAACTGAGTTTTCCAAAAGCCGCCCACGTCAGGCCAATTCACCTGGTGATTTCTGCGGTCTGATTTTCCTTGTTAATCTTGATATTGTGACTGAGGTACACGTACTCTTCAACAGCTTTAACTACTATTTGCCAAATAGTAGTGCTAAAATAATCATAATTCCTGACCTACTCATATAAATACTTCAATATCCGTCCATTATGTATTCGTAAATAAACAGTGGATGCTATATAACACATTTCCCACAGCGTGATCTTATATTTGTTATTAAACGTTAAGTGTATATATTTGCGTTGATTCCGACGCAAAACATTTATATTTATTTAAAGGTAGAACGATATCTAAATATTTTTTAAATAGGTGTTGACGAAATAAGGATCAAAGTATATTATTTACAGTGCAGCGTTTATAGATTATGTGTGGCTAAGGTCAGTTAAAGTAGAGTTGAGAATCATTCATGAGGCCTCGTTGATTGAACAGTTTTTTGATTGCTTTGAATAAAACAGCCCCTACAAATGAGAAAAAAATATTGGGCATGACAAAAATCTATAGACTAAAATGACCTTATTTACAAGAAATGCTAAATATGTACATGCAATATGTGAAATAACATACCGGGTGTCTATGAAGGTACACTCAATAACTTTTGAACGGAAGGAGATAGATATGCGTTTCGAGTCTTTACTGTTGCGAATGGCTTATAATTGGAGTCTTTTAGAGTTTTTCACATTAATAAGGTAATTTGTTTAGTTTAAATCAGGCCTCTCCAACACGAGCACTCCTCACTCGAGCACTTCTCACTCGTCCGCAGCACAGCCGCCTTTGCGCGACAGTGACAGACAGCATCATGTTCTTGCATTTAATTCCCAGAGCTTGGCCGGCGCTCGGCCGGAGCGGCAATAGCACCCGAGTTGGAGAGGCCTGGTTTAAATAGAACGTTCTGTATTTTTTTCAGTCCAAATTTTCTAACGTTCAGTTCTATTTTCTCATATCAACATCATGGTGGTTCAAGTTATTTTCTGAGAAATGCTTTGTATAGTATTTTCGAATTTATTTTCCTGCAGAGAGTGAAGCACCTCTGTTTTTCAGCCGTGGCAAAAAAATGTGAGCCTGTCACCCAAAAGCAGTTATGATGATTATTCCAGGCCGTACGCAACATCTGCCATTTTTATTAAATAAGTTTTTAAATAAAATTTCCGAATCGAATAGGCCTTGGTATAAATTGTGATACAGATTTTCAACTGCCCCCACACGAATCTAGTTGATATTTTTGCCATAAGTCGGCACTGACGTGAGGTTAAGTTTCTCAAAAGATTATACGTACGAGTAGAAAAAAAATATATGTTATGGGATTAAATAGAAAAATTAAAAAGTATATATTCTCTCAAAAACTATTGAACCGATTTTGTCGACCAAAAAATATGTTATGAGTCTCGATGTAATAATGTTGGATTTTTTTAAAATTATTCTGTAGGCACAAGAGAGGTTTATTATACTGTACTATCACTGTTTATCACAACTAAAAAATCTTCAACCCTCATATTATAACATACTTAAGTTACAAAACTATCGGAATGTTATAGCATACTTAAGTAACATACAAACAGACGTCAGTGGAGACTTGTGGTATTTGAAGTCATAACGGATTATGGTCCATTTAAAATAAGGAAGTTAAATTGAGGGGAAATAAGGAAGTCGAATCGCAGAAAAGGTATATGAACACCCTGCAGATTCGGAAATATTTAAAACAAGGTAAAACGAGTACTCATTCCTAAAGTATTTACATATTTTTATATTCTATTATTTCCTATGAAAAAACGATTCTACAGACCAAATACGTTGTAAAAACTCTGTTTATTTCTCAAATCAGAGACGAAATGGTAATGATACCTTAAAATACCATATTATGGTTGTGATATAACAATATTATGGTAACAGATAAAACAGAAATGGTTCAGAAGGTGTATATTTAAAAAAAATCGGTATATCAAAATCTAAGCAGTATAAAAACATAATTCTTTCAAAAGCGATACATTGTTTTAATTCCTAACACTCTATAATCTCATCCCATGCCACATATTCGAAGTGTGTAAATTAAGTTAGGAGACTGGTTTTTTTAATTGTTTTTATTCGAATAGAATTACAATTCAGTATTGTCTCCTTCAAAATAACTTCGTATGGAAGCCACATAGCGCTGGAGACGGTTCTTCCATTCCTCATAGCAGTGCTGGAACTCATATACTGGAATAGCCTTCAGCTGGTCGGTTACAGCCATTTACATGTTTTCTATAGTAACTGTAGTTGACTAGTGGGATGAGGTCAACTACAGTTACAAGAAAACAGGTCACTAATCCTACATTACAATCAAGTTTTCTATAGTTCCAAAATGACGTCCCTTGAGGTGTTTTTTAATCTCGGGAAGAGAAACAAGTCACAAGGACTCAAGTCAGGCGAATAATGAGGCTGAGGAGCCACAAGAATGTTTTTACTGGTTAAAAACTCGTTTACTGAAATGGATGTATGACAAGGTGCATTGTCGTGATGCAACATCCAGTTGTTCTTGATGTTTGGTCTCACAAGCACGACCCTTTTTCGAAGTTTTTCAAGAACCTGTCTGTAAAAGTGTTCATTTACTATTTGGCCTAGAGACACAAACTCATTGTGGACAACTCCCTGGCTATCAAAAAAGCAAATCAGCATGCATTTTCGACTTGCTCATTTTTACTTTTTTTGGTCTTGGAGAACTTGAAGTGTGCCATTGCATGCTTTGGCGCTTGGTTTCCGGATCGTACTCAAACACCCGAGTCTCATCACCAGTAATGATACGTTCCATAAAATGATAATTATTTTCAATCGATTACAAAAAGTTAAGACACCTTTCTCGCCTGATGTCCCTTTGTTCCTGCGAAAGATTTTTTGGAACCATTTTTGAACAGATTTTTCTCATTTCCAATTCGTTAATCAAAATCTGATGAACAGTGGTGTGATTCAAATCTAACTCTTCCCCCTATAATTCTTGTCGTCAACTGAAGATCTGAACGCACAAGATCCCATATTCTATCGAAATTTTCATCTGTATTTTCATCTGTATTACATTCAGAATGCCGTAAACCACCGAAAAACCTGGGCTCTTGAAAAAACACTGTTTCCGTAGGAGTGTTGAAGTTTTGAAAAAGTATCCGTTGCGCTGCTGCTCTGAAGTATCCGTTGCTCTGATGCAAAACCTGATAGCACATCGTTGCTCAAAATTAATGTCACTCATTTTTAACTGGCCGGTTTACGAATCACTATCTGGTTTACGAAAACAGTCGCAAAAAAACAAGCAAATGACTCTAACAAGTTAAAACTTGTTCTGAAGGTGCATTACATGTTAACCTACCGCCCTCCCAAGTCCCGTATCCGCAGTGCTACTAGATCGGGCGCTATGTTGCCAGTCTCATTACTTAAGTTACACACCTGGTACTTGTTGAGAATAAGAATAAACTATACAGTTTTAGTTCTGTTAGGATACTGACGAAGATATATCAATTACTATTGTGTACACACTTTTGTATTTCTGTATTTCATTTATTAATTACTATCCAGTGCAAGTATAACACTCATTAATTATATTTCTCTGGTATTATAATTAAGATACCTACTGACGACAATGTAGTTCCGGAATCCTGTTTATTGTAATTCTCTGCAGGTAGTGGCCTTCTAATGCCTACAATATTGTTAATTATGACCATGTTCGAAGCATGCACTTTGTTACGAATAGTTATATATGTAAAATGTTCCATGATGGATTCACAAACATTCTTTAAAAAAAATATTGATTTTGTTTACAATGCTTGTATGGAAATGTAGAATATACTATTAAAACAGGAAGCAATAATGCTTCCTATACACCCAGTACTATATTCCTGCTTTTATATTCCCCTTTTATGAATACTATCTTTATAGAATGAAATATATAGATAAATAAGCAATTTAGTATTATACAGGTTGTCGTATTATTAAGGGAGCACAACGAAACTGCTGATTATTTGGGTAAACATATTACGATTCAATCAAACTTACCTTAGTCCAAAAGTTATTGGTAGCCAAGGTACAGGGTATCAAAGTTACAATTTTATTTTCAATTTCCTTAAAAAAAAATGTTAACCCTGGAATGGATGTGACCTCGCAAACCCCGAAATGGAAGTGTCCTGAATCAATTTGACTCATCACTGAAATAAGCATACATAACCTGCATTATAATGTTATTTCTTAAATTTGAATAGTATAACAACTTGTACTACTATTTAGAAGCCATAAAAAATTTAAAAACAGAACAAAAACCCCACTTCCTTTAAAAAACTCAATTTTTGTCCGCAATAAATTATTAATGTTAGCATTTTTAGAATGTGAATAATGAAAAAAAGCATAGCATGGGGAGTAGGAGAAGGGGACATCACCTCAACCCACATGGCACAGCTTTCATTTTGCAAACGCGTCAGTATGACTCACGCTTCCATTCCAGGGTTAAAAAACATTAATTAAACAAAATAAATTAAATTAAAAATAAATTAATTAATTACATTAAATAAAACAAAATTATTTTTACAAAACTTGGTGATTGGTAGTTTTTGAGGAGAGGAATTTTAATTTGTCAATCATTTTGGTGGAAGTTGTAGAGGGCGCTCTTTGCAGCATTCTGAATGCATAAAAAATGGTGTTTTTTGGGTCTTAAAGTATCTATTGAAAATATAGATTTTCAATAGAAACACAAATATTCCCACCTCGTCTGCAAATTTCTAAACACCTCTTAACTTGTTTTTTTTTTGACCTCACGGCACAATATTAATTTAAGTTTTTTTTTTCGATAACACTGTTCTGCATGAAAATCCTCCCCGCCAAACTAATGTGTTATTTCGATAATGTCTACCCATGTAACCCTTACACTGACCTGTAAATTGTATCATGTAGCAAAATCTAGAAAGCCTATAAAATCATTTCTATAAACATACCAAGTGGCGACTATTTATTGACTCTTCGAAGACAAGTCTGAAGGCAGTTTTATTATTTATGGAAACGAACATCCATCTATTCTCGTGGGTTTCGTTGTAAATATGAAAGAAACGTACAAGAACATGCGTCTATTACTTCAAAGCATAACATACGAAGATCATAAATGGAATATCTGTGCCGATCTAAAAGTTGTTGCACTACTTACAGAACTGCAGAGTGGCTGCATCAAATATTGTTGTTTTTTATGCGTTTGGTATAGCAGAGCCAGAAACCAACATTGTGTCGTTAAAGAATGTCAGTTACGTGAAAACATTGTATTCTGTACGGTCTGAAAAATGTCCTTCATGAACACTTAGTAGAGCAGCAACAAATTAATTTACCTCCTCTGCACATAAAACTAGGATATTAAAATAAAAATTGTTAACCTTAAACGTTAAGCCTTAAACACAAAAGGTAATGTTTTTTTTTTTATTTGAGATGGAAATTCGCGCGTATAAGTGAGGCAAAGCTTTAAGAAGGAATGGAGCAACTTCCTAGGTAACAAGAAATCGGAGAACTACAAAGATCTAGTTGAAAAACTTATCCAATCTTACAAGATCTGAGGTTGCACCATGTCACTTAAGCTGCATTTTTTTACTCCCATTTGGAATTCTTCCCTGACAATATAGGTGCAATTTCAAACGAACACGGCGAAAGAGTTCACCATCAAATTACTCAAATGAAGAAGCAAAATTTAGTAACGGTAGTATAGTGGAAAATTGACCCCAAACAGCGGTCTACTTGTTGGGCCCTCAAACGTGAAACCGATCCCGGCGAATACAAGCCAAAAATACAATAAAATAATTTATTGATTGAATTATACTTTTTTTCGGTACAAAATTCAGTATATTTTGTAAAAAAAAGATTGCGTTTTTTTTTAAATCTTCGTAAATTCACTAGATTGCTTATGGTTTGGGTTTCTCATATTTTATATTCTCCTTCCCTTCTCTAAAAACTTGACGGATCTCATATTTGAATTCAGCACATTACAGTAGACACAAAAAATCCAAAAAAATATCAAGGAGCGACAAAAAAATTTCAAAATTCAGAACAGTATAATCGTCAGGTATATACAAATACTATTTATTTTTCTCACAGTTAGTCATTCTAAAATGTTCTAAACATATACATTTTGGTATGAATGAAAAAAATATATTGATATGAATTAAATATTTAAATTTCTATAACTAGAATAGAATCTAAAGAAAATATCGGTAGGGGAGAGGGAGGCACAATGATATAATTTTTGTCGAGATTATGATTTTGTCCAAGACAAAATACTTTTCGCCATCTTATTATTTTAGGCTTACAAGCTATGTATTTGTCTTTCATATGATACTCTATTTAAAGGAAAAACAAGAACAAGTTTGGAGTTTTTGCAACTTTTTTTAATGTCTACATTTGTATCAAACTACCTCTTTGGTGGGGTAAATTGATACAGTGCTGGGGAACATTGATACACATACAATACACTAGAGAAAAAAAGTAATATTGCAGTACAATATTTACTGAATTATAAGATTAGGAACTGTTGGAAAATAAAAAGATCTATTTTGGCGAAGTGTACCGCCAGCAGCAATGGATTTGGGCAGTTTGAATACGACATCTCCTCGAAGCACTAAACTGATGTCCTGAACGTTAGGAAAAACAAAAGTCTTATTCCAGTTTTTCTTTTCCGTAAAAAATTGACCTCTATTTCATGGTCATTATAAATCGTGACAATTTATCCAACAAAGTGTACGGCTGTTTTCCTTGTTAAAAACTTGACGACAACAAAATCGCCTACATTTAATTCATCATCACACAACAATGGTAGTTCTTCATCACTGACATCGTCAATTGAATCAGATAAGTTCATTTCCACTTCACTCTCACTGTCGGATGAACTTGGAACATTTCGGACCATTTCTTTAATATTAAATTTCACCTTCTTGGTTACTTTTCTTAGCGATGTCCTCTAATCGTGCCTTTTCTGGTGTTGTGGTGTAAATACGAGACTTTCTCGCCTCTGCCTAGTCGTTTGTATAACTTGTATATTTAGAGTGATATATTCTGATTTGGTTTCCGCCCGCAGCTTCTTCTTCGTGCCCAGATTCATCTGAAACCTATGGATTCTCATTTTTATGATTTTTTTATATACTTTCCGATTCTATGTTGAAATGTAGAGTGTTTAAAACCATGATCAACAGCTGAAACTCTAATTGATTTGTGATTTTTAATAACATCGGTTATTGCAGTCTTTATAGTTCCTTCGTCAATGTGATAAGTACGTACCATTTTCATTAACCTGAAACAAGTAACATATCTTACACATTGATACACTGCATCAATGTACCTCTCATACATATGTATCAATGTACCCCAAATGCACTCTGACATAAATAATCACTAGTGACATATTTAACCTTACAGTGGTTGCACTTGGTTGCAAACAATGTTTAAATAATACTTACGCTTAGGAATGGTGACACAAGCAGCACTCTATTGCTACCCCGTTGGTAAACACACACACATGTAAAAAGACATTAAAAAGTACTTTCTCGCGCCAAAATAAACTAAACACATGTAACTTTACTCTCACTCGTTTTTCCGTTACTAAATTTATATGACAAGTAGCCCACACTAGTGCCATCTTTGAGGTAATAAGTTGAAACAAATGGACTTCTTCTACTGCGAAATTTTAAATGCGTATCAATGCGCCTCGTGTATCAATGTACTCTCTCTCTCTCCCCTAGCCCTGTTTTTCTTCCGAGTATGAGACTGCTATCTAATTTATGAGATTTTAATTGAATGATAATTTTTCGAGGCCTTCAATGAAACCTGATGCATATTTATCGACATGAGGCATTATACTGTTGAATACAAATGGTTGACTAGTTAACTCAAGGTGGTCCTGAAAGGTGTGCTAATATTTTGGGGACAAAATCAGCATCGGAAATTAATAACCGCGCAGATAATTGCACCATTACGAAGTAGAGGAGGTACCTATAAAAAGAAATGGGAGATATTAATATACATTCATCATGGCACATTATTTTGCCATATTAACTTGTTCGTTTAGCTATTCAGGTGTTGTAGTACATTACATTTATATTGTCATTTAATGAAGATAAATTTAAGTACATATGCAAAACGTACAGTTTTTGTATTAATTGTTATAATCTTACATTATGCGATCCATTCGAAGACAAATTTTACATTTGTGATGTCGATTAACATATATTATTATGGACACAAGCTATCAAAAATTTCATCAAATATTGTTATTTGATGAAATACTGTTACATACTGTTTCCCAAAAAGTACCTATGCACCATATACAAAATTAATATTAGAAAAACGTTAGGATTTTACAATCAAAAAGCCATCTCAAGTAGGCAGTCCAAGCCATATCGGTTTAACACACATTTTGAAAAATGTCATTAAAGAATGAAATTCTGAACTTCATTATGGATCTGTTTGAAGTCGCTATTCCACAGTGATGTGTTTCCATTTTTTTAATTCTGAATCACAAAATACTTTTTTGAATGTGAAGTAGTTAAGATTTAAATAGGTCTAGTGATGTGACGTTTCGTTTCGTTGCATTTCGTTTGCTTTTCGATTGAAAACATTATTTTTCAAGAGTATACATTTTTATGTAAAAGAAAACTGACAGTGAATGAATGGCAATGAAAGTCCGGTGCAACATTTTATTTAAAATCAGTTCAATATGACAGTGAACTGTGCATTGAAACATCATAACGTAGATATTAAGAAATTAACAGAACAACATGACAAATTACTAAGTATGACAATAATCTAAATACTGATCACAACTGCAACAAACAAAATCACAAAAACATGTATCCCTCTAATTTGATTTTGACTAATACAAACAAACGGATAGTTTTCAAGCATTTTCTGAAGCCTGAAATGTTTACAATTTGTTGTTTATTAGTATGATATGACGTTATTTCAATGCATAATTATCATGTCGCACAGTATACTGAATTGTTTTTAAATAAAACATAAATTCCGTCAGGCTTGTATTTTTTTACCCAAAAAATAATATTTTTGAAAAAATAAGATTTCTAATCGAATCTAAGTGAAAAAAACATTTATTAAACACTATTTTCTTAATTAAATAAATAAAAAATAAATTAAATAATAAAAGCTTTATAACTGTATTTTATAAAAATATATATAATTAAATTAAGACACTAAATTGTAGAATATCTACGTAGAAGCTAAATGATAGGTCCAAAATGAAATCCTGAACAACTTAATAAAATTTTACGAAATTTTTCTAATTTTTTCAATCTATAATCTCATATTTGAGAGAGTTCGAGGTGGCTTAGGCTGTTCATTTCAGATAAATGTTTTTTAAACAACCCTAACCTATTTCTGAAATTAGTTTTCATTTAAATTTAAATATACAAAATTTTCCCATATCGTGCGTACTTTTTGGGAAGCATTCGTATTATGTTATTCATCTTTGAGAAATATGACAGAAAATTTAGCATTTGTGGCGTCACTTATATTTTCGACTTTATCGGGATGATTCAAAGCCAATTCACGGATAAAAGTTTTTATAAAAACTTATTGTATCTACCTTGTGGCAGCGTATCGAAAGTTTAATGAGTATGGAGATAATTTTATTAATTCCTCATTAATAAATTATTAACGTATTAAAAAATTCATTAAAAAACACTCTAACAACTTACTCTCGCTTTTTCTTTATGAGTAAACTATTTTTATAGGCGTCAATGCACTTTTAAATGATCTCTTTTTTACAATACAGTAACAATTAAGAAATAATTTTAGCATTGGTGTGTTGGTAATTTTATTTATACAATAATTATATAACAGAGTGTAGTGACTCACCTATCAACACCCAGCCTAAATAGCTGCACCTAGATTTTTAAATTTAAACGTATATTTATTTTGTGACATAGGCAAAAAATAAGAAATAATCTCAAAATTTTTATTCTAAAGATAAAATGAGTAATTATTTGATATTTTTTTAAGGTCACTCATATTACCTCTTATTCTGCAGGTACATACATTTCGGCATTTTTCAAAAAAACAGTCTCAAGGTAAAGAGTGAATGATTTTTTTTACATTTTAACACCACACAACCGACATCGTAACACATAAAATGGAGATACATTCTTGAACTCCACTTGATGATTTGTGTTTTTCTTTTATTCACCTTCAAATGTGTGCAAAGATTTATTTGCTCTTCTTTGATAATTCCTCAACGTTTTTGCTAAAATACACAAACTTAATATCCCGCAAGGATCATACATCACATTTAAGTTTATGAGCTGATATATACTTCATACCGAATAAAAACCGATATGCGTCATCAAACAAGTGTCTAAGTTCTAGAGCGCACTGATGTCAAATTGTAATGAAACTATCCAGTATTTAGAAATAATTTTAAGCAGCATAGTATGGATAGGTTCTTTGTGTTTGCTTATTGTTAAATTACTTATTTTTTCATCATTAAAAAGAGAAAATTATATATTTTAAAAGATATATGCAAACAGACAAAAAGAGCAGGAAAAACTGGTAGTAAAAGTCAGGGCTTTAGGTTTAGATCCTTTTGAGATTAAATCCTAGGAGCGAGCCATTTCAGAGGCGATAGGTATAACTCCTATCGTGAGCAATATACGCTCTGCAGAGAAAAATATCTAATCGGGATGGGATTCGAACATACCTAAGTCGTTTAGCTCAACTCGGGAGTTAAACCTGAGCGATACGCAAGCGGTTTTACTCCTCGAGCGAGTCAGCCGAGTCGATGGTACGATTAAATCCTTTAACCCCTTAAGATAAACCTCGAGCAGTGTGGCAGGGTTAATTAATTAAATCAAATAAATGTGATTAATAGTAAAGGAAAAAGTGTTACCAAACAAATGAAATTTATATTTTGCTGGAAATTAACCATTAACTCACGAAAATTGTTGTGGGATACATTAAAAACAAAAGGCTTTACGTTTTTACTTACAAGAAATCTTAACCAAGATTGTCTTGAGATCTTTGGCCAGATCGGAAATTGCTGTGGCAATGCGAGGAATCCCACACCTATATAATTTGGTAGAACTTTTAAAAAGTTATTTACTTTAAAATGCTAAGATCATGCCGATGAAGCAAACTGTATGAATGGCATAAACGAAATTCCATTAAATATTAATCCGAATTTAGAAGAAAGCTGTAGAGAATTTATTGTTCCACTGTCAACACCATATAAATGTTTAAAAGTCTTTATCACTGACTACAGAAACCTTAGTAGTACAGAAGGTAACGCACTGGTATATGTTACATATTGCATATGCCCCCCCCCGCCCCCCCCCCCCCCCCCCCCCCCCCGAAAAAAACGGGGGCCCCCCCCCCCCCGGGAACCCGCCCCTCCCCCCTTCCCCCCCGCCCCCCCCCCTGACCCGGAGGCCCCCCAAAAAAAGACGGGTAAAAAAAACCAAAAAACCCCCCCCCCCCCCGCCCACAGCCTAAAAAAAAAAGGGGGGGGGGGGGGGGGGGGGGGGGGGGGGGGTGGGTTTTCGGGGGGGGGGCCCAACCCCCCCCCCCGCGGGGGCGGCGCGCCCCCCCCCCCCCCCCCGGGGCGGCCCCCCCGCGGCGCCCCCCCCCGCGGGGGGGGGGCGCCGGGGGGGGGGGGGGGGGGGGGGGGGGGGGGGGGGGGGGGGGGGGGGGCTTGGGGGGGGGGGGGGGCGCGCCCGGGGGGGGGGGGTGGCCCCCCCCTCCCCCTCTCCCCCCCGGCGGCGGGTGGGGTTTGGGGGTGTGGGGGGGGGGGAGGATTTTTGACGGGGGGGGGGGAACCCGGGGGTGGGGGGGGGGGGGGAGGGAGGAAAAAGGGGGTGGGGGGGGGGGGGGGGGGGGAAAAAGGGGGAAAAAAGGAGGGGGGGGGGGGGGGGGGGGGAAAGGGGGGGGGGAATTTGGGGGGGGGGGGGGGGGGGGGGGGGGTTTTATTTAAAAAAAAAAAAAAAAAAATTTTTTGGGGGGGGGATTTTGTGGGGGGAAAAAAAATTAAATTAAAAATTTTTTTTTTCCCAAAAAATACATTTTTATAGCCGACTCTATAGACTGTACAAAGAATGTACATTTTACGCACCCTTGTGAAAATTTGGGGTTTTAGGGTCGCCACTTCCGAATCTGAAGTAATATTTTAAAAATTCAAGATGGCAGATCTAATATGGCGGACAAATCCTATATAGGGGACAGATATTTTAAATTTACTAGAATTTGGACTGAAAAATATATTCGTGGGTTTTTGAGGTCGCTGATCACGAATCTGAAATCAGATTTAAAAAAAATCAAGATAGCGGATCCAATATAGGCGACAAAAATTAGAAATTTGCTTGAAATCCGACTGAAAACTGTATACATGGGTTTTTGAGATCGCTGATTATGAAACCAAAGTTTTATTTAAAACAATCAAGCGGCGAAAAGTTTCAATCAAATGTAAAATGAAACCTCTATACATATGTGTTGAGCATCATTGATTACGATTTGGGAGTTGCTAATAAGTTGCTAACAAATATGTTATCAGATTTTTTGGAATTCAATATGTCTGATTCAGTTGGATGGATTCAAATTGATCAATTTCTCCTTTTGTTATATTATATAAAATATATTTGCAATATCGTTACGTGATAATCAACTTCAATCGACCTCAACAAGTGATGGTTTCCGGAAAGGAGTGGAAAATCTGATAATATTAATGAAAATATGTACTCAAAAGTTCGCATTTCGTGATTTTTTGTTTTTCTATCGCCATCTTGAATCCGCCATCTTAAATTATACAAATTTAAAATTAAAGACGTAGTCAAAATCGTTGACATATATTTGTCCATTATTTCTCTAATTTTTCTGTTATAAGTAGCCATCCTGAATCCGCTGTCTTGAATCCGCTATTCTATATCCACCATTTTGAATTGTAGAAGTTGGACAATTACTAACCCCAAATCATTCCTCTACATAATTTCTTTATTATAATGTATTTTTTTATTCGTTTCAGGAACTGCAACTTGCATCCCCCCATTTTGAATTTCAAAAATCTAATAACTTACTAGGACGAATTTTTCAGTCATTTCTAAGTCACATAATGAATTTTATCAAAGTGGAAAAATTTAACATTAGCGTTACCCTTCCGGACGGGAAATCCAGTATACTGGCCCGACCTATGATCAACGCTTTACCCATTTTCAATCTGTGATATAACATACTTTTTTTTGCATTTTCTTAGAGGGATCATAAGAACCAAATGCCCGTCCTCTAAAGATTAACAATGCTTAGTTGTCATACAAAAATCTAAGTTAGCCACTTTTAAGTATCACATATCGTAATTAAATTTACGTACCAAATTTAATTACGTCTCAAGGTTCCAGGCTGCATATTCGCTTAATTAGTTTATATACTCCTATTTTGGGTATTAAGTACATACCCCATTTACTATTTGAATTGTTTCAACATAATCATTCAGCAATATCTTTGTCTCATTATTGCTGCTCGTATCTATTGTTTGTTTAATAATAGTTTATTTCATAACCGGGTGAAGTTCATGCCGTCAACAACAAACGAATAAATCTGCATTGTCACTTCATATAATATTTGGCATACTATAGGTAAATAATTTTGATCGACTAATAAAAGACGTCCATTCTCGGTTGTCATTAATTAATGATTGGGAAACAAGCGAAAGAAGAAAGTGTGTCTGTTACAGAACTGTTTCACTGTGACGTAACGCCTATTGTCTTTATATTAAACAGTAGTAAAAATCAGTTTCCTTTGTTATTCGGTGATTGGACTGGCGCAATTTGTGGCTCTCCTCTTTGAGGCAGTACGTCTTCTTTATGTCTGTGAGAGGTTTTTTGTCTTCTTGATTTTTGTCTTTTATATTAAACGGTATAAGATAATACTTATATAACTCCAAATTAGTTAAATTATAACAAATTGCATTAATTCGAGATAAGGGCAGTTTGTTATAACTTTCTACAAACCTTATAAGGGCAATATTAAAACCAAGTGTATGTAAAATAAAAAAGGCGATTGAAAACAAAATGAAAATGAGACAGCAAAATGAAAACAAACCAAAAATCATTATTTGATTTGATAATGCATACCTATACGATACGTATTGACTGGTTTATAATACTTCTTTACATTTTCACATAGTTACTCCATATCCACGTATGGATGTGGAAAGTAAAAAGTAGGACAGAGATATAAGAAAAAAATATATTGATGATGGCACATGCGGATCGTAGTTAACACCATCTTCATAACTGTAACATACGAGGTGTGTTAATTAAGTAATGAGACTGGCAACGTAGCGCCCGATCTAGCAACACTGCGGAGATGGGATTTAGAAGGGAGGTAGGTTAGCATATAATGCACCTTCAGTACAAGTTGGAACTTATTAGAGTCATTTGTTTGTTCTTTGTGACTGTTTTCGTAAACCGTTTTTTTTTTCTAGTGCGTTTTAAAAATGAGTGACATTAATTTTGAGCAACGGTCTGCTATCAGATTTTACTCCAGACTTGGACACAGTGCAACGGATGAACCGATGAAAATGTTGATATAATAAGGGATGTTGTGCGTTCAGATCGTCAGTTGACGACAAGAATAATCGGGGAAGGGTTAAAATTGAATCACACCACTGTTCATCAAATTTTGACTAACGAATTGGGGATGAGAAAAATCTCCACAAAAATGGTCCCAAAAACCTTTCGCAGGAACAAAAGGACATCAGGAGAGAAAGGTATCCTGACTTTTTGGAATCGATTGAAAATAATCCCCATTTTATGGAACGTGTTAACATTACTGGTGATGAGACTTGAGTGTTTAACTACGACTCGGAATACAAGCGCCAAAGCAAGGAATGACACACTTCAAGCTCTCGAAGAACCAGAGAATTGTCCACAAAGAGTTTGTGCCTCCAGGCCAAACAGTAAATCAACACTTTTACAGAGAGGTTCTTGAAAAAGTGTCATGCGCGTGATACCAAACATCAAGAACAACTATAGGTTCTCCTTATTCACCTGACTTGAATCCTTGTGACTTTCTGCTCTTCCCGAGACTGAAAAATCCCTGAAGGGATGTCATTTTGGGAACATTGAAAACATTCACAGGGCTGTAACCGACTAGCTGAAGGCTGTTCCAGTATATGAGTTCCACCACTGCTACGAGGAATGGAAGAACCGTCTCCAGCGCTGTGTGGCTTCATAAGGAAGTTATTTTGAACGAGACAATACTGAATTGTAATTTTATTCGATTAAAAAAAAAATAAAAAAAATCAATCTAATTACTTAATTTACACACCTCGTATAGTGTAAAACAACAAAAAAAATTGACCTTTAACTGTAACATATAGTGTAAAAATAACGAAAAAGAAAAATTGAATTCCGTCTGAAATCTTGGAAGAGGTTAATTTTTATCTTTAAAATTAGTTATTATTTAAATAAAATGGCCCTAAAAATCAGAATATTACGGCTGCAATTTCAAATAATTCGTATTGTTGTCTCTGCGCATAAGTTTGAATACCAGAATCACCGGACGTACAATTCATATAAAATAAGTTGATGACAACCGCATGACAAAACAATACTGAACAAAACGTGTTAATATAATAATTTTACTTTGTAATCTTTAAATCACATTGGCGGATTTAAAAGGGTATATATCACATTCACACTAAGCGGCTGTCTATCCGTAACACAAACACCGAAGTTTCCACAGAGAAAGGTGTCACAGGTATTATAATTTACGATTTTATATCTGTCGAATAGCTTTGTTAGTGATCTTGAAACGAATGAAATAATGGCTACAAGGAGAATTTAAATAAAAAAAGGTCTGTTCAGCCGTAACGTATTTGGTGACCTATACTGTGTCAGAAACGTATTTGTATGTAATACAGGTCGTTAAAAATATACATGGCGCGTTAAAAAGTATCACAATAATCTAAAATAAGAAACCAATTTATTAGTCATTAACATGGTACTATACAGGGTGATTTGTGACGAACTGTATATACCGTAATGGTGGAATGGGACAACCTAAAAAAGTACCCAATCATCCTTAAAAAACGTTCTCGACCAATATCTCGGTACCCGAATTAGAACATTTTAACCATTGAGTTTCTTAATCCTCTCTTAAAGCCCTACAATTCTAGCTAGATTTTGATCTATCTATCGTGGCCCCATCTTCCATAAGAAACTTCGCATAGTTCTTTATTACAGTTATCACCATTTGAGTTATTTTTTTTTATAATCTATATTTTAACTCATTATTTTTAGTATCCATTGTACATTGCTAAATATCAGCAAACTGATGTGGTGAATATTTCAAAATTATAGGACCGTAATATGAAAATTCTCGTTTGTTGTGTCTGTTTTTTTTTTGTTCTAAATTTACAAAATTCTAAATTTACAAAACACTTTTGCGTAATGTTTTGTTTTATTACATATTCAAAGCGACCCACCGTCAGTTATCCTACATCATCAGCTCCAGTCCTTTTCATTATACATAAGTGTCCCAAATTTCAAGTTGATATCTTAACGCGTTCTCGAGTTATCGTCTACACAAAAAAGGTTAACAAGCATATAGACCGACAGACCAACAGACTTACTGAAATATATTTTTTTTCATTTTAACTTAAAATCTCAACGTTTCAAAACATTTTAGGCCTATTTAACCAGCAAATATAAAAAAAATGATGAACTATACTTTCACTCCATTACGTAGATGTGAAAGTAATTTACAAATACATCGAATTACTTACACATCCACATTGTGAAGAGGAAGTATTCATGAGAATGTAAAAAAAAAACACAACAATTTTATTGGCTTACAATGTTCTGAATCGTCGATATTTTTTTAAGCAAAAAAATATGGAAGTTTGGTTTTTTTTTTGTGCACACGATAATGTGTATTTGAAACTTGAGTCATATGTATGTATACAACATAAGAGAGTCTGGAAATATAAAGGATTTTAACTGAATACATTGGGGGGTTGAGGGGGTTGAAGTGGATAAGTATTAAAAAGTATTCAAGTGATTTTATGTTCATTTGGCTGATGGTGCATTTGTTGTTCACAGCGGGGGGGGGGGGAGCTTGTTTTGTTAAATTTTAACATGAATTAATAAAAATATTTATGTAACATGTCGTTTTATAGGTTTTTATGATACGAGAATTCAAATATCACATTATAAAGGCTCTACTAAATTTTTACTTCGATATTCTTTATTTACAAGAATATCCGGAATGGATCATACTGGTCATAAAGGCCAGTAAGTTAATTTAGGTTATTAATGTTATATGTATTATAAAGGTCACATGGACAACAGCGGTCATAGAGGTCCTACTCGTATGAGAAAATATCCTGATGTTTTTAGCAATTTAGTCTATTTAAATATGGAAGCAGTGATTTCATTGACACAGTTTTTTTTGTGATGGATATCTTCATAACGGTTCGTTTTAAACACAACACATTTTTCATGGTTATATTTTGAAAAAACTGTATTTTGTATCCTGCTCGAAAATTAGGGGCCACAACAGAAGGGAAAAATTTGGATATACATATGTTCCAAAGGTGGAAAAGGACACAATTAAAATCGACATATCTTGGTGTTTTTTTCCAAAAATCAGCCATAGTGAAATAACAAATTTTATGCCAGACTTTTGCTTTGACTTTTGCTCAGTGTATACACGAATTTGTTCAATAGCTCAAAATATTTAAACAAGTGCACCGCTCATTATTCCAAAATCGTAAATGACAAAGTAAGTAGTCCTGATAAGTACTCACAAGTCAAATAAATTTACTGAATGTAAAAAAGTCAACCTTCACACCACTTTAAAATAAGTGCACATATATTTAAACACAATACATTTTGAGCAGATTGTGCCTACCTGCCATCAGATTATTCTCAAACTGTAATTTAAAACAATAATTGCTAATGTTAAGGCTATTTGATATAAGGTTACATTACAATATATACGATAGCCGAAGGTAATTCTCTGCAACTTAAATTACGCATAATTTTGTAAGTTACGATATACCTACAGTATTTGTTATTACACACAGATAATGAAATCTAAATTAAGTTTATTATATTACAGTACTTAACCAATTCACCTAGTTAAAAAAACACAGTCATCGCTTTGAGCAGTAACAATTTTCTATAGTCACGACGACGAAACTTAATAAAAACATTAATAAATAATGAGATATCTATGAATAAGACATATTAATAACAACTTTTAAACATAAGTACCTAGTACGTAAATAAAGCATTTGTTATTATTATTTTATTATGTTGCTTGCGAATAATGCATTTATGCAAGTAACTATTCTTGTGTTCTAAGTAAGTTATTTGTTATATATGAAAACCTAGATATGTAAATATTATGCAATATTAGTAAAATTAATACAGCATTTTTATAGTATAAAAGTAGATCTGACATGTTACATATACTCGTACACAGTGTGGTCCATTAAGATAAAGAACACACCTGTAGTTTTTTATTTAGTATCCAATTTGAACGATTGATGCAAAAATGTAGGCCACAAGAAACTATGTTTTTGCACAGTTTTGCTAATGTAACATTTTCATTTCTGTCAAAAATTGAAAACATCCGGAGTGATTTTTTTTAGTAGATACAAAAACGAGATGCCACTCTCTCATCTTCAAAAGAGAATGAGACAGTGGCATCAAAAGCCCTCCCTAGCTCGCTGTCTTACGGAAAAAGTGTATTACGAAGTCCAGGGTTCCAGCGAAAACTTCGTTCGGGATGCCATTCTACGTACGGACAGTGGCGTGCGTATAGAGGGGCAAGAAATATGCGCTAAAAAAATACGGTTTATACTTCAATTATCACAGAGTTGTATAGTGCGTGACAGCATACTTTCCCGGACCTTTTTAATTTATACAGGATGTTCACCAACCCGTTTATACAGGATGTTCACTTTTTCGATGGAATTGCATTGGTAACTTCAAACAAGGCTGTACGTGCAACACTATGTACTAGCGACATCACTGCTGGTTGCCCGGGTTGCTCAGATCCTGCACATCTACTATAATTAATACTCGTATATCACCAAAATATTGTATTCATTTTGCCCCGTTGGAAGTGACAGGCAGGGAATACCATATCCCTGCCGATTTGCTTTCGTCTTGCCCCCCGTGTGGGGACGGGCTTATAGATACGATATAATACGTCTTCTAGTTTTTTTTTTTCGGTTTCTTCCTAGCTGACTGAAATTTTTATATATGAAGGTATCATGAGATATCCTTTTTTATTTTTACCGACCTCGTCTGTTATTACGGTTTAGTAACATTCTTCGCTCTATTCTAATAATACATTCTACTTCGGGAAATTATTGACATCAGGATTGACATCATCAGGAAAAAACATCAAGGCGCGTCCAACAATAAAAAATAAGGAATTAAATTAACCTGTTTTGTATATGTGTACGTAACACAAAATCCGTGTTTTAATATTAATCAAACAATTTTTATTCTGTTATTGGTTTTGTAACCTAATCCTGGTGACGAAAAATAACCGAATAATATAGTGAAATAAAAAAATAGTAGACAATCATTATTTCATCCTAATTGACGTAAATGTTCCCGCATTTACGTGCTAGCGTACGTAAGTTTTTTGAATATGCTAATGAGACTTATATGGTGAATGAAGAAACCTTATCTCGTTGCGGAGAGCGTGTCTGAGCATATGTACATATTTTCAATATTTCATTCAGTTTGTGTTTTTATAGGTTTATGTTTGTAAACATAAAGCGTTGTCTAGTTTTGATTCGATATTGCTCATTATTTTGTAATTTTTGTAAACTTCAGTACTGTATATGTAATTAAAAATGCATCTTTTTAAAGCTTTCATATAGTGATCAAATCGTCATGTCCTTTTTTTCGGAAAATATGTTCAGATACATCAAAATATAATAATATATAATCAGAATGTCAATTAAATACACTATAGAAAAAGCCTACCGCAGTATTATTATACTTTTTTTTTAAAGCTTTAGTCATTTTTTTTTCAAATGGAAATATCTACTTTTATTTATGTACAAATCCATTCTCAAGATTTACAAAATAAACAATTAAACTTCTTCTGATCCTACCGTCGCGTTTAAGATTTAATCCCATGGCCTGATAGGATTTTTTTATACACTCGAAATTCGATATTACCATTTAACGACTTTTCTTTATTTAATATCTGAATTCTCTTCCGAGGATTCTCAAAACTCTGAGGACTCCTCAAAATCTCCTTATGCGAAATTTGAACAAAAAGTGTACAAGGTATTTCTTTCTATACGATCTCAGAGTTAAGCAAAATATCGAGCTTGAGAGCGGCTAGATAAGTCAAGCGTGCCATGGAATTATGTCAGGACAGGTGAAGGTTACCTAGAATTACCTACTTAAACTTAATCCTAACCTAACTGTCGATGTCGTAGACAAAAAAAAATATTTTTAGGTCTACCATGTGTAAGTGTTTATTAATAATAATATGCCTCTACAAAAAAAAAATATAGACAAAAAATGGTTATTTGTCAACTACAGTTGGTCAAAATTAGGTTTTGACTGTAAGTGATTTTAAGTGTTTAAAGTGATTCTCGAGTGACTAAGTGATTCTAGATAACATTCAACTGTCTTGACATAATTCCATACCACACTTAACTCGTCTAGCGGCCTCAAGCTCGATATTTCGCTCAACTTGGAGACCGTATAGAAAGAAATACCTTGTATATTTTTATTCAAATTTTGCACATGGGGGTCTTGAAGAGTCGTGATTAACGCTATGGATTCGGATTTTTAAATAATAATAATAATATAAAAAAAAAACATATATAAAAATATATATATAAAATCCTAGCAGGCATAAATGTATACACAAAGGCGAATAACATCTAGAATTTGACTAGAATATAACAGAAAAGAAACAGGGTAATCAAATGAAAATTGAATAAATAAATTAAACATAGAAAAATAAACAAAGTTAAACAAAATACAACAGAAAGTTGAACACTGTCCAAATTGGTCACTGGCGTAATCAAGGCATAATTGGCTTCTTCCGATTACTATATGGGTCACATTCAATATAAAATTAAGGGGTGTTTCTCGGCAAGACGTATAATTATTTGCCTCCATATATAACTCTGCAACCGAAAATGAAGTGGAGTAAAATTTGGAGAACGGACAGGCCGTCAAACAGGTTCAGAAGATCCATCCACCTTTCATTAAATCTGGTGTTTAACCAATAATTGGTATTAATTCTGGCATTGTGATGGATGACCTCATCTTGCTGGAAATAAATTGTATTGAGTTATGCTATAGGCAATTCATCTAAAAACAACTTTCGAGTTGTTCCGTCAATATCTGATAACATTTTTTTGGAGCTGGTGGAGCCGTTTAGGAAAAACGGTCTGAAAGAGAGTTTCGACAATACTCCTTGTGTTTTTCTTGGCTCCAATGTCGATGCATATATTTATGAAATGTATCACTAACACTGAACTTGTAGTTGTCTGACTAAACAATCTTAGTGTGGAAAGTGAGTCTCGTCGCACTGCATTTAAATAAAGATAAAAATGTCAAAATTGTCGTACAGTTCATTTTGACGCTTTAACTTTAATCAAAATTTCCCAAATTGAGGCTCTCGAGTTTTCTTCTACGTGAAGATTAGAGCTCGGTGTTTTTATTATATTGGTATTCCTCTGGTTTTGGTTTCTTAAGGGGTTCATGGTTAAGGGGTTACAAGTTTCGAAGGCTAAAATAAATCATATTTTTCTCTATTATTTTTAACACAATAACAGATTAATTTTATAACATCTAAAAAACAACATTTAACGTATGTCCTAAAAGTTTTGGCACAAAATTCATAAACTTAAATCTTAACAATAATGAAATAATATCAAGTCGCCTTTTGTAACAAAAGATTGTTTACTTTGTTGACTGTCAGTCGAGGGTTATTTATTTTGAAGTTTATGCTTTCAAATGTCGTATAAATTAGAAATAAGAAAAAGTATCTATAACTTAGTTGGGCGGATACCCAAAGCTGAAATATTTCGAATATTCGAGAATGAAAATATTTCTCGCAGAACCATTTATCGAACAATAGCGGAGTGCGAGCAGAGAATACCTTGTTTGAACCTTCCAAAAAGTGGAAGACCACGAGTATTGACTGCACAGAGGGAAGAGCGGTTGGTAAGAAGAGCAAGAAACCAAGTTGGGATGTCATCAAGGAGACTAGCTCGTCAATATGACACTTCTAAGAGTACGGTATCGTTGACATTGAAGAGGAATGGTCTGAAATATCGAAAAAGACGTAAGTGCCCCAAATACACTCAAGGGCAGATTCTACGTATACCAAGATACTGCCGTCAACTGAAACGGGTCTACTTTGCCGATGGCAAGAGCATTATTTTAGACGACGTATTTCACTTTGGCTAACTCCGAAATGAAAGGAAATTATGGGTTTTATACAAATAACCTAGAGGAATTCCCTGAGAATGTAAAGTTTAAGACTAAAGCAAAATTTGCCGATAAAATCCTTGTCTGGTACGCAATTTCTAACAGGGGCATATTCCGACCTTTTGTAGGAAGAGTGAGAGGCGAAGCTTTGAACAGTAAGGGGTATATTGAGAACTGTCTTTCCAAATTGCTCCAGTTTGTCCAAGAACATCATGCTGAGGATGATATCATGTTTTGGCCAGACTTAGCATCGTGTCATTACTCTAGAGATACCCAAAACTGGCTTCGTCAACACCGAATACCTTTTGTTCCTAAAAACGCTAATCCTCCTAACTTGCCTCAGGCTCGCCCAATAAATGATTTTTGGGCTTTATTGTCGCGGAAAGTTTATGACAGAGGCTGGGAAGCCCAAAAACGAACAGCAACTAAGACGTCGAATTTTTGAAAAATTGAGAGAAATTGACTTGAATTCCGTCCAGGGCCTCATGAGAGACATCCGAAGAAAGTTGCGTCTGGTAGAGGAGTATGGGCCGCTTCACATAATTTGATAGTATAGTTTAGTTAAGCATTAAGATGTAGTTTATGATAAATAATTGATGTTTCAATAAATCTATTCATTAAAAAAAACTGCTGTAAATATTTTGTGCCAGAACTTTTAGGACATACGTTAAGCAATATTTTTCGAAATTTTCATTTAAAATTTTTTAAAATTCAACTATTGTTACCTGATTTTCGGACACCCCTTGGAGAAAAGTATCCTTGCAATCCCTATCATGAGTAGGCAGGATAACTCATGATAGCCCTATGTGAAATCAAAAAACCCTATATTTTCAGTTAGCAAATCAATATAGCTCGTGAGTGGACGAAGGATTTAAAAAAAATCGAAATTTGAATTTTTGGCAGAGTTGTATAAAAAAAACCTACAATTTTCGATCAAATTTACACCACATATTGCCTTGTAAAATAAATTGTAATCAAAGCAAAAACATCTTCGTCTAAGCACTAGACAATCCTATCCAAAAAAAGTGTATATAACCGACACGATATTTATTCGTTAATAAATATCAAATATGTCACACTGACGAGATCTGATAAGATCGAAATCCGGATATGGATCTTTGACATGCGAGTAACAGATAATGATGAATATTTCTCGATTCTAAAGGAGGAGGGTCGATTTGGGCGGTTTTTGCCCCAAATTATTTTTGAATGAAAAATCAGAAAACATTTTTTTTAATGTCTACTAACAATAATAGGTCGATTTTACCCTAAACATACCATCCCCCCCCCCCCCCCCCCCCCCCCCCCCCCCACATCAAGTTCAATATCATTTGAAGGTCAAATTGAAAAAAGCTGACAAAGAAATCCAGAAAATAGGTAAATACATTTTCGGCGTCTCTGAATTCGATATCAGGCTTCATTGAATCGCTCGATGTCAATTAGAGATCATTTTAAGGTCAATTCAAATGACAGCGGATACAGTTAAAAGGGAGTTAGTGCGGTAGTGTTGTATTTTACCAAGCAAATATAAATTTGAAAGCGCTATATCCTCATAAGAATGCGGTTAGCAAGTGATGTCTTGTTCAGGATTGGGAGGGGACGCTAGGGGGTGGGGATGGCTCGTTTAGGGTAAATTCGACTTATTATTGTTAGTAGACATTAAAAAAATGTTTGCTGATTTTTTCATCCAAAAATAATGTGGGGCAAAAGGGCTTAGGAACAAATTGTAGCATAATAGCAGGCGGTGGTTATCTAAAAGGAATGTTATCTTTGTTTCGGCTTTAGAAAAAGCTCTAATTTAATAAAAATTATTTCTTAATTTGCGTATCACATGATCAGGCAGATCACTCTAGTGACCCGGTAAAGTGCTGCCCTCTGGACGCGACAGAGGCAGAGTTAATCACTATGAATCGTGATATAGAAAAGATATACCGAAAGGAAGTGAAGGAGAGAAGACGTTGTGATAGCAGAGTGATTGTTCCCATGTGCGCTTACCTTCGTTATTTGGAGAACTTCTACAATCGTTACGCCGGCCGGCCGACACCCAGGACGCCTTCAGAAGGGGGTAAGCTACTATGTTCTGCCGATCACCGGTTATGGCATTTTTTTTGCTCTTTAATCTGGTGTTTCTATTTATGTATTTTACATAGATCATAAATCACGAAACAATCTTAAAATATAAAAAACAAATTTCCAGAATTGTGTTTTTAGTTTTAGTAATAAAATGATCGAAATATATTCTTTGCTTCTTTACAATGGCCTCAAAAACTATTCAATCGTACTGGCGGACGCAGCATTTAAGGTACGTTTTCCTCGGGGTGACTATAATGATGATCGTTCAGCAATGATTATTCAACGACAATCGTAGAGCACAACTTCTTTGTATTTCTTATAGAGCTGTTTTGCTTCGAGCGATTGCCACTAGAGTTGTTAACGACGATCGTATGTCTTGAATAGTCGTTCAGGCGAAGAGTGAATATAATCGTCAGTCGCTAACGTTTATTTGTGAGAAGACCACGCCATGAGCACGCTCTTTCGTTTTTTTGAGGCAGATGATGAACTTCTTATTGAGTAAGTAGCTAATCATCCCTCACATCCCTGCTCGACAGAAAGTCGTAAAAATTCGGAGAACTATTTGTTGTCTTCACGCAGATGGTTAGTGATCAATTTTTGATACAGTTCTTCTTCATTTTTAAGCTCAAACATACGGCGCGTTTTGGATCTTTTTCATCCCATTCGTACGAAAATGTATTTTGTCGTCTTCCATCTTCTCAATCAAATGCAATTTTGGTAAAAATTTGTTACGTCTACTCAATTTTAAACTCATTCTGTTTAACACAACCTCCCTCTGGAACGATGTGCTTGCAACAGAAAACACGCAATCTACCTTAATCGCAAACCTCTGAGGAAAATGGTTGCCAACGTTGTCGCTCAACGTTACACAGCAAAAAATTTTTTTGGCCCAGGGTCTGACTATGTTTACTGCATGTTTTCGGGGTCGCTAAATCCGAATCCAAGGTCAGATTGACCCCATCACGTCAGGATTTCGCCATAACCTCAAAATACCCTAATCAATGCTGTTTAGTCCTGTAACATTGTTACTCAAGCTTTAAACTAAAAAACCAATCTGTTAGTCCACATAAACCCATAACCCTATAACAGCATAACCTCATAACCACTAACCCTATAACCCCGTAACCCCATAACCCCATAACCCCGATACTAAAGAAAATAAATCAGCAAAGTCAATCTGCATTATATCAATGTTAGAAAATAAGAACCCATAACCTTATAACTCCATAACCACTAACCCTATAACCCCGTAACCCCAAAACCCCGTAACTCCATAACTCCATAACCCTGTAACCAAAAAAATAAACAAATCATCACAGGCAATCTGCATTATGGCAATTTCTCAGGTGTTGAAGATTCTGTAAACCCATTTCATTAAACCCCATAACCCCAATAACTCCATAACAGCTTTTATTGGTTTGCTTCTTTACTCTATTCATCCATCGGATAACATTGATGTTGACAGTTTTACAAATATTAAATAGATTTATAATTGAGTCCGATACTTTAGGGATATGGTATTTTCAATTAGAATTTATCGGGTTTTGAGGTTATACGGGGTTTAAAGCTTTAGTTTTGTGGAATTCATGCCACGCGATAGTTGTTTTGCTGTGAGAGATTGAGTATGACGATTTTAGTAACATGGTTATGGGGTAATGGGGTTACGGGATTATAGGGTTAGTGGTTATGGGGTTACATGGTTTTGGTTTTTTGAGGTTATGGCGAAAAACCGACCCCGAAAACATACAGTAAACATAGTCAGACCCCTGGGCCATAAAAAAATTTTTTTGGCTGTGTTATTGTTTATTTACTCGTTCAAAATAATCGCTGAACCATCATCGTTACAGTCGCCCCGAGGAAAACGTACCTTTAACGAATTTTGTGCACCCGTTACACGATCGCTGTACAATTTCAGGCGTAAACGTACCACGAAAACATTCGATATACATATCGGATACAAAACTAATATACTTACGTTGCTTAAGCAGATGTATCGGCCGATCAGTGATCTATCAGGTATCGACGTCCCGTGGGGTCTCCAGCGGCGTTTACATCTGCCCAAATAGCGCCGGACGTCGGCCATCGTCCCGCGCTCTCGTAGGCGGTAGAGATAAAAAATGGCTATTTAATATGAAGGAATTTGTTGTTATAAAATCAGAACAAATTAACAGCACCTCACGTTAAGGACGACTTCATTTGTCTTCTTGCGAGTACGCAGTAGGTAGGTATAGAAAGGTTCCAAATCGTCGGGCAGACGTCAGTGAGACTATTTTTTACGTGAAGGCTTCGATTAATGAATTATTATTCTGTTAGGCAATTAGAAGAAAAACGTTTTATAGTATAGGCTGTTTTACTGGTTGTAATGATTAATTCATACACAAATAAAGTAGTTTTGTGAGATCTAAGATTCCAAATAGAATAAAAATCGTAGGGGATTTAGTGGGTAAGATGGGTTAGCTGGGTAAGAAAAGGTGCAGGGTAGTTTTCTCCAGTAAGAATTGATGGTATTGGAATTTATCAGTAGATACGCTCAGTTGTCTTCATCAATAATTGTTATTCAACTATGGTACTGTATGATTTACCAGATGAAGATACAGGGTGTCTCCGGATTAAGTTACCTATAGGTGAAATGGACAAAACATTTAATTTTTCGACAAAGTCAAAGACAAACAAAAATTCTTCATAAAAAGTTTTGCTTGTCTTGAAACATCCAGAAAGTTTGTTGTTTGTTCAATTTAACATACAGGGTGTTCAAAAATAGCAAAAATCAAATAATAATGAAGAGTAAAGTTCCTTAAATATTAACGCTATGTAAAAGGATTAATTAGATAAATTGTTTGCAATTAAATTTAATACTCAAATTTGAAAACATGGCCTACTAGTCAATATTAAGTATTCTGAAGAGATTCCGCAATTTTTATCATTGTTATACGTTTGAAGTACAGCCACTTTTCTTTAAAAAAATGATGTTTACGCAGACATAATTCGACACAGAAATCCAATCGACGTGCAACCAACTTCCAACGTGTGTATTATTTTCGGTTTGAAAGCTTTAAACTTATTTTCGGCCAAAAATCCTTTGAATGTCTGTCTTGCTAAATCAATTTGTGCATATCTTTCTTAGTGATAGTTTTGGATTTTTTTGGACCTATTTTGATTTTTTTCCGCATTTTACATCACCAGTTTAATCAAATTTTCGTACTAACTTTTTCAAACTTTGACGGCTAATTTCGACTTCTGGATATTCTTCAAGAAACAATTCAATTGCATGACGATAAGAAGTATTACCGATACCCTAACATTTAAAAAGATACATTTTATGTTGTAAAGTAAGCTTTATTTGGAATTTAAAAACAATAATTGAAATTTCAAGCGCTTTGTCAAACACAATGTCAAACAATAACAATTGCCTTATTGATGGCTTACTGGAATTTCAAATATTCTAATCGTGGACTGGAGACTTTGTAAAGACAATAATAAAGGACTGATAAATGATTATCTGGACGTGTTGTTTCTTTAAAATAAATGTTTACATAATATTTTTGGGGTTTATGGTTTCTAATTATGTCTGCGCATTTAGTAAACATGATTTTTTTAAAGAAAAATGGCTGTACTTCAAACGTATAACTGTTCACGATTATTGTTCTATTTTGACACGATTTTTTTTAGTAAATAGATAAAGGATTCTGTAAAAAATATTGTGTTGCTACTAACTGAGACTGGAATTTGGCATGTATAAGAGAAAAAAAATATATGACGTTACATATTCTTAAGACATACCAGTTTTATGACATCGTTGAAAAGGTCGTCTAATTTGGAGCTTATTTTCCAAATGCCGTTTTTTAATACTTCCATTTCTTAAAAAGTTGTGATCTAATACCTTTGATTTATACCACATTCATGTGTTCCAAAATATGATTTAACAAAACAGGAGGGTAATGTCGTCAGGGTTGGGCCACTGTCTAGGTTGGGCCACGGCTATTTCTCGTATATGACACGTGTTGCCTCTGTGTTTATAGCGCGGAATTATTATTCTCGATGACAGAAAACTTTTCAGAGCATTGCTTGTCACGGAGATTGTCTGTAAAAAAGTTTTGTGCCTTCGTCTTGTTTTCGGTAGTCCGAACAGTTTTGTAATAACCGTGAAAAACGACTCAAAACAAAAACGAAAAACGATGTCACCGCCAAAGTAAGTGTATATTTTCATTATGGGGTTAACCATTAACAAGTTCCCAAAGGAAAAAAATTTATTCCCTAACCTGTTTGCCTGTAGTGTTTAGCGATTAAAAAAACGCTTGTCGTCTAGGTTGGGCCACTCGTGTAGTCAGGGTAGGGCAACATCAAATTTTTTCCGACAAGTAAAATAACAATCTTGAGCCAGTTATTCGCACCGCAGAACATTAAAATAATTCATTGCCACAATAAAAGTAATGTTTTATAAATAATAAAAATAAATAATCGTTTATATAATGATAAATAATATAATATTTTAAGGATGAATTAAAAAACAAAATAAATCCAACAGAATAAAAATCATAACAGCAAAATAACAATAATAGAATAAAAATAATAATTATAACAATAAAATTAATAACAAAATAACAATAACAATTAAAATTTTAATTCAAAATTGAATGTTGATTCCGAGTAACGTTCTCATGAAGATTTCTCATCAAAATTATGTAGAATTGAATTAAAAACAATGAAAAGCAACATATTTGTTCATACATATTTCGTCGTAACATTTTAGCAACATATTTCGTCGATATTCACTAGTGGCCCAACCTAGACTGCAATGGCCCAACCTAGACCTTTTTTTTCGTTTTGTCAGCAACTTTTTTTAATAATACGTAACAATTCGCCCTAATTAAAAGTTCCTTATGACTGTCCAAAATTTCAAATAATACGTCAACATTGAGAATATTCGAATATAAACAAGATACAGGGCAAAGTTAAAAAGTGGCCCAACCCTGACGACATTCCCCTATTTTTTAAATCAAGCATCAAGCGGTGAATTAACTTGCTATAAAAAAATTTTAGTAAACATTACTCATAATTATGGTAGGAAACAAAACGTGGGTAATGCTACACGGTGTATATTGGGAAATTTAACTGACAATAGGCAGGTATAAATTATATTGTAAATTAAATTAAGACACTGTGCAGGGTTCATTATATTAAATATACACATAATAAAATCCTTTCGGTATGTTTATAAATTGGACCACCCTGTTTATATATTATACAGCTATAATTGGAAATTTTATTAACTTTCAGCTGTATATACTTGACCAATGACCATGGGATGGAATCAATTAATTAACATATTAATAGACCAACATGTCAAATTCTAACGCTTTAGCTATCAAAATATTATTTTATAGTGTAACTGTCTGGTATACAACTAATTTTATTACCAGCCAATGCAACATAAAAACTTAATTTGTTTGATAAAATTAGTAGATAAACCAATTAAATGATACAATTACAAAATAATTATTAAAATAATAGTGGTATTTGTCAGAGACAGTAAACAGGTTTGACGGTTTTTCAAAAGGCACACTGTCGAAAGAAAACATGTTTTTATAAATGCGACAGGTTTTGCTAACGAATATGATATCACAAAATGGACCATAAATGACACTAGTTTCAAATAGTTTATTTACAAAAAACGGAATAATTTATTTTGGCCATAATTTCTTTAAAATTTCTCGGTGACAGATGACGAATAAATATTCTTTTTAAGATTAAGATTAGCCTTGTAAACAATTAAATTACTAAGAAGGTTTAATCTTTTTAGGTAGAACTCATTTATACTTATTATATTTTGTATTTAACCTCTATCAGTATTTGTACTACGAGGACAAAAATATTATTTATTTCTAGGGAGTTTAATCTACGACAATTATCAATTACTATTAGATCCATTTTTTCATAAAGTTATGACATTTATGGCATTTTATTATGCGCTTTTTGAAACAGAAATTATTTTTATCACTGAAGTTCTTTTAAAGATACTTGTCCGAAAAGCTGTCTTCGATAAATGTTTAGTAATTGTTTTTGGACGATTTGAAGAACTCTAGAATAAATATAAAGATAGCCTAAACAATAAATAAAACACATAATCACTTTTATGAAAAGATAAGCAATCAATTTGCTTTTACTTAATATCCAGCATATTACTTATTTTTCGAAATTGACATATTTATTATGAAGGATTTTCACTAGGTATGCAATTTTTTGCTTCAATTTGACGCAGAAATTGTTTGTTGAATTTGACACAATATTTCTGGATATATACTATGCAATTTCTTGCATGACCGACTCGCATGGAAAAAAATCCATGTAATTTTTAGCATATAAATCTGGTAACTGTAAAAATGTACTGGCTAATATACAGGGTGACTGGTGATATAGTATATAGTGGATATAGTGTACAAACGCTGGGTGGTGATTGTACATCTCAAATGCAACAAAAAGTTCCTCTTGATCATGGTTCCATTCTCAAGCATAAGGGAGAAATTTCAGTATTTGTGTTTTTTTTTTCGGAAAAACGTGTTTTTTCGCCTAAAACTTACCATATCTTCTGAACTATTAGTCCTACATCAAATTAAAAATAAAAAAACATTGAGAAACCCATTAAATTTTGTTGAAGGAAACACACTTAACAAGATTTCCATTTAATTTTTGTAAGGACAGACACAATTCTAGATTTTAAAAATTTCTAAATTTCTGAATTTTACAGAATTTGACTTTGATTAAACGATATCGATTAAGACAATTGAGATTAAGTATCTGAACTATTAAGCCGAAAATTAATAGAATAATTACAATGAAATTTGTACTTTGCCCTTTAAATGAACTTTGTAGTTTTTTTTTCTAAACGACATAGTTTGATGAAAAATGGAGATTTTTCCTTTAAAAAAAAAATGTTAATGTTAGATATCTCGACAATTACTTTTTCGACCTTAACATATTTATGCAGTAAGCTCACAAAATGAACGTAACCTAGAACAGGGAAGAAGGCGCAAAAGAAATCATAACAAAACATTCTTCCATAAATCAAGTATGAATTAATTGTTTTTAAAGTTAAGGAGAATAATTTTTTTTAAGAATAAATTTGCAAATAAACTGTCTTTTAGTGGAGAAGATGCTCAAAATGACGACCACTTTGTCTTACACACGCTCGCACTCTCCGTTTCACTTCTGTTCTGGTGACTCTCGTCGTCATGGTTTATTGTAGCTCATGTGTAGTTGCCTGTATTATTTGTGTGAGTTATTCAACTGAGTCCACTTCTGTCTGGTAACAACGAGTCTTCTAGAAGCCCCACACGAAGAAATCCAAGGGTGTTAGATCTGGAGATCGAGCTGGCCATGGAACAGTACCTTCTCTTCCTATCCACCATATGGGCTTAACGGGTTTTTGCAGTAAACCCGCGATTTACATTTGAAATGCGATTTTGTCTACCTGATACGGATTTTTTTCAAAAAAATGAGTCTACCGTTGGAAAGCTTATTAAGAATGGAAGTTTTTGTGAAATGTGCACACTTTTGAGCGACAAAATTTTTTTTGACATTATATTAAATCAGACGAGCCATATTTTGCATGGACAAACTGTTTCAGATTCAACATTTTCAGAATAATCAAATCGTTATAGTTGTCAGACTTCCGTTTGCGAAATGCCAAAACAGTTAAAGCTACTGCCAAGAGTTTGTAGCATCTTTGATACGATATTTTGAAAAAGAACGACCAATAATGGTCCATTGCTACCCTTAACAGCTATTAGAAAGGTAATTTAAATATCAAATTAAAATACCATAGTCCAATCTGTTGTTTTAATAATATTATTAAACATGAATGTTTCTACGCTTAATTCTATTTCACAAAAAGCAAAAAACCCTACTTTACAAAAGCCAACCCAATGCCCAAGGTGTCCGAGTTGCGAGGCAATGCTCCTCAACGCAAGTCCTCTAACGATTGAATCCATCTATTGAGACGAAACCTTTACCTCTTATACAGTTTAACTCCTTTGAGCGAGCGACTACATGAGGATCTAAACCTCACGCAGCTCTTGTTGTTTCACTCGATAAAGGAGTAAAACCCGAAGAGCAGCAAGAGCGATGAGATTTAACTCCTTGCTCGAGTTTAACAATACAAATTTATCTTTTTTTTTAAAAAATATCTATTATAATCCCAATATATTAAATAATAATAAAAAAATAAAAAATATAATAATATATGATAAAAAATTAAAAAGATATTTAAAAAAATAATTAAATATTTAACATTATTTTAAAGGAGTCAAAAATTATAGTTTAATCAATTACCTATTTAATCCAAAAAAAAAAAAATTTAAAAATAATCCTAATACAATACACAAATATTTCTTAACCCTACAAATAAAAAGAAATAAATAAAAGCCAAGTAAGAAATCTATATAAAAAATCCCACTACTTAAGTCGGAAATGAATTCCCAACAATATAAATAGGTTTTCTTATTTCTTGCGAGGTTTAAGGACAAAGTGGATATTTTCTTTTTTTTTTATATTTTTGACTGCGATTTAAAATCTTATCTAAATTTCATCTTACTTATTCGTTAAAGGTGTAACTATTAGCTTAAAATTTCATAATATCTATTATTTGACCAAACTCCAAATACAACTTGATTAATTCTAAATATTTACATCACTTTTTATCCTCCAATTTAATTAATTTTTGAACTTTTTAATCTTTTGAAAATAATTTAGAATACTTACGATTTAATTTTTAAAAACATTCCCCATATAACCATAAAATAACTTTATAAATTTAAACATAAAAAAATACACCTCTTAAATATCCAGTAAGTAGACCCAGGCATTAGATATATCCTTACATTACCAAAAAATCTCATTCCCTAAAACAAATTTTAAAAACTAATATACCTGTATATCGTTTTACAACTATTGCTTTCTTAATACTTTGATAAACTTCCTTTTAAAAAACACTAAACATTCCACTTTATATAAATTATAAATTTATAAGGAACAATTAAACAAATAGAAAAATACAACTATTCGATTTGAAAATATAAAAACTCAGATCATAATAATACAATTTATTAATTAAGAGAATAACAAGCCTAGGAATTTGATATATTAGAAATTACTAGTAAATACAGTTTTATACCTACGTTGGATATCAATGCCAAAAATTGTGAACAACTTTGCCAAATTTTTTACAGTGTATATCAACCCAGTCTATATTCTGAAACGATCTATCTTCAATTTTTGATCTGGAGTTGAAAAACAATTACTGGAATACATCCATTAAAAAACTCAACCTTTACACTCCTCTTTAATTACAATTACTTTGAACCCACTTTGACGAATAATTGGAAAAAAAAAATTTTTTTTAGCCTAATTCTTTACTCATAACCTATTTTAAAAAAATCTACTATCTCAACCTTAATCTTACTCAATAATCTCTTGTAGCAGTCATTATATTTAACCGACTTTTGAAACCTTTAGTAAATCATCTACTTTTGAAAAATTCATAGATTTTAAATTACTTCTTTATTTAAATAAATAAAAACTTTATAATTTTCGGTCTCAGTCCTATATAATTTAGACTCATGAAAATGAATTAATTTGGGATTAAAATAAAATTAATATAACAATTAAAAGGTGTTAAAAAAATAAATATAATACTTAGACTTATTTAATGAATTAATAATTTCTACTAAACTACATATAAAAATAATAATTTTTTTTTCCCTATATATTTTATTTAAATTAAATAATAATCAATTAAATTTAATTATATTTTAATATAATATATATTTCTATTTTATTCCTTGTTAATTTGATTTTTTATAAATATTTGTATTTCAAAAATAATATATTATTAGATTTAAACTTCATATTTTTTTTAAGTACCTACTTTCTTTTTATTACTATGGTATTTTGAAATTAATATATATTATTAGTCACACTTCTAGCGTAGCTGGGAAACATTCACCCATTCCTCTAATATGCTTATATCTCTCCCCGCCTCAGAAAATTACTAGGCGAGGGGAGAAATTATCCTATCCCAAACCTTTTTAAATGCAGTTTGTAACAAATCCTTTGCATTTATAATAAAAGTCCTAACACTTCTCTTTCTCCTCCCTCTTGGGTTCTTTTAGCCTTCTTTACATTTTTTTTTATCTTTTTGTAATTTAAATCCCTTAAAATCCCTTTATTATTAATGGCACTTATTAGAACTTGTGGGCCTTAGCCAACTTACATTTGTATCTAACTTAGGGCCCATTCCACCACATTTTCTTCTTACTTCTTATTGTATTTTCCCCTGATAGCCTTGGGGTAAGGTTTTTTTTCTTTATTTTGGAAAACCCAATCCCTGGTGCTCCTCTTTTTTTCGGGAATTATCTAGTATCCTCTTCTCTTTCCCTTTTAATTTTCTTTAAGAACTTTTATTTTTTATTTATGCCTCCCCCTGATTACTGCTTAGGCCGCTGTGTCACACTTTCGAAATTCTGAATTAAATTCTAGACAACTTTCTTTTTCTATTTTTTTCCTCCTTACACTCCCAGCTCTTTTCTGATCCCTTATCTTCCTTTTTTTCATAGTTCCCTATTTTCTTATATTTTTTTTTTTTTAAAACCACAAAACCTCTTTTACTTCCTTTCCCTTTCGAGAGACTTTAGACCTTACTTTGTTACCCTTCTTATTTATTTTTTGCCTCCCCCCTCCCTCTTCCTCAACCCTTTTTTTAATGATTGTGAGACATTATTTAATCACCCTTTTGATGACGTCTTTAGGAAAGCATTTGGCCTCGTGAAACACTTTGCCAGAAACATGAATAGTAGTCTTAGAAATTCCTCGGGGCCTGGTTTCGTGTTTTTCCATTATCCTCTTTGACAGCCATTTGTGATCTTTTCCTCTGGGCCTGTAGTTGTTTAGCCGCGTTAGTTTCCCTTTTCTCCACTTTCCGAACGAGATTTCTTTTTGTCACTTGTTGTTCTCTAGCCTGGCACCCTTCTTTGCCTTTGAGAAGATCTTTGAGGTTAGTAGTTTCGACTAAACTATGCGCCTTTAGCTAGTTTAGCCATGACCCTGGTTTCTCTAGAAATTCACGAGGACATAGGAGCCTCGATTCTCTCAGCCTCTTCTTCCAATTGGGGTGTCACTGTCCTCTTGGTGGGGTTTGGGGTATATACTTTTTCTCAATCGAGAATGAGTCTAGGCAAACACACCCAACCTTGTAGACATTGTGCCCATTGCATACGGACGAACACGCCTGTGGTTAGGTGCCTAAGGTTAGACTCAAGTGGGAGACCCTCTTTGGGTAGGTTAACACTCTTCCCCGGGCGCTTCTCTCCCGTCTGGTTTTGGCTCCTGGGCGGCCGCTCTCTTGCTTTGTAAAGAGGTAGCGCTCCTAGATACTTTTTCCTCTACAATTTTTAGGTGAGTGGGTTTTGGAGACGGCTAAATTTCCTAGGGAGCCTGTATGTAAAGACTCCCAACCTCTTTTTTTTTGCTGTGTCGGCGGGCGAACCCTGGGGTAGAGGGGCTTGTAGTCTTCGGCCCTTCTGTCGTCCACTCCGTTGCTTGTTTGAGTTGGGTTTGGGGCTACTTTTGAACGACAGGTGCCCGCCTCCTAGCTGCCTGCCACCGACTCCGATCTGTCAGTCCAGCCGTAGACATGCCCTGGCGAACCCCAGGTAGCGACCCATCACTACTAATACTTATATCCATATTCTTTTTTTGGGGGTGAAAAAAGACAAAAATATCCCTTCAAACCAATTAAAGAGCCACTCTAACGAAAGCCCCATCCCTTTTCATCCCCCACGGGGTTTGAACACAGCATAATAAAAAAAAAATCTCTTATCCGTACCGAACATAAACTAGTTTATGTTCGGTGTTATCGGTAAATATAATATCGGAAAGGATTATCGGTAATCGCAGGTAAAACCCGGTCAGGTCTGTAGGAACGATGGTGGCCCTGAGTGACTTCTGAGTGGGTTCATTTTCCCATATTTCGCGAAACTGTAATACAGTCGCCGCCCACAATAAGTACGCTTCCAATAAGCCTCATTTCTTGGTAATACCTACAGTTAAAGTGATTTAAAAATAACAATTTCACGAAATTGCTGAATAAAAAACTAATTTTATAGCATTCCTGATGAAGAGACAATAAAGCCTCGAAAGCTAGACCAGATAACAAGAGTATACTTTGCTATTAGCCAAAAGCACTGCATAACGCATTCCAAACTTTTTTCTTTAGCATAGAGAGTCGTCTAACTCTTCCAAAAAACTACCTTAAAAATATGAATTATATAATGTTCAGCAATACCGCGCATTATTTGCTTTTACAGGTTTAAAGTTTGAAAATATAATTCCTGAAGATGTAATTTATACCTTTGTAGGAATTTCTGGACGTGTCACTAAAAGACATGCGACAAGAGATTTAGTACAATCGAGTTGTATTTTAAAAACAAATGATTTATGTAACTGAAAGATAATTTCTGCCATTCGCAAGTACCAATAAATAATATTTTCTTAAATTCTCTCAGTCAATTTGTTGTATGGTGCTTTATTACGGCACCTATAAAGTATAAGCGACATTATCCACGAATTCAATGTACAAGGACAATAGGCACGACAGGATTATAATATATGCATCGAGCATCAACGCAATTATATAATATACAACCGAAACCCACGCACATAAATATTTAGTACTCGATTGGAAAACCGTTTCACGAAACAATGTATCGTTTAATATAATAAATTCCGCTAATAAAACAATACCAGGCTATTTAGAACTTGCTTCTAACCAGTCTATAGAAAACAATACGGTTCCACTTCATGTGTGACCAATTGCAATATTTAAAAATCCGAAGTTGCCACGCGTCACGCTCATTGGATTGAAAATATATCGCGTACGCTGTACGCGATGTAGAATTTCATTATCTATTATAAAAGATATAAATTGTATTGTTATGTGGAAACCGCACAGATTTTTTTCGACTCGTGTCGAACACTCGGAGTGAACAAGTTCTTGCTTTCACTTAAATGTAATAGTAAAAAGTACCATCTACACATCACAGTATTCTGCATGATCCTCTGACAGATTGTTGATAGGGGGAAGTCCGGGCAATACGAACACGTTAACGGCTAGCTTACATGGAAAATAAAATTGTGGAAAAAATATATGTATTTTTATTATAAATGCAACATAAATATATAAACTCTCAATGTATAACATGAACAAAAACTATCTGTTAACCGGATGGTTAAAGTGATGACAAAAAAAAGAAAACATTGCAAAATTTCATCTTACCCGGTATACCCGGGCAAGACGAAATTCGGATCTGGGCAAAACGAACACTATTCACAACCGTCGCACGTGAAAGTTCCTTTGCCCTCGTAGGCAGTGAGCAGGCCTCATGAGACCAATTTTGGCATCTATTGCACATGATCCAGTCTTCGCTGGGTTTTCTGTTTATTTCCTCGTATGATTCGCCGCATATTCCGCAGTATGTCTCCTCTTGCTCTGTGTCATTCGCGTTCTTCTTCCGCTGCTTCTTCATTCTTGCTCCAGTTTGTTTCCCTTTGTTCGTCGTTTCCTTGGGTAACTTTTTCACTTTGGCGTTCGAAGTGTTCAGTTTTTTCAGTTGCTCCGTCTTTATTGTAGTGCTCGTTAATATTTCTGCCTTGCCAAGTTTGCGCTTCCTGTTGCTCTTTTTCGGACATGGCGGGGGAAGTGGCTTGATGACGCTGGGACTATAATATAAGCTTCCGGGCGAGTTTTCTCGGAGATCCTCCAGAGATTGAGGTCTAGGTGCAGCATGGCGAGCATCTGAATCTTTGCTGCAACCCGGGGTTGACGGACATCTAACATTTTCTTTCGTTTTTGCAACTTTTTGGACCAACGGCTCATGATAAAGAATCGTCGCCTTCCGTTTGTTTATCTAACAAAAGAGAGGTTTTGTAATTTCAATATTTTTGGTAATAAAAATAAGTTTAAAAACTACCACTATAAACAACCTACCGTAGTCGGTTTTGATAGTCCCGCAATGGCAATACAGTCCGGGTAAGACGAACACCTGTTCGTTTTGCCCCTGTTCGTTTTGCCCGCCGCTGCACAGTATCAAGAAACGACGTCTACAAATACGGGATGCATGTTTGAAGGACAACAAAAGCAGTGGTTGACAAGCCAAACAGTAGGCAGTATTGCATAAAAAACGATTTACAAAGATTGTTAATTGCCGATGATGTGTCACAAACTACTTACCGGTCAAAACTTTTATGAAACTCTGGGATTTTCTTTATTCGCCGGCTAATGACACACGTTTCACGTCGTCGATGCGGCCATGATGGCATTTTGTGATCACATGGTCAAGGTTGTTGGTAGGAGAAGCGCGCTCGTATGTGATTGGTGGTTTTAAATTTATCGCCAGATTTCATCTTACCCGGAGTGTTCGTCTTGCCCGGACTTCCCCTAAATGTGGGCATGTTCTTTTATTCACTGATGGTTTCATCAGATGAGTCAGCTTCCATCTAAACTGTTCTTTTATTATTTCATGGATTTATGATTCCATAGTTTTTCGTTCTTTTATTGCTAGTGAATTGTGTGGATGGCACCCTAAATTTAACATTTTCCACCGACAATTTATGTTGATGAAGCTGATGAATGAAGAAACATAACCTACAATTTGGAAAGTCGAGTGTCAGTAAGTAAAAAGTCAGTGGAAGTCAAAAGTAAGCGGAAGTAAAAAGTCAGTGAGCCAAGAGGCAACCAGAGGACGAAACTCTTTGTGACGCCTACAGAAATTATAATAATAAATAATGGTTGTATGTTTATAGGTTGACCAAAACAATAATCACATTCCAAAACTCAATATACCTAATAGTTTTATTTTTCAATCGGTTGAAGACAAAATTGTGACGTAATATCCATCGCATTCCGTCAGTGATCCCATCCAGCATTTGCTGTTGAATTAAAGAACGCGTCCTATTATATACAGTATGTGTACAGCCAACATTGGCCGGTTGTGAAAGAGGTTCTAACGACTAACGTAGCGTGGTGATAGGGCCGGTCCTATCCCCTCACTACCTTCGATGCGTATGCGGTTGCTTTTTATCTATCGTCTCACTTCTGTTTGTCTTTTTTTATAACTGGCCGATGTCTGATGTACCTACGACATATTTTTTTACACATTCATCTAAATTTGAAACAATAAGTCTGGTTTATGCATTATACCCCATACTACATTTCTAGTAGGTGTTGATGGAAGAAGCCAGCTTAGCAAAAATTTTAGTGAATATGTTTTAGGAATTTAGTGAATATGTTTTCTAGGACGACGTCAGCACGGGAGCTACTGGAACCTCGTATGGTAGATGGGAATATGTCCACTGACGGAACAATCATATATGCAAAAATTAGAATGGATAATATGATACAAAAATAAAGGTACATTATATTTGGTAAGATGGAAACATAATCAAGTTGTAACTTGTGTAACCAATTTTGACTCCCTTGTAAAGGGAAATGTTACAAGTGATCTAGAGGAACAAAATGAAGAATTACTGTAACTCAACCAACATTATTTGTGAAAAACAATAATGGATGGAATGTGGATTGTGTTAATAAAAGTGGCCAGTTAGTGTACAACGATTACATTAATAGTAACCATTAGCCGGAATATGTGAATAGAGAAAGATTGTGTAAACAAATCAAATGTGTAAAAAAATATGTGCAGCTCTTGACGGGTAAACAAGAGTTATGAGCACAAAGCTCTGGGATGACTAGTTTTTGAATTAGAATAAATTTGGAAAATTTCATCAAATCGTCATTAAATCAAATCATCACCATTCCAGCTAGGAAAAACTTATAAAACTAAACCATTTACCCTGATAGATATGCTGGGCATTTGCCCCATGGGTGTCCCATAATTATGTTAAAACTTTTAAAGAGTGTATTGTACATTTGATCTTAAATGAAATATCCCCTATCTTTCAAATACATTTTTTTCGATTAGAGCCTTCTCTGCAAAGTTATTCGCACATACAAGGCAAGGCCAAAATACATTTTTAATTTTTTATCTCAATAATTGTAGTACCGTAAGGATTTGAGATTTCATGTGGGTCTTTTACAAACATAAGGACATATTGAGGTAACATTTTTATATACCCCTCATGGGATTGAAACCTCTATTAATTTTTGTATCATACTTCTCTTTTGGATTAATTTCTAAAATATGCACGATATAGCGCAGTTCTTTTAAAACAAATTTTTACATCTTTCTATTTTTTAGAATATGCAACGGTTATCAAGAAAAAAATCGGTTTATTGTCCTATTAAACAGTGAATATAAATTCTTATAACTCATAGTAGGCAAGTGTAACTTTAATGTTTGAACAGAAATAATCCTTGAGTTTCTTCAATAAAAGGTATTCCTTGTCATTATTTTTTTTAATTTTCAAATTTAATAGAAAAATAGAAACCTCTGTCCTTTGGTAGTACTTCGAATACAGCAGTTGTACCTAGATATTTGATAGCTAAAACGTATATCTTCTAGAAGTTTTTTAGAATTTCTTCTCTAGTCAAATTGTTTTAGAGAACTCGCCTATCAAACAGATATTTTTTTTCCGTCACTTCTGACCAAAAACTAAAAATGTTTGAGAAAAGCAGACTTTTTCTTCAGAAATACCAATAAAAATATGTTGTAAAATTACGTCCCCCAAAAAATATGTTGTACTTTAAAAATATTTATGACATATTTTTGGGATCGAGTGATTCTAACTACTTACCACTCTTAATTCGAAGATCGGCATAAAATTCTCAGGTTTAATTTCGAGGGTGAAATATTACTTTATTAATCAAAAAACGCAAATAAAAATGGAAAAAATTTCGAAAAAAAATTTCGCCGGGCCTCAAATATATTTTGAGATCGCCCTAAATGGACTTTTTGGGGTTGTTAGGACTTACAGAACTGAGGACAAATGGTTAAAAACAAGACATGACCAAAATTTTGTTACGCAGTGTTATTTTGCAATAAAATGTAGTGATAATCTTAGAAACAGACTCGTTTTTCATGAAAGTAAACCTTATGCACTAATGGGTTAAAAAGAGTTCAATGAATCCGAAATAATAGTCGCTACCGATTAAAAAAAAAGAACCAGTCCGCCCCTAGATAGAGGCGAGCTATCAGCCAGTTTAATGCGTCCACCGACGACGACGGCAGCGGGTGTCGCCCATCAAAAGCTTTATTTCTGCCATCGACTGCATCCCGATGAATGAAGCTCGAAGCTGTGCAAGCGCGCGCGCGCCAAATCCCACCTGCTCCCTCGCACAAAGGCGAGACGCGCCACGTCCCTTCGCAACCCCACATGTGGGGGCACGGACGCCGCGAAAGTGATCCTTATGGCACCGCGCCGTAGAAAACGCCGTAAGGACGTCGGCACGCGTCTCCCGATGACCGTTACGGGGTGCATCCAGGCTCCCGGTACAATTGCACATCTGCACATACCTGTGAAGAAATAAAAGCCGTACACCCTTTTTAATTGGTCCTGAATTACTGATATGCACATGCTTTCGGATCCCCAGCGTTGATTTACTGCGTATTTCGGAACAAATAATATTCGTATGAAGTAAAAATTCGAATGATTTAGATTTATTAATTTCGCTTAGCAAGTACTTTTGTAGAATACATGTGATGAAATACCAGGTGTGTAAATTAAGTAATGAGACTAATTTTTTTATTTTTATTTATTCGAATAGTACACATATACTGGAATAGCCTTCAGCTTGTCGGTTACAGCCGTTTGAATGTTTTCTATTGTCCCTTGAGGTGATTTTTCAATCTCGGAAAGAGAAAACAGTCACAAGGACTCAAGTCAGGAGAATAAGGAGGCTGATGAGTCACAGGAGTGTTTTTACTGGCTAAAAACTCGTTTACCGAAATTGGCTGTGTGACAAGGCGCATTGTCGTAATGCAACATCCAGTTGTTCTTGATGTTTGGTCTCACACGCATGACCCTTTTTCGAAGTTTTTCAAGAACCTCTCCGGAAAAGTGTTGATTTCCTGTTTGGCCTGGAGGCACAAACTCTTTGTAGACAATTCCCTGGCTATCAAAAAAGCAAATTAGCACGCATTTGATCTTCGACTGATCATTCTTACTTTTTTGGGTCTTGGAAAGCTTGAAGTGTGCCATTCCATGCTTTGACTCTTGATTTCCGGGTCGTACTCAAACACCTAAGTCTCATCACCATTAATGACACGTTCCATAAAATGGGGATAATTTTCTTTCAGGACCTTTCTCTCCTGATGTTCTTTTGTTCCTGCGAATGGTTTTTTGGAACCATTTTTCTCATCCCCAATTCGTTGATGATGAACAGTAGTGTGATTCTTTCTTGAAGATTAAGGCCTTCCGCTGCGTGGTTCATCTTCAATCGACTCTCTTCCTTCTGAGAATGCCTTAAACCAACGAAAAAACTTGGCTCTTGATAAAACACTGTCTCCGTAGGCGTGTTGAAGTTTTGCAAAAGTATCCGTTGCGCTGTGTTCAAGTCTGAAGCAAAACCTGATAGCCCACCGTTGCTCAAAATTAATGTTACAGAAAAAAACAGTTTACGAAAACAGTCACAAAAAACAAACAAATGACTAACAAGTTTAAACTTGTGCTGAAGGTGCATTACATGTTAACCTATCGCCCTTCCAAGTTTCATCTCCGCAGTGTTGCTAGTTCGGGCGCCACGTTGCCAGTCTCATAACTTAATTTACACACCTCGTACACTTGAGTTCCAAAAGTTGACTTTTATAAGTAAGCGTGTTTTTTAGAAAGATTTTTTAATATAGAGCACGATTTAGTAGTACGGTTATGAAAGCAATATTTTAAGAAGTCCTCAAAACTTTGAATATAAGTCATTAAATGCATAATACGAGCACACGCTGTTACAATTTGAAGATGATTGACCTCATCAAACATGAGATAATTGCAATTAAAAATGACATTTTCTGTACATATTGCATGGGGGAAGCGTGGAAAAATGACCAATTTATTTTTGTTTATCATTGAAGGACTTTTAACATCTCGATAAAAAACTAATATTTGTTTGAATAATATATTTGGTATATATATAATATAGGATATTAAGAAAAAATTGATATTATTTACCTCATAGTTTTGATAAACAATTTAAATAAATAACTCATTTAGACAATCATTTTCTGTGGAGGGGATATAAGAATAGTTGCATGGGAATAATATGGCAACGTTGTAAGGAGAGTAAAATGTAGGAACGAAAGGAAAAGGCGTCAACATATGAAGCAATCAAAAAGTATAAAAGCAAATACTTTAAAATATTTATATTTTTTTTATAAGTAATTTAATTTAATAAGTAATTGATATGCATTAACATGAAGAAATAAGTCTAATAGAATACTTTATTCATTTGTTATAAATTATAACATTAAATACAAAATATATAGAACGATAAAATTATAAGCAAACATAAAACAAAACATTTATGATAAATAACAGTACTTATTGCAATATTTGATTTTTTCGCAACTTTCATTTTTTTATAAACGATTTTTTTTAATTAATCTTCCTTTGTAACGGATACGATCTCCCATAATTATTTCTTTAATTTAATATTTTTTTTTAACTTTAATAAATAACAACAATTTAATTTTAAAACAGTAAGGTGTTTATGTATACTGCGCTTAGAAACTATAAGTACGTCTGGGATGTATAAGATGAATAAGGGAAATAAATACGCGACGTTGCCAGATTTTCATACAGAATAATATTTCAAACATTTCATTCATTTCAGTACATTCACGATAAAAAAACGAATTGTACGGTCTCAATACTGCTAATATGGTAACAATACTGCTAATATGTATAACGTGAATAATAACGTGAGCCAAAACTTTTTAACTGGACTGCTGCGGAGGAACTACCTTAATGTAAAATATTTATTTTAACAATTTTTAAGCCAATATTGTCTTAATGTTAATGTGAAAAGAATTTTAAATGTTGCTAAAAAGCAACACTTGTTTAAAACTTTTATGTTGCTAAAAAAGCAGTAAAGGTGATAGTGATTAATTTTCGAAAGTACCTACAAACTTTTATTAACAAGAAACAATTATGTTGAACCAGTAACGGCTGGTAGAATTTGAGACACTCTTTGGTGGTATTTTCGTAAAGAAGTATGGGATTCACATCATATTTTAGGGGGTGCTTACTAGACCTAAGTAGAAGTCTATAACAAAAAACTTCAAATAAAACCTGCGAAAAAAAATTCAAAAAAACTTCTGCCTCACTACATCTTGGAAATGGCGTGCAAAATATTTGAGAAATATATATATATATATATATATATATATATATATATATATATATTATATATATATATATATAATATTTTTTTTTTTTCAGAATCACAAAGTCAATAGGTATAAAAAAATAGCTTCGACATAACCGCTATTTTCATCTTTCACATTTTAGAACTCAGTGTGTTCCAAAACTCCATAAGTCGTAATAATTATTTAACTTAATTTGATTTACCTAAACCATAATGAAAAAGAATTTCAGTCATCATTGAATCGTTATTTCAATCGTTATTTTCGTAAAGATTTGGAAGCATGATATACCAAAACTTTCAATGGTAAACTAAAGAAAGATATATGTAAGTTTGATTATTGACTGACCAGAGATTTTTTTTAATATGTTTCAAATACCATCACTATAGTTATAGTAGACAAGTATTATTATACAATAAAATATATTGCAAGTTAGAATGTCCTCAGTACATATTTTACCTACTTTCAATTTTTACTTTCTTGTTGAAATAAATATACACAGACAGATAGTGGGGATTTTAATATTTATAAGAGCTCTTATACCGTGCTATCTTAAGAACACCTTGACTTACCCTTATGCTTATCTATATTTAGAAAAGGAATTATCTATAAATAAGTGCATCCCCTATTCCTATCTCTTTGAGACGTCCTAGACGATGTAGCATACTTTCGGGAAGATCAATACAAACACGATAAGCACTGAAGTGTCACTAAATTTGTTTTAAAATAAAAACGTTTTTATTATCGAAAATCTTTAGAAATCGAGCGACACCATTAAACATTTACGTACATAAGTCAATATTTTAAAATTCCAAATATTAACCTTCCAAAGATGATAACCAGGGACCAGGGTCTTTAATGGCCTGATATAAACTGGCACCATGAGTACTTTTACTGTTGGTATTAAAAATAAATGTATATTTTAATTTGAAAGGTGCGCTACTGTTGTTACTTTCAGAACACACATCTGTCTAAAATTTACCTGTAAATTTGCCAAGTTCGTTTTCTATTTAGAAACCAGTGGTACCAACGCATAAGCATTGATTACAAATCTCAGTAAAAATGACGATTCGCAGTTTTTAAAAGTGCATAAATGCATACGTCGTTACAAGACCATTATAAAAGAATGGTTACGATATGTGCTCCATTAGTGCATTATCCACCTCTAAGTTCACATCTTTTACTAAGTTTTCCCAACAGAAACTAAACGTAGTCTTTTTAGTTTAATATATTAGTACTTCAGTTTTATATGTCTCCTGATGCTGAATATAAATGTAGTGTTTCGACCTAACTGAGAAAGTTTTTAAATGGAGCTCATATCTAATCGAAGGTTCCAGTTCTCCTCTGAAATCATGTTACGTACATAATTACTCGTACCACGTTTTACATATGTATACCGTTTAGGTATTGTAAACTAAGGATAAACTCATAAGATAGATATTTAAGATATTTCAAATGAGAAATTTTACGCATGAATAACCCGCTACTTACCTATAAAAATAGCTAAAACCTTACCAGCAGCTGAAGTACGGATTAATTAAATACACGTATTTTAAAATATACCTAACCTTTTTAATTACATACCTATGGAGGTGATAAAAGTAAATCATGCGGAAACTTTTTATCTATTTTTTATATAGGTAATTAATGTATATTTTCCTGATTGGAAAAAAATATATATATACATAGACTTTTGATTGTTTTCAGATATTCCTGGCTACAAATACTGCAAAAAAAACTGTGTTAATTAATAAATGCATGGTGCAAGTTGAGTCCTTTAAGAAGTTGTAAAAAATTTAGCCTTGAAAAGGGAGGAAAATGGTGACACCGGCACTATTTGGTTATTGGGTTTAAAGAAACAATTTGAAAATCATAATACGTTGAATCGGAATACAACGTTATAAATGGCAAAATTGACAATTTTAGAGCATTTTTTGAGGTTAGGGACAAAAAGGGAGCCATAGCAAAACTAGGCAAGCTGAAAAGACTTGCCTGCTTAGGAATAACAGGGGCCATGCAAACAACGCCCACTGCAGCTATGGAAGCAATTATATGTCTTCCGCCTCTACACATTGTGCTGGAGGCGGAGGCTCTGATAGCAGCTTACAGTCCAGAAATTTCCGGATATGGAGTAACCACCACAAGACGGGGATTCCATTCAGAGATATTCAAAGAATTAAAGCAAAACCGCATGCTAAACATGCGGTCGGACAGAATTGACCATGCCATTGTCTTCTACAAGCCTTATCGGGTGATTATATCGAATGAGGGGGAGGAAGACAAGAGTCTCACGCTAGTCCAGCAGCAATGGTACAGAGATGGGTCCAAAACGGAACAAAGTACTGGAGCGGGTGCAACAAACAGAGACCCAGGGTGTGAAATCAGCATAAACCTGGGGAACTTGGCAACCGTATTTCAGGCAGAAATAACTGCAATATCCGCTTGCCCGCAGGAGATGACCAGGAAGTCTTACACAAATAAATAATATCTCTGATAGCCAAGAAGCACTTAAAGCCCTGGAAGCTGTAGAAATACATTCCCAGGCAGTTAAAGACAGTATGGATTCGCTAACCCAACTAACCGAACACAACAGTATCACTCTCAATTGGGTGAGAGGGCACCAAGGCCATGAAGGGAACGAAAGAGCGGACTTTTTTGCAAAGAAAGGGGCTGAGGTTCCACTAGGATATGATAGGGCCGTAATCCACCTGCAGTTTGGCTTATCGGACAGCCAGGAGGTCCATAAAGGACTTATTAAGAGAAAAACATATATCGCACTGAGCGAAAGTCCCAGGGTTGAGACACTCGCGGATGTTCATTGGCGAACTATCCTGGGACAAGTCAATAGATTTCATAAAACTGGGTAGAAACCAACTGATATGGATAGTAGGACTGTTTACAGGACACTGACCACTCATGCGACATCTCACGACAATCGAGGTGAAGTGAAATAAAAAACGCAAAATAAGGTTTCCGTATTGAATATTTTGATATAATTTTATTTTTTTTTTATTCAATGTCCGTAACGTTCGTCTGAATTTACTTAATAATTCACATATTCAAGCATTCTGGAAAAATACTCATCTTCATGAGACTTGTCAATAACTTTCACTGCACCACTGTAAGTTTCCTCATCTAAAACAACAGATGAAACAGAATATACGAACGACCTGAACGACAAAAAAAGTGTGAGCAACTGTGGATGTAACCATAATAAAGCGTTTTATTGCGCATTATGGCTTGCAAATACCACTTGTCTACAAAAATAGGGTACAGAAATAGATAAGATAATTTTTAAATGGAATACCCCGCATATTTTTTTTTAAATTTCAATTTACAGTTGTTCTGAATAAGGAGGTATCAAAATAATTAATTTTTGTTAAACATTTTTTTCAAAATTGTTTTTCAATATTCTTATAGGCCTACAAGTGTATGCTTGAAATATCTCATTTATTTAAAAGTAATACCCTAATAAGTTTGGTATCATTGAAATTAATTTTTGAAGATTTCAAAATTATAATTACACTGGGCATTCCTATTTCAAATGAGTGAGATGATGGTGATAATTATATTAACGCAGTTAGCAGTTCTGCTCCCCATTGTAACGCTCCAGAAAATCGGCGAAACTGCACATCTCTAGTATCTCATAACAAGTCGTTATGAATTATTATTAATTGTTAACTTTATATTAATTTTATATTATACTCGTATAATGTAAAAATCTTGAAACATCCAGAAACAATTTACATTTAGGGTGTACTGGCGTTTTCCAGAAAAAAAAACGTCATTATTAAGCAAGAAGAAAATGTTCACAAAACTGTTAAAATCTTAGAAAGTTCTTACAGATATTTATAACATTTGTGTACAATATAACAGTATTATTGAAACATTTTAAAAGTGCATGAAACGATTAAATTTTGTTTGAGTACCGCTGGTCTAATAAGGTAAGGGCAATACATAAAAGTGCACAAGGGATTTTCTAGACATGTGTATGTATTTCACGCATCTGTCGGTAAGGCACATGCCCCAAGTCGGGTAGCAGGTAATTTTTGTTGAACTGAAATAACGACCAGACTATTATTGTGCAATACCTGAAAATAATTCCCTGGGCAAAGGAAACAGCTAACTTTTTGATTTGACTTATTTAGAAATATAAAATCAAAGTAGTTTAAGTTACTTTGTGGTTAAATTTTAACAAACGTATCATCTAATTAAAATTTGGAGTTCTCAGTTAGTTTCAAATAAAAGTATGTTTTCCTGGAATATTTCGTGAAGGAATAAAGGGTGCTATTAATAATAAGAATAAAAATAAAGATGCCTTAGCAACAGAACGTTATAAGTAATGTGACATTCAAGGTCACCAAAATATACTAAACTTTATTTAAACATTTTTTGAATTGAAACATTTAACAATTTTTAATGTCATTAATGGACTAGGTCCTACATTTATAGTGACTGACTCAGTAACTTGCTGAATGTTTAACGCTCCGAAGCAACACGATGATATTAGTCAGTTTTAGCAAAATATGTAAAAAGTCGTAATTTCAAATACCTATATATTAGTATATAGTTTTTACTTCTCTTATACCTTACCGAAAATTAAAACGGAGTATTTTTGTTTCATTTGATTAAAAAAAATCTATGTGAAATATAGCAATTTGTTATGTCTTATAGGATCGGGTATGGTCGTACTACCTCATAGTGCCTTCATTGTGTGCAATTAATGGGTAAAACTATTTTGGGTGTACCTACTGTATATATCTTAACTAAATATAACCTTCAAACACACAGGAGTTAGGACTAGGAGGAGGATTTTCTCCAAAATGTTCCCCTTCATGTTGAACACCAAATTAATCAGAAAGACATAAGCTTTCATACGGTGCAATAAAAAAAGGTGTTTGTAATTAAAGAAAAAAACAACCTTAAATCCCTCCCGCCGCCACTGGTTACATTTTTGAGAATTGAACTTCACCAATGCCAAAAAAAAAAAAAAAATTGACCTCCGAGCAATTTTTCCAAAAATTGACAGTTTCCGAAATGCTCATGACTTTTGAGACACACTGTATGTAATAAATTTCGTATAACAAATTTCGAAAACAATAATTGTTGAATAATAATGATTTGTATTTCTATGTATTCTATTGGCTATGTCAAAAGAAAATATCACTATATACATATAATCTATTGATATGCACCTATTATATATTAAAAACTAGAGTTCTACACATATTACATGGCCTCTCATTCATTTTAGGTTTTGCATAATTTCCTCAAGGATTGTTGGAAACAAACATTTTAAAACATTATAATTTATACGAATATAAAACGAAAATTATCATTCTTGGATCAATGGAAAACAATTTTGTATTGAAATATGGACATATCCAAAATAGACTAAAAATTATTTATCAATATAGTTTGCAAAAAATAATTTCTAGCTACGGAAGAAATAAATGTCATTGCTGTTGGTATAAAAAATTTTAGCAGTCTTTTTTAGGTGAAAGTATTTATTTTATTTTGACAGTACGAGGTGTGTAAATTAAGTAATGAATCTGATTTTTTCAATTTTTTTTATTCGAATAGAAGTACAATTCAGTATTGTCTCCTTCAAAATAACTTCCTTGGGAAGCCACACAGCGCTGGAGAAGGTTCTTTCATGCCTCATAGCGTGCTGGAAGTGATATTCTGGAATAGACTTCAGCTGGTCGGTTACAGCCGTTTGACGTCCCCTATGACGTCCCTTAATTACGTCCCTTGACGTGATTTTTCAATCTCAGGAAGATAAAAAAGCCTCAAGGGCTCAAGTCAGACGAATAAAGATGATAAGGAGCCACAGGAATGTTTTTACTGGCTACAAACTCGTTTACTGAAATGGCTGTGTGCGCATTGTCATGATGCAACATCCAATTGTTCTTGATGTTTAACTCTTCCCCGATCATTCTTGTCGTCAACCGACGATCTGAACGCACAGGATCCCGTATTCTACCGACATTTTCATCGGTTCTCGAAGATGAAGCCTTGCACTGCGTGGTTCATCTTCAATCGACTCTTTTCCTTTTGAGAATGCCTTAAACAACCGAACAACCTGGGTTCTTAAAAAAACACTGTCTCCATAGGTATATTGAAATTTTAGTAGGCAAAAGTGTCCGATACTTTGTGTCCAAATCTGAAGCCAAACCTAATAGCACACCGTTACTCAAAATTAATGTCCACTAAAAAAAATGGTTTACGAAAACAGTCACAAAGAACAAACAAATGACTCTAACAAGTTCAAACTTGTACTGAAGGTGCACTACATGTAAAAGGGGTCGTACACGCTCAGAAATACTGTCACTATTGCACTTCAATAAATAACGTCAGTATCTCATCAATATTCAAGTCACTTATTTTAAACCTTACATGAACAGTATTACTGTCAATATTTTACCTCAGTACCAATCTAACAGGCAACTGAGTCTACAGTGCTTTATACATATACATACAGGTATATCTAAAAATGGACGCGAGAAAGAAAGCCTGCTTAGCTATAATTTTAGCAATGACAATGAAACGTCGTGTTAAGCGTCGTGTGGAATTTAGGAATTGGATTTTAATTGAATATTTGCATTGACGGGTTGCTCACAGTTATGTAAAAACCTTAAAGCATAAACACCCATGGCTTTGGCTGATACACGTCCTCAGTGCCACCTCTGGGCCTTTTAGATAATTTTTTTTTTAATTCTTTTCTATAGTTCGACCTGAGTGTATTAATTTTTTTGCGGACATCTGCACGTGTGGCTTCGGGTTTTAATTTACGATAAATAAATAATAATTCATCAAGTGCCGCATGTCTTTTAGTTTTATTCATATAGTGCGGGATTTGATTATTCCATAATTCTGGAGGTGTTTCATAAGTTACGAAGGTACTCATTTTGTGTACCTTCGTCCCCTGTAACTTCGATTTCATTTATAGTTTCCTTCTCATCTTCACCGTTTAGGAAGTTTCCACCGTCGGCGTCGCTCATTTTCACTAGAAACCTGTACAGATGCATGCAAATGCTAAACATGTACTGACATGCACGCCCTACACGACATGCTACACTATCAGTAATATTGACAGTATCCCCTATTTTCATTAATACCGATGCGTGAATATCAAAATATCCGGATCTGCATCAATCCAACAATCATTCCATCCGTAATTTGCATTACACGTTCAGTAAAAGTGTCATTATTTTTAAATATTGATAGTATTATTGATCGTGTACGGTCCCTATAACATATAGCGCACCTTCACCGTCCTTCCAACTCCCGTCTCCGCAGTGTTGCTAGATCGGGCGCTACGTTGCCTTTGTCTCATTACTTAATTTATATACCTCGTAGGTATCTTCAACTATGTCAAATATGTTTAGTTTTGTACAAGTTGTCAAACCTTCATTGCTAATATTACGATATAGTGCAGCACAGTGGCGGTTGGTGATATTTCATATCTAGAAAACCATATCTGGAAAACGACGCATGGGACCCACTTAATGAACACTGACCTGACACTGACAATACACCTCTTACAGAAAGGAATTATAGTGAAAAAACCGTCAGCAAAGTTTGCGAAAAAATTTTTCAAAAAAAACTGGAGCACTCCCTGGGATCTCAGTAACGCTCTGTGGAATATTTGCAGTATTTTTTTTTTTCATAATTTAGAAACAAATATAAGGAGACGTTTTTCGATTTGTTGCAAAACATTTTTTTTTCAAAAAGATATGGCCATTTTAATTTTAATTTTATAGGAACATTTTGTTTCCCAAAATTAAAATGGCCATAACATTTTGAAAAAAAAATATTTTGTAACAAATCGAAAAACCGCCACTGGTGCAGCAGTTAGTTTGCCACAACCTGTATAAATAGTACCTGTCTGCCACAGTGGAATAAAATATCTACTTACTTAATCACTTTTCTCAACGGCACGGCCACAATCAACGTTGTAAAAGTACATACATGTATGTTAATATGGCATACTCCATTTTCATCTCGTTTATGTTATATCGTAGGCGTTATAATGATAAATTATTTGACGGATGACGAGCATTCCCTGAATTTTACATACGCTCAACATGTGCATAACGCGAGGTCAGCCAAATAAAATCTTTTCTTTTTTCAACAATATAGCATTAAAAAAATGCGTTTTTGGTAACTTGTTTGAAATGAGACGAACGTAGGAGTCTCTTGAAATTAAAGCGAGTAAAACGGCATGAAGTAACAAGTGAAATTTTTTAAATGGCCAAATATATTTTGCAGACCTTGTAGGCATTGTCTAAAATTTATGGTATGGCTGACGTCTCGTTATACAGGACGCCTCACGATGAATGACCTATTAAACATTTTGGAAGATATGTATGTAAATAATGTGGAAGTATATCATAAAATTTTCAGGGATACTATTAATAAAAAAATATGGAGCCTTTTTGTTAATTCTAGATACAACGGAAGTTACAACTAATTACGTTAATTTAAATGACATGCTATATTTTTTATGTCATAATTGATTTCTACTCAGTGATTTAAAGCCACTTTATTAAATAATATTTATCCCTAAAATGAACAAAAAATGCCTGTACCTTTTTAATAACCTTGTATATGAAAAAATGTCCCCAGTAAAAGTTTTCAGAATCAGTTTATTGCCATAATATAATGTTCTTTTCGCGTTTGGTTGTTATGGAAACAAACTATTTTTTTAAATGACAATCCGTAGGTTTTCTGTCAATATCTGAAAGAGCAGCTTTTTCTCTTTACTGTACACTAAACGTTTGATTTTTAGTTTAAGGTTACATAAAGAAATTTTCGTTAATTTCAGAAGAACCTACATTCAATTTAAATGGTGTTGTTAATCGACATAATATCCGTTACTGATCAAGTCAGAACCCTCATTGGTTCCCAGAAGCGCATACCCAATATCCCCAACAAATTAAAGTCTGCCTGAACAGCTGCTTTAAAATGTCAGAAATGAAATTTTGGCATAAAATAAAAATTCATCATTAAAAGTTCTCAAAATAAATATGAATAAAGAGAAAAATATTAGACAAATAGTTTGCAAGGCATTTTCAAGATCTGGTAAGGTATATATTTTTTTAGAATTTTCTATTCCAAATTTTAATTGTTTTCAAGTTCTCAAGTTGTCAAGTTTTTTTGCTATTATATCATTATATTTAGGTTTAATAATAACCTCTCAAAATATAATGCGGATCTTGTGCTCCATGTTCAACATATTTATAAAAATACGTAAATACAGTCTGTTTGAGAAAAACAGACCCAGTCCAGGAAAAAGTCCAGTAAAGCTACATAAACAATTTATTTAAAAAAATTTAAAATAAAATACTTAGACAATATTGACTTAGAACTAAGATGCTTTAAAATTATTACCAATAGTTTGTCCAGTCGCCTTCACTGTCAATAATCGCGTGATCTTTCCAGGACATACTTTCGACTAATTTTATGGCTTATTTGTGGAGGTAAAGATCTCCAAATCCAATTAATATACCAAAAATAAAATGCAACAGTACGAAGTCAAGAAAGAATTAATGTATGGCCCTGGAATTGCTGATTAGCCACAAGGTCCATTATTTTCTTATTAATTCTCGCTCATTAATTACGAAAAATTGTTCATTTAAACTTTAAACGCATTTCTCTCGAAACCATATTTTTCAAGTTGGTTTACATCATAATTCGAAAACTACTCAATGCATCGTTTTTCTTTTTCTTTTTTTTTTAAAACTATTTGATTTATCAACACCCAAACCTAAAAACCAAAAGATTTCCGATTTTTTTAGCACTTTGAAAAGCGAAAAAAAAGTGAAAAATCGAAACCGAAAATTCATATGTCCGCCATTTCTTTAATTTTCAACTTTTTATTGATATTGTTGGTTTAGGTGCCGATAATATTCGTATTTTTAAGGTTTTTTTTTTTTGTTTTTTCAGTTCAAATGATTTTTACGAGAGCTAGACTGTAAAACATTAGGATTATCTTTTGTCCGGACGTTCACGTTGCGTCACGTATATTATTTCCCCATTTCATTATTTTTTTTTTTTTTACCTAAAGACTTAATAAATATGTATAAAAAACTTTACATTGCTGATATACTTCCTTCTATGAAAAAAAAAATCAAGAAAACACGAAATTTTCGGGTCGCTTGAGAAGAACCTCCCCTTAAGCTTTATACGAGGGTGGTTTGATAAGTCCGAGACTTTTTGAATTTCCTGTGCAGTAACTTTAATGGCAACATTGCTCCGTCAACTGCCATCTATTGGTAAACTAATTTAAAAGTTTGAGCAAGCTTTAGTTTATCGTCATTTAATTTATGTTTGACAGCCATTGAGAGCTAACATCGTTAATTTCCACAAAAAATTTCGTGTGCTGATTAAACATTACATTTTGCGCAAAAAAAACATGACCGAAACCAAGGAGAGGCTTGATAAATACTATGGGGACTCTGCACCGTCAATTTCAATGGTTAAAAAGTGGTTTACTGAGTTCCGTTGTGGCCGCACCAGTACAAGTGACGCTGAACGTTCGGGTCCCCCGAAAGAAGTCATTACGCCAGAAATCGTCAATAAAATCCATGGAATGATATTGGACGATCAAAGATTGAAAGTGCGTGAGTTGGCTGAGGCTGTAGGCATCTCAACTGAGCGGATGCATCACATTTTGCATGAATATTTGGATATGAAAAAGCTGTCCGCGTGATGGGTGCCGCGATTGCTCACGATCGACCATAAACACAACCGTGTGACCACTTCAAAGGAGCGTTTGGGGATGTTCAGCCGCAATTAAAACGAGTTTTTGCGCCGTTTCGTTACCGTAGATGAGACATGAATCCATCACACTTAACCAGAGACCAAGCAACAATCGAAACAGTGAGTTTCTACAGGTGAACGTACACCGAACAAGGCTAAGATGGGTCTGTCGGCCAACAAAGTCATGGCCACAGTTTTCTGGGATTTCGATATTCTGTCATTCATATCGATTACCTTGAAAAGGGTAAAACGATCACCGGAGAATATTATTCACAGCTGTTGGGCAGATTATTGGACGCGGTTTTGAAGCAGAAACAACCGCATTTGCAGAAGAAAGGTTATTCACAGACCAATTGGGCTACGAACTGCTACCTCATCCACCATATTCTCCAGATTTAGCCCCCTTCGACTATTTCCTGTTTCCAAACCTAAAGAAATGGTTGGATGGTAGAACATTCGGGTCGAATGAAGAGGTCATCGCTGAAACAAACGCTTATTTCGAGGGCCTTGTGTTATCATATTATTTAGAAGGAATAAAAAAATTATAAACACGTTGGACTAAATGTATCGAGCTAAAAGGAGATGTATGTAGAAAAATAAAATGATTTTTTTGCCGAAAAAAAAAATGTTTCCTTTAAAAGTCACGGACTTATCAAACCACCCTCGTATTTCTGTAATGTTAATTTTAAAAAATGAAAATTTATAGAAATACAAAATTTAAAAGATAAACTTTAATCTTTACCAGACACTACTGTATTTCACACATGCGTAAAATACTCGTACGTACCACAATTAATAACCGACAATACATCCCTTGTGTTATGTAACAACCGTTGTCTAGCACAAAACAGAATCAATCATTTCGAAAATAAATAACGCTTAAAATAAAGTGGGTACAAATAAGTTTGCGACCGTAGAACAATGCACGGAAAGGTGTCCCATAGAGAAAATCCGTTACGATTTGAGGTATATACCGCACATGCCCTTTTGACATGACCACATACGTGCATTATTATGGGAGTGCAGGTCCTGTGGGGCTCACGTCACCTGTCCGGGCCGAGCAGCTGCCGCGTCCTACAGGATCAACAGCATCCCGGCCTGCGCGGACCAGGTCTGCCGGGCTCAACTCACGATTCTTTTATGTCGAAAACGTCAACAGCTGATTTCACCCATTTTTTTACCCTTGTTTACCTCTTGCGAAATACCTCCTTTGATTTTCGCTTTACAAACGTGAATCGGCGCCCGTTTGTGACAGAAAGTGACACACTGTTTCTCAGCCTAGAAGTGGATTAATTTTACTGGAGAAAAATTGCGTTCTTATGATACAAGCGAAATACATACGTATATAAGGAAAATAAAATTATATCCAAATAAAACTGGGAAGAGTTACAATTTTCTTATTGTACAATAAAAATAACTATATCAAATAAAAATAAAGTAGGAGAAAATTGTCTAATATCGGATTTTTTTTCGATTTAAAAAATTTTCGAAAACCGTTTAAAAGTCGTTTTTGAAAATTAGAAATTGAAACCTTTTTGAAAATATGGAAGTTTTGAATGTTACATAGTTGTTTGTGTCGAAAATATGACAATAACTATTTTCATATAGGTACCAGGTATCTCACTTTAAAACATCCACATGAATAACTCTGTAGAAAAGCCGCCAATTCAAACATGACTTTAACAAAAGTTTTGTGATCCAGCACCTTATCCGACATCCTGATACGACTTTGAGGTACCCATTTTTGTTTTTAGGGTTAACCCCCAATTTTCACTGTAGAATCTGATTCTATGAGAAAAAAATACGTTCAAAACAGGTTTTTTAAGTAATTTTCCTGACATCTGAAGGATGCGTTTATCGATTACAAAACATGGAAGTTTACATAAAACATATAAATTGTATAAAGAGAATAAATTCAAATCACCGAATAAAAGTAAAAATCAGATAAAATAACAATAACTACGAGGTCAACGAAAAAAATTACTAATAAAAAACCAAGTAAGAATAAAATGTTGTGATGTGATATTCAGTAAATATATTAACTATTTTAGTAATTTATATAAACACTATACTAAAATATCTAAATATTAAGATGGTGGGTTATATGAATGTTAGGATGGTGGCGTGTCATATATTCATTAATGGAGTCAAAACAGTGTTTTAGTATGTGTTCCTTTACCTTTATCCTGAATTGAGGGCTATTAATTTCAGTGGCGGCTCGTGACTTTTTTTTTGGGAGGCAAACATATTTCGTAAAAATTTTTGTTTCCTAAATTTTGTAAACATTGTTAGTAATATGCCGCATAGTTAGGAGAAGGACCTCTACTTGGTCAATAAAATATATTAAGTACATTTGTCTAACATAATGTACCTGATATATTTTATTGGTTCAGCAAAACCATCGGAAAGGTGTAGAGTTTCCGTCAAATTATTTTACACTTAAAAGATGAAGTAAAATACGGATTTTTGCCAGGACTGCGTCAATTTAGATTTGACGGGCTGAATAATTGATCACCTTCATAATATTTTGTTTGCCTAAAAGATGTAATTTACAATTACAACTAATATGTTCCTAATTTTTTATAAAATCCAGACTTTGTCCAAGCATCTTCTCCACGATTTGAAAATAATACACTCGGCCAACACAATAATTTATTTAAAGTTAAAGAACCACTTAGCCATTTGCATTTATCATAGCACGTATTAACAAAACTACGTGCCGGCTTACCCTGATTAATTAAAGTTTTACTTAGACCTGGCAGTGGTACTCTTAAATCTTTAACAAATAAATTATCCTCATAAGACAGGCGACTAAATTTGTACTTTATATGATACTCAACAGTATCATTGCAGACTTGGCAAGTTTATATCTAATTGGTCTGATATTATTAGCTTTTCTTGTGTTATAATTATGAAAATCTGAATTTACATTAAAAGACGTTTTTTTCTCGTGAATGTCCATTAACTGTTGATAGATGAATAGAGATGGCAATAACATAATTATCATTTTTTTAAAAATGGATTGGCAGTGCTCTCTAGGTCCTGCATTGGAGATTAGCCTAATGGCTGTTTTCTGTAGCCTAAATATATCAATTGAATTTGTTGAGTTCCCCCATAAAATTATACCGTAAGTTATATGACTATGAAACGCCGAATAATATAATAGTCCAATAAGAATTTCAAACGTAATGACTTTTTTAAGTTGCCTTAATAAAAACAGAGAAGTAGATCATTTTGCACACATCTGTTCTATGTGTGTTGACCAATTTAATCTATTGTCTAGAGTAATACCTAGCATATTTATCCCTTTTTCTGGGTTTGTACTTGCGGTAATCTCGTTACTGGAAATGACCAACCGCTGGGTTTTATTATCATTTAGCTTTGAATTATTTGCGACAAACCAAGCGTCCGCTTTAAGCTTATAGGTAAATTTGGGTAAGAATTAGTTTATCGGAATTAGATGCTAAGAGAGTTGTGTCATCAGCAAATAATACACATTTTTCTGGCAACAGATAAGTAAAAAGGTCATTAATATACAAAGTGAAATGTTAAATTTGGATATAACCTTTACGACTTTTATGACCTTTTCTTTTTCTTTATGAACTATATGACAAGTAACGCACTGCGCAATGAAAAAAAAAACACTAAACCTAACCGTCATTCTAGGTGCATACCAAATATCGCCCATTTCCTTCCAAGAGTTACACCCTTTGTTACTAATAGATGACATTTCCAGCGCTCAAAACGAAAATTAATAACCAGTACATATGGGCACATTAGACAATACCTTAAGAAGGCCGTCCAGATCCACCCTCTTCCTATCTAGCCACGTGTGTACGTGTGGTGTGTGCAAAGTTGCGCGTGTGCACACGTGTTAATATTTCGCCGCGCCGCCTTAGACGCCAACTTCTAAACATCTGCCGTAAGAAAATCAGGCTTCCAGGGGCTCCTGTGATTACGGGCATCACACGTTAGTTCTCGATAACCTGCGGCAATCATAAATCATTTATGTGATTACGCGGTGCTTACTTAAGTTCAACCGACGTTCTTAATGAACGGAAGGAGACGCGTCTGGGAGAACACAGGCATGTACAGAAATAACACTAGTTTACAAATTTTACGTCTTGCTTTCCCCCAGAAACACAATTTATATGTTACTTCCACATCGACGTAGTAGAGTAGAAGTGTAGTATTTTGATGTACGTTGATGTCATGGTGGTACGTTGACGACAAATACAACATGGCAAAAAGGTCGCGCATGATGTCTGTAACTTTTTAATAACATTATACGAGGTGTGTAAATTAAGTAATGAGACTGGCAACGTAGCGCCCGACCTAGCAACACTGGCGAGACGGGACTGGAGTGACATTAATTTTGAGCAACAGTGTGGTATCAGGTTTTTCTTCAGACTTGGACACAGCGCAATAGATAGTCTTGCAAAACTTCAATACGCCTACGGAGACAGTGTTTTTTTTTTCAATAGCCCAGGTTTTCGTGGTGGTTTAAAGCATTCTCAGAAGGAAGAGAGTCGGTTGAAAATGAACACACGAAAGGCCTTCTGTTCAAGAGCCGATGAAAAGTCGAAGAAACGGGATGTTGTGCAGTCAGACGTCGTCTACGACAAGAATGGTGGGGAAGAATTAAAATCACACCACTATATATTATAGGGGGAAAATCTGCTCGAAAATCCAAACCAGGGGAGGTTGACTTTTTGGAATCGATTGAAAATTGCGACGCATGTGTGGCCCCGAAACCGCGCCGAAAGGCACACTTCAAGTACAAGACCCAAATATTCAAATGTGTCGAAGTTCAAATACACGCTGATTTGCTTTTTTGATAGCCAGAGAATTGACCACAAAGAGTTTGTGCCTCCAGGCCAAACAGTAAATCACCACTTTTATAGAAAGGTTCTTGAAAAACTTCGAAAAGGGGTCATGCGTGTGGGACTAAACATCAAGGACAACTGGATGTTGCATCATGACAATGTGCCTTATCACACAACCATTTCAGTAAACGAGTTTTTAACCGGTAAAACTTTGCTGTGGCTTCTCACTCTCCTTATTCACCTGACTTGAGTCCTCGTGACTCTTTTCTCTTCCCGATATTGAAAAATCACCTCAAGGGACGTCATTTTGGGACCATAGAAAACTGCTGTAACTGACCAGCTGAAGACTATTCCAGTATATGAATTCCAGCACTGTTATGAAGAATGGAAGAACCATCTCCAGCGCTGTGTGGCTTTCCAAGCAAATTATTTTGAAGGAGACAATACTGAATTAAAATTATATTCGAATAAAAAAAAAATTAGAAAACCCGTCTCGTTACTTAATTTACACACCTGTTATATGAAAAAAATGTCCTGAATAAATGCCCTGTTTTTCATTAGTTTATTTGCCGTGTTTCTGTCAACATGAAATAATTTTCATTCTGTGTTTGGTTGTTATGGAGACCAACATTATTTTTTAAATGACAACCCACAGGTCTCGCAACATCTAAAAGAGCGGTTTTTTTCTCTTTACTGTACCCAAACTAAAAATTTGATACGTTTATGTAAAGAAATTTTCGTAAAAGAAACACATTTAAAGTTAATTTTTGTAAAAAAACGTAATTACTTACTTTGTTATTTTTTATTAATGAAACAAAATAATAGTTAGCGAATGAGGTGTTGAAAGTGATCCAGGCCGGTCCCGAAACTGTTCAATAACATTTACTAGAAAGTATTCTTAATGGCCCGAATTCCATCTGAAATTTTCGTTAAAACAATATTATCTGGTCGATAAACTTTACATTTTAAATACCCCCACAGAAAAAAATCTCAGGGATATAAATTCGGGGAGCCCGCTTGCCATTCAATTATTGTACCTACCTCTTCTGCCTATCCAGGGTCCTGGAAATTGTGCCTCCTCATAATTCCTCATCAGTGTCCTCGTAATTGTTGGTTAATAACATTATTTTCACCCGGAAATAACAAGATGGAATAATGCAATTTCTTAGCAGATATACATATTTTTTAGAATTTAAATTTCCATCTTTGAAGAAAGGTCCTCCAACAATATCTGCCCAAACATTAACTGTTTGGGGATTTTGAGTATGCGCTTCTTGGAACCATTGAGGGTTCAAGACTTGACAAGTAAGGCTATTATGTAGATTAATAACACCATTTGAATTGGATATAGCTTCATCCGAAAAAAGGGCATTTATCGCGAAGTTATTAGCCTAGCTGATTTAGCGGAATCCTTAACGCTACCAATTACTTGAACTGATCTGTTTACCAGTCGACTTACTGTTGACTGATTTACTGGAGACCTGTTGGGGTACAAGTCATTAAACAGTACACAAACTTGGTCTTGGGATCTCTACATCTCTCCATACCCCATCATTATTAAAATTGTCTGATTTTATGCATTGGTCATCGTTTTTTTAGATTACGATCTCCTTTGTTGTTTTGCAACTTTAAAAGAAAAACAAGTTGAAATTTAATTAATTCGAAGCTAAAATCAAATACTTTGAAAAGCGTTTTGTCGCCCATTTTAATAAACAAAGCAACTTAAGATGCTAAAAAGAATATATTATTTAGTTTTTTTTACAAAACTAAAAGGTATATTTAGCGCATTTTTGACTAGACGTCTTAATAATTTCAATTAACACATTTTTGTGTTGCAAACTTTAAATATTTGAATAAGTGTATGCGATTGCGTTTTATGTTTTTATTAGGCTTGCGGTTGAGTTCTATTCGTTTTAGTAAATCCCTTTTTTCCGTTCACAATATGTTCGTTTTATTTCGAACTGTCAATAACGTTCACTTGCACAACGGCAGGTAACATTATCGGAATTCCAGGTAATACTGGTGGTATTTCTTTCGGAAGGCATACATACGCGATAGCAAAGGGGACGGTATCACCGTTAAAATATACAAGAATGCGTTATTTACATTTATAGGCTTTATATATAACACATACATAAGCAGATGTATTGATTTCTGGGCAGATGTGCATCAATCTTTTAGGTGCAAAGTAAACTTAGACAGAACACAAGGGTCCTTTGAAGAAAATCAATTCTAGCAATATCATTCTAGACACAGGTGTGTACGGCACTGCGTGCTTACCGACTTATCTTGAAGGTGACATGAATTATCTCTATTTAAACTTTGGCATAAGAAAACATAATATATGAATATATTCTACACAGCAAAAGCAAACGGCACGGGCGCTGTTTTTTTTCTGTTAAAATAATGTATTGAGTTTAGATATATTTCATTGGTATTATTTTTTTCCAGTTTAGATGAATTTTCAAGAAACCTACAGTTTCTAGTAGTGAAACATCTACAGCACGTAAAAAATAAATAATATGAATGTAAATGAATTGCTAATTATTTACTCAGGTATCTTAGAGATTTCTGACCCATTTTGATCGTAAATATCTTTTGACAGAGCGAACTTGGAAGGATGCGGTTTTCGCCAGTCGATTTACTATTTCCAAAAGTTTTTTTCGTACTATGTTAAATACTTGTTGTCCTACAGGGTGTTTTGAAATATGATGAATTTCAATTTAAAAACTATTCATTACTCTGAACACAGCACTCGGCATATGTTTACACCAAACAAAAGTTTGAAAGTAAATAAGTAAAGTAAAATCAATTGGCAGAAACCGCATCCTTCTAAGTTCTCTACTTAAAAAATTATTTACAATCAAAATGTAAGAATTTTCTGGGACGTCCAAAACACGATGTTTTTAAAAAACAAATTACTAACCCATTTTAAAAGCAAAATGAAACAAACTATACATGTTTGGAAAGGGGAACAATGCAGCCTTTGTTTGGTGTAAACAGATATATGTTACATTCAAAATAGTAGTGAATTTTCATGTTGAATTTGACCATATTTCAAAAACACCCTATTTGTTACATTCAAATAGATTTACGGTATTTATGAGATTTTAAAATAACAATAATGCTAAAATTCACGTCTTAACACGTTAAGAAGCTTATGTTTGGTACCCACCATTTATTTGCAGACATTTTTCCTGTGCTGTCGTCACTCTCATGTTAGAACAACGTTTAGCAGTAAATCAAACCAAACTTTTTCATCTTTCCGTCTCAACACAATGCGCATAGCTTCTGTAACATACATAACAAAAGGATCTTTGGTATTTATTTACGATCACCTCTGTTCCGGAAAAGGGACGGAGTTTTTTAAAGGAACCGGAACTTTAGGTTTCATCCCGACCAAATTGACCTGGCCCGTTCTGGGACATCAAATAGGTGCATCTGATTCAAACAAAGAGCTTTTACAGTAACGGTTTTTTGTGTCATAACTTTAGAAACAAAGCGGACCAGTAGGCACGTCTTATTTATGCACAACAATTTATGCCCATATATCTAATAGCATGATTAGATGACGTGTCGTAAAAATTTTAATATTTCGTATAATTTTATTACCGTTTTTATTGTATATTAAAGAGATTTTGAATAGGCACATTCAACATTAGAGTATTATTTGAAAAGTTTTTTGTTATTATGTCGCCATTAAATTTTTTATAAGACCATTTCAGTTCTAATTTGAATGATAATACATAGGTACTACTCGTAAGTAATATAGAAGGTCCTATATTGGACTAACTATGGAATGGGACTGTAACCTTCTATATTACTTTCGACATGTATAAATTCGTCAACCATATCGGTATCATCAGAACAATCATCGGGATATGATCATGTTGTATGTTGTCAACCAATATAATATTGAGAATTTCATATGGGATGTATCATGAATTTTATGAGTTATCATATTTGTTCCACACTGTATTTACACACTGTATGTATATTCTTTATAAGAATAACGGCAACCCTTTTATATTTATGCACATCTAATTATCTTTGTTAAGGGCAGTCATCCAACATTTCTATTTTTATTTACAAAAGGTTTGTTCCAATTTTGGACCTTGAACGTTTTGAATAATCAATTTAGGGAGGGTTGTTAGTCGTTACAATTTAAAATATGCTCCCAAATGAAAGACTGGTGGCACATGTGGATGTAAAATTAGTGCAAAGACGCATGAGCTAAAATCGTCACAGTATGGTGTTTAACGGTTCCCACCACCTGCCGCATATATGTATGTATACACAGATTTCATCTCAATTTTTGCAGGACAGTATTAGCCAAATGTATCAAACTGGGTAAGCATATAAAATTAAAAAGGTCTATATTAATGGATTTAATGTAATCATCAACACGTGTTAATAGGTTTTTATAAAAAACAGACGTACAAGTTAATTTTGTACCTTTATTTTTCAAAAAAAAAAAAAATATTTCGATATATTACATTTCTAGGATAGTATTTTGTTTTTGAGTTATGACGTCATCGGCTATTTCTTTCCAAACTATCCTAATTATCTGTAGTTCATTAACATATATTTTTCATTTTCTGTTTCTTGTAATTAGTCAACAGTATGCAACTGAATTTCTTTAAATCAAAGAAGCATAAGTATTCTAGAGACATTTTTTTAATTTGCTACGTTTGTGGTTCGGCACATGCGTTTTTATCTTTGTTCTTGCAATTTCTTGCAGATAAAAATGTCAATCCTGGAGCCTATGATTATTGAAATTATCTGCAATTTTTAATTTTTTGAAGTAACATTTGACATTTTTTACATTTTGCCAACTGTTTGACATAACCTCAACCTTCAACGTGCATCGGTGGCGTCGTTTGTATTGTGTATTGTGATATCTAAAATTTTTGTATTTTGTGGTTTTCTGAATTTTCCTTCACTGAGATTGATTTAATCATGTCTATTTTGTTTGTTTCAAATGGATAAACCTTCTTATAGGACATCAAAGTTTTTTTTTACGGAGTTCTATTCTTAATCGTATACTTTTGACTATACATTACACAGTACATATGTGACATGTCAATTGACATAACTAAAAGCTTAGGACCCTATTCACCGTATATTGCTAGAGTTGCTGCGATAAAAATTGCCGTCAGTGGCTCAACAAATTGGCATGTAGCAATTGCCGCTGAAAAAGCTGTAAAGCGGCCTTTAAGTTTCCAAATTCATATCACCTCGACATTCCAGGAGATTGAATTTGGTTTCAACAAGATGGCGCGCCAATACACATTAATAGAGAGGTATGAAGTATTCCCGCGTCGATGGATTGGACGAAGGGGTCAATTAGAGTGGCTTACTAGGTCACCTGACCTAACTCCTAAGGACTTCTTTTTGTAAGGTTATATAAAAAATAGATTGTATGTGAATAAACTAAATAGTACAGATGAATTAAAAAAATAAAATCGAATTCGATATTCAACAAATAAAACGATATGTATCGTTTGCTATAATCATGAACATTGACTACAATCTAATAAATTTTTTAAAGAGTAGTTTTTAATTTTATTTTTATTATTCCACTTTTAATAAATAAATAAATATTATTTATGAGCGCATTTATTATATGATATTCAACAGTAAATGAGTAGGGTATCTAAGGGGGTTTTTGGCCTATTTTGCTTTTCACTCCCAAGACCAACATACCTTATCATCACTAATGAAAAAATCAAGTATATTCCACACAACAACAATTACCTTGACAAATGGTGGTATCACTGTAATAAGTAAACATCTCAACCTCAAACTCAAGCTGGAAGCAGTTGATCTTTGGAGTGATGGACTGGGAAGGAGGAAAGGGGGAGATTGTGGATATCATGAAAGTAATACCAAGTAAGTAATTGTTATGCAGAATATACCTGGTATGTTATTAGTAGTAAATGTATAGTGGTAATGGTGTTGGTGGAAGGGATAAGGGCAGGGCGGGAGGGGGGGGAGTATTTTAACTAGTGGATTTTTTTGGGGAAGGTTAGTTTTAACGAAGAAAAGAAATATTTTTTGTTACTCCGTGTTAATCGTGCTTGTATTGTGTAGGATTGTGCTATTAGAGAGGGGGGTTGTGTCTAGGGTGGAGGGTAGTTAATAGAAGGGAGGTGGTTCAGATGTACGTCATGGATGGAAGCATGCATGCCTGACCGTACGGTGGACTTTTAAGAGCAAAAGCATGTCATTAGATGCCTCATACTGGTTTATGGAGTTAATTTATAGTTTAAGGGGGGCTGCAAGAGGGGGAGGGTATTTTGATCATCTGTTTATGTGAGGATCGTCTTTAGTTCATAGATGATGAAGATTAAAAAAAAAACTGAAAATGCAAAATAAGACAAAAACCCCATTTAGAGACCCTACTCCTTTCTCGATAAACGTATCGGAAAAACTTTAGGTACAGAGTATCTCATATCAAATATGTTTAGAATTTTTTGAAGAATTCCAAAAATTCAATGACATACAGGGGGTTCTATGAGAAAAACATTGACTATAACATTTATATACTACATGAAAGACCCTGTCTGTCATGTCAAAAAATGTGCTACTAAAAACAAACATTGACATGTCCGAGCGATTTTTGAAGAATTTTTTTGCGCGACTTTCGGTCCTCACTGTATTTGAAAGCAGTGATTTTTTAGGCAACGGATTTTTCAAGTCTCAAAATTATCCGTGATAGCAATGTGTGTACGGACGTAGTAGGAAAACGTAGATTTCTTTGATGGCACATGTGTGCCAGCTGTTTAGGAGCTAATCGTAATCGATTGACGCGTGGCCGAGACCCTCCGAAAGGGGCCTGCGGCGGCGCTCCACCAGTAAACCACCCGCAGGTGTGCATTGCCACTTTCTACTCTCGGCTATTTCGGTCTTTCGTACTTCAGATCCGCACTTCGCAGGGTCGGAATACTCAAATTTACTACTGGCTTCCGAGAATCGACGATTGGAATTTTCTTTGTGTTATGTGAGGCAGGGTAACAGGTTTAGGCGCCGACTATAGAGCAGAATGTTACACATACATACGTTCGCATGACGAAAGAAATGAGTTTACAAGAAGTTATTTAAAATATTCGATGACCAGGCCATCAACAGTTTCTTAACAGAAATGAAATTCTCTATCTATTTTTCGACAATTTATTTTTTTTGATTAATTTATACTTGGAAGAATGTAGATAATATAAAATAATAATTGTCAATAACACAAAACAAAAAATACAAAAAAGTACTTTTCAAAATGTAGCCGGATTTACTATAGTAAAATTAAGAAAATCAATACAAACTAAAATTACAATTAAAAAAGTACCTCTTTAATTTTTAAAAAAAAAAAACCCCCTTATGAAGAAAAAAAAAAATTAAAAAAAAAAAAAGTCGGATTTACTATAGTAAAATTTGGAAGAAAATTCAATATCTAAACTAAAATTAATTCATATTTATTAAAATGTATTCATATTTGGATGACCTACAAAGAAAATTGCAAATCTTTCTTTGATTTTATATTTTTTAAATATTGCTTAAACTTATATACCGGGTACAATGTCGTTAACAACCTACATATATATTCGTTATTTGAAAAGATAAAAATACTAACAAAATAAACCTCCAATAAATGGCACGAAAAAATTCCGTTTAATTACAACTTAAGATCCGTTTGCTTCTTACAACTCCTAAGAAACTACCCCAAGTATTTTTCTAACAACACCCTAAATGAATAACTAAAACCCAAAATGAATTCCCCATTTCGTTCCAATTATAGTGATATAACAATCTTGGCAATTAAGTCATTTAGAGGTTACAAAGGTGTCCCAAAATTTACGCAAGATTTGAATTAAATAGAAAACACAGTTTTTTTTTCAACTGTATTTGTTTTATTGAAACATAAGGGACATAGGATAGGGTTATATATGAAGGGTACAGGTCCAAAAGGGCGCAAGTCGCAATATTACACAAATTGGTCTATTAGCGCCATCTTACAGTAATTTTAACACCGAACTTGACTATGGCTCGCAAACGTCCAAAAAGCGTCTAGTGCCAGTAAGATTTAAATTTTTATTTATGCAGACACCGCCAATAGGAGGCAAGTCACAGTCAGTCAGGTCCAAAAAGGGTAAAGTCCATATAAACAGCTGATACCTATTGTGATCTAATACGAGCAGTAAAGTTTGGTTAGTCGATGTAGCAAGTGTTTTCATGTGATATAAAATATAAAGTAAAGAACAATGAAAAATGAAAACGATAGTAGCGGAAATGAGGCTGAAGTGCTACCTAGTCAGATCGAATCAAAAAATTAAATTTAAATGCCTGCAATATTTAAAACGATTCTGTGGAGACGAAGCCAAAAAATATTTTGATAACCTTCCAAAATGTTAGAAGTTACCAACGTTTTGAGTTCTGCGTTCATCAAAGAAGTTTTGTGTTATTAACTTTTAGTTATTTTTCACATTTTCCTCTTTGTTTTTGGGACTTGACCCCTTTAGGTCAATAATGTTTCGTAGTTTGACGAAATTATTGCTCATTTGTTTTATGGAATAAAACTTTAATTCATAATACGTGTGTCTCATTAAATACCAAACTAGCTCATCTAAACAATAGAATTCATAATAACCAAATAATATTGTCACTAACTGGTTTTAAAGTTTAAAATCTGTTTTTCTCGAAATAAACATTTTGTCACATAGCGCTTTATGGACCTGTACCCTTCATATGGAATAGCACATCGGGCAATGACCTCCACCTCCAGCATTGAATCTCCTCCTTCAATGCACGGGTGGATGTGGGCTTGTCGACATATACCTTTGACTTCAAATAACCTCATAAAAAGAATGAGTTGTCCAATGAATGGTTCAAATGAATGAATGGTTCAAATAACTTGGTTATCATGTCGCGATATCGAGTACCAGTAACAGTAACTGCTTGACCAGCCTCATTTTCGAAGTATGGTCCAATGATGCCTCCAGCCCAAAATCCGCACCAAACTGTGACACGTTGTAGATGCATTTGTTTTTCGACAATCACATACGGGTTCCCTGAACCCCAAATGCGACCATCAAAGTGAAAATGAGCTTCATCGCTTAGGACGATTTTGAAAAATCAGCATTCATTTGTTGTTCAATAATCCATTCAACGAACTCTTCATTGTGCATCGTCGTTAGGCTGTAGTTCTTATGTCAATTGAACTTTGTAAGCATGGAGACGCAGATCGTTAGTGAGTATCCGCTGAGAGGGCTTCTTGAAATTTGCAATTCTCGTCCACGACGCCGAATCGATGTTCCTGGACGTCACCAACACTCTCACGCACTGCTTCGATATTATCATCTGAACGGCTTGTTATTGGACGGCCAGTGTGTGTAGTGTCTCGAATTTATACAGTCTCCCTGAATTTTTCAAAATTACTCTCTTCAGAGTTGACGAAGTTAAATCAATATTCCGACCACATTTTGTACGATTTTTGCGCACTGTAGCAGCTAAACTTTCATTATTTTTGAAATATTGTTCAACAATGAAAACGCGTTGTTCTTTCATGTAATGCTCCATTTTTACTAACCCTAAACAGTTCTGTCAAATTGTTTTCTTTTTTTTTTTTTTTTGGTTGCCAACACTTTACCGCACAAATGCCGATAAATTCAAATCTTGCGTGAATTACGGGGATACCCTTTATTACGTAAAATGTATTTCAAAGTAAAGAACACATTTTTACACCCATCTTAATCATAATGCTAGAAGTAAGTAACTGAAAGGGAATTGACATATTCGGCGTAGAAACAAATTCACGCTTGAACACTTTTCCACTTAATATCGAAACACTTTTTTACACACAACTCGCTCACCTTACCAACCATTTTGACATACAGTTAGGCAACCCACAAGGTAAAACAAATAGAAAGTCGTGAATTTATTAAATATGTTGTAAAGATTGTGAATAAAAGTATATTGGACAAACCAAAGTATCTATTTGAACTAGATTCAAAGAACATGTAGCTCATTTAAAATATGATATAGTACAAAAAATCTTGTGTATCTCTTGACAGTGATCATACTATGTACGTTAGTGGTTTAAAACTACTTGTAATAAGAAAGGTAGTATAGAGAGAGTTAGATGTATTCGAAAGTATACTTAAATGTAATAGTGGCATGAATAAAGATAATATGCCAGTACCTAACAGTTCACCATTCTGGGTAATAAACAAGGACCAAAGTTAATACGGTTCATCGAACCGCAACTTTTACGGGTCGGTGAACCGCAATGTGAAAGGCGGGAGTTGAGTACAAAATGTGTTTCGACGTTAAGTGGAAAAGTATACAAGTAGTAAGTAACAAAAAAAAAAACATCTGTCAGTTTCGACAAAAGCACATGTCAGTTGTTAAGTTTTTCATGTAGAAGCCTGTAATTTTTCTTTTTAAAAAAAAATTGTGAATAGAGACGGATTTTTGGGCTTTACAAATATCTGTCAATCGGCCTAAGTGTCTGTCTGTACGTTCCTTAACCTTCTTTAAACGCTTTAAGATAACAAGAGAAATATAGACCTTCTTTTCTAACATATTCATATAAACAAGAAATATTGTGGAATTGTTGAACAAAAATGCTATACAAGCATACATATATGTTCAACTATTATCGTGACAGTCTGTACAATTCATATTTTCATTCTCACATATATGCCTTTAAAACGATTTTTTTTACTGGTTCACCTTCAAATTTACGTGTAATCGATATTCTTATGTTTATATGAATCATAATTAAAGCCGGCAGATCCGGGCGGCGGGCCATCTCAACGGGCCATATCTCAACGTAAATAACAGTAAGTTTAAAAAGTAAGTTTAACACATCTCTTTCTAAATTGCAACAGTTTATTGTTTTCATGAATTTTGTTTTTGCACATACAAGTAGTAAGTAGTATGACGCATATGGTTATGGCCCGCCGCCCGGATCTTCCGGCTTTAATCATAATTCATAATATAGTTTTTCTTTACATAAAATTCATAGTAATACCATCTTCATTTCATATCTCAAATATTAAAATTTTAATTATCGTATTCGGTAGCCAATTTATACAGATTTATAAACAAAATCAAACCTTATGTTTCTTTAAATCAACAAAAATGTATATCATAGAACATACATTATTTTTTCCAACCTTTTTAGAACGGTCGAATGAATATCTTACTTAAATACAATTAAATATATATTAGGGATCAGAAAAAAATTCAGAAATGATCAAAGTTCTCAAAACTCAAAAAATTATCTAATACTATTAAACTAAATTTTACCCTATGCAATTCTTTACAAAAGGAATCGATTATTTTTTGTCTGGCTCGGTACATAGGGATTTTAAAACCATGTAGGTCTTTTTTTATATTCCATATCCTTACTATTCTTAAGATTATTTCTGGTCGTTGGTCTCAATGTTGGCGAATCAGCTGTTTGTTGTAGGGGAAATCAGGGCCACAAGATGAAAAAAGTATTAATGATATTAAACCAGTGGTCGAAAGTTTGACAAAAAGATGAAACTGCGCCGATCTATATTAAAAAACGTTTATATTTTTTATTCACGTACTATTTCTTGAAATGCCTAGGTATATAAGTAAAATTTTTGGCGACAGTATGTAATTTAAAATTGTGCTAGTCTCCCCCATGTGTTCCAAACTGCAAACCCTGCGGCAGAAAGCCAAGTAAAAGAAATACCTGTCCATTCTACTAGCATAAAAGCGACTACAATACTGCATTCATTCTGAAGAATGCACGTTACCTACCTGTCGCTTTGATTTGCCAAGTCGAAAATATATTTCACCTCAGTAATCATTGTCAACCATTGAAAAAAGCACATGCATTGTTCAAGAGAAGTTCCATTCATTTTCTTAGATACCGAGAGATAAAGTACCGTCGATTTTGACGGAATCCGCTTTTTTCACCTTTTCTGCAAGATAAGATTTTTATGAAAATCTTTTATGCTCTTTGGGTTTATGGTTACTGAGAACAGTAACGTTGTCCAGTAAGCCTAATATTAACTTCCTTCTCATGATAACTGCATGGAAAACTATTTAAGATTATAACTCACAGTTTCTTTCTATACAAACACTACAAAAAACGCACAAAAACGAAATCACCACTTCCAAGTTAGATTAAATGCAAAAAAAAACGCTAATACGGATTTAAAGCTGTAATAATTACTCTTATTTCATACGTAATGACATATCCCCAGTACTGGTAGACATTTGGTAGACATTTGACTAAAGAAAACTCTCACAAAAAAAATACTCATATATCCTGATTTCTCCAATCCCTGGAATGATTAAATTCAAAAGCTAATCAGTCGCAAGTTCTGGTATGATATACATATACAGTGAGGACCATAAGTAACGGATAAATTCATTATCTACGTAATTTCCAATTTATGAGTAAAATCCTGAAACACGTAAAGATTTTTATTTCTAGAATGACATTTTTTTGAGCATAATTTTATACCTCCCCCTCCAACCCCCTTGGAGTGACAGCTACCCCTTTAAAATTTTTAAATGGAACGAGAATGCGTGTTATAGCTCATTTAAAAGGATTTGTAATTCTCCATCCAGCAACATTTTTTTTTATTTCTATAATTTTTTGCATGAAAAATATTACATTTTTAATGTTACTAAGTAAAGAAAATAACATGAAACAGAACAGAAAAACAGTTTAAATCAAATGTTCAAACTGGGCGCCCGTTGCTTCTTGAAACAATGGAGGCGTTGCTGAAATTCTTCTAAAACATTTTGTGTTATTTCCGGGGTGATTTGATTAATTTCTTGCCTTATTCTGTCTTTTAAATCTTTTAAATCTTTTTACGTTATTTGGTCTGTTGAAGTAGAATATCTAACAATATATCCAATTGTTCATCGTTTAAAATGTGTTTCCTACCAGATTTAGGAATATCTGTGACCCCAATGAAATTGATAGAAATATTTGGTTTCAGCAGGACGGAGCTACACCACATTTTTCATTGGAAGTAAGAGCTTATCTGAATCAAGTTTTTCCCAATAGATGAATCGGTAGACGCGGTGAAATTGAGTGGCCTGCTCGTTCTCCCGATTTGATCCCGCTTGACTATTTTTTATGGGGTTACTTAAAATCGAAAGTCTGCTTCAACAGACCAAATAACATAGAAGATTTAAAAGACAGAATAAGGCAATAAATTAATCAAATCGCCCCGGAAACAATGCAAAATGTTTTAGAAGAATTTCAGCAACGCCTCCATTATTGTCAAGAAGCAACAGGCGCCCAGTTTGAACATTTGATTTAAACTGTTCTTCTGTTCTGTTTCATGTTCTTTTCTTAACTTAGTAACATTAAAAATGTAATACTTTTCAATAAAAAAAAATATAGAAATTAAAAAAATCTTATGTTGCTGGATGGAGAATTAAAAACCCTTTCAAATGAGCTATCACACGCACCCTCGTTCCATTTAAAAATTTTAAAGGGTAGCTGTCACTCCAAGGGGGTTGGAGGGGGAGGTAAAAAATTATGTTCAAAAAATGTCATTCTAGAATTAAAAATTGTACGTCAATTTTTAATTCTTTCAGGATTTTATTCATAAATTGTAAATTACGTAGATAATGAATTTATCCGTTACTTATGGACCTCACTGTATAAGGTGTATAGAACTTAAACTTGATATTTTTTTTATATAAAACCTTCGAAAATTAGATTTTACTCGATTAGTCTAGTGGCAGGCTAACAGAATTTGTTATCTTAAAATTAGTTAACGTGTACAACAGTCATTGGGCAATTGGGACAATAAAATCATTGGGCAAAAAACTTTGCCTCAATGAAGCAAGAACAGTTCCTCGTTCATTGTCATTGGCCAACAAAAGAGACAGGTCCGGTTTTATATCTTCTTTTATATCTTCTCATAAGTCTGACTTTTGACGAATGACGAAGAACGAGTAAGTCAAAACATATACATACAACTGAGAATGAGTGATATTAAATAAGAAAACGACTAATATTACCCCCTCCGGTTTCTCCCTCCTAATCAACGATTTAAACAACACAACTTAAGAAACATTAAAGAAATAGTTTTTATTAGGTTGTACTACTAATTAACCTACATTCAAAAAATGACAATACTTTCGTTTTTGGCAACGTGCAAAATGATATGATGATGAAATCTATTATATTTCTATATTAGATTTATCAATATATTCAAAATTAATTAATAGGTAAATGATACAAAGCTAATTACGTTATACTTCCTACAAAAAGTTTTGAGTTAACATCAATATTCACCATTCTTCAATCTTTACATCCAAACTATGTAAATGAATTTTCACATAAAATTGTGCAACTAAGTTATGCATTTAAAAATAGGTGATTACTACTGTATGAAGTTAAATACAAATGATTTGTGACAAATCTTAAACAACTTCATAAATTATGTGTAAATTACTATTTGCTCTATTACAACGTGGTAATTGGTAACCTGGTTATTATAATTAGCAACATGCTACATTAATTTACTACTCATAGTTGGCTACTGTTTACACCGGAACAGAAATAAAGAGGACGAATTGATAAATGACTTATATTTTTTAGTAGTTATCTGTTGGGTACGCAGTGTAAATCAACCATGAAGTATTTCAGATATATCCTGTAATTAGAAGTCTATGAACATTTGCAGGCAAATTGGTTTTTAAATATTTATACAGTGCGTCCATAAAGTGACGCATAAATTCATTATTAGCTAAATGAACAATATTATTGAAAATTCCCGAGACAGGTCAATTTTTGATTGCGATTTACTATTTTGTCACATACTAATTTAATATACAGGGTGTCCCACCTTCGAGTAATGACGCCACCACCGATTTTTTTAAATGGAATACTACATTTTTTTTTCAAGTTTCGGATGACCCTGGCCGAGCTGAGTCCAAAAATGTATCACAAGTTGCTTCTATCTATTACAGGGTGGACAACAATACATAAAGTGTTTATGAAAAAATTTCATTAGAAAGTTATACGTTTCTGTATTTTTAGAAAAGTCACAATAAATGCTCAAATTGTTCTCCGTTGACTGCTAAACAATGACCGAATCGGGCAATACATTCGCTTCTGACATTTTGTAACATAGCAGGTGTTATGTTTAACGTTTCTTGCCTGATTCGATCTTTGAGCTCACGGATGTTCTCGGGTCTATTAGTATAAACTTTAGATTTCAAATAACCCCATAAAAAGAAATCTAGTGGAGTAAGATCAGGTGATCTAGGGGGCCATTCCACTGATCCTCTTCTTCCTATCCACCGATCTGGAAAGGTTCTGTGTAAAAACTCGCGCACAGCTATAGCAAAATGTGGTGGTGCACCATCCTGTTGAAACCAAATTCTGCCGTCTAAAGTATTGGCTATTTCAATATCAGGAAATAGCCGGGTCAAGTCAGGAATTAATGTATATTGTAAAAAATTCAGATACAATGCTCCTGTCAAATTTTCATCAAAAAGTATGGACCAACAATTCTATTTCTCACAATACCAGCCCACACATTGACCTTTTGTGGATGTTGCGTATGGTATTCTTGCATCCAGTGTGGATTTTCCTGAGACCAGTAGCGGGTGTTTTGCCGATTAACATGCCCGTTCAAAAAAAACGTTGCCTCGTCAGAAAATAAAATATTAGCAATGAAACCGTTATTTTGATTATTGTGGTCCATCATGTACTCGCAGAATTCAGTTCTTCGGTCAAAGTCGTCTTCAGCCAATTCATGGATGAGGCGTACTCTATAGGGATGGTATTTTACCTTTTTAAAAATATTCGATACTGAAGACTTTCCAATATTCAAATCCCTAGATACTTGCCGTACTGTACAATGTGGATTTTCTAGTGCCGACAAAATTACGTCTTGTTGAACATTTTCATTAATTTTAGGTTTACCTTGCCTTGGTGCATCCCTCACGTGTCCTAATTCTCTGTATTTTCGCTCTATTCTGCTTACTGTAGATTGTGAAACAGGTTCACGATCTGGGTGCATTTCATGGAATAATCTACACACCTCTTGTTGAGTCCGCATTCTGTCGCCAACACCAATCATCATTAGAATTTCAATCCTATCCCTTTCATTTAAAGGCATTTTCAACAAAACGTTTTAAATAAATTAGATTTAGGTTTCACTTAAAGTACCTACTTTGAAGCGTTAACAATACAAAAGTGAACTCTAAATAGCCGTTTTTAATATGGCAAAAAATGACAATGACAATCAAAAAAACAAATGACAAAAAAATAACGAACCACGTATCGCGCCTCGCGTCATTCGCGCGTCTTGTCCAAACTGGTGTTTATTAAAGTAGTTGTATTTTTGTATCACAATAACGTTAATTTAATTTTTTTTAGTGCGTTTAATCAGCAATACATAATTTGTAATTTTTGTACTGTTGTCCACCCTGTAATAGATAGAAGCAACTTGTGATACATTTTTGGACTCAGCTCGGCCAGGGTCATCCGAAAATTGAAAAAAAAATGTAGTGTTCCATTTAAAAAAATCGGTGGTGGCGTCATTACTCGAAGGTGGGACACCCTGTATATTAAATTAGTATGTGACAAAATAGTAAATCGCAATCAAAAATTGACCTGTCTCGGGAATTTTCAATAATATTGTTCATTTAGCTAATAATGAATTTATGCGTCACTTTATGGACGCACTGTATATTTATATGCAAATAAATATAAGAAAAGATAATGTTTCTGACCTTTTTGTTAGTTATTTGTTTATCAATAGCTTCAAGATTGTCGAAATGTATAGAAAAACATTAGTTTTTAAAAAATGAGGGTATGCCATATTTTTAATTCGATAAAATGAGATTTAGGAAAAGTATTTTATCCCCAATAACTATTTTCCTTGTACATATTACACAAGCCGACAAAATTAGGGCGACCCTCTAACCCAGAAACCATAATGTATTTTTTCGAAGGTTTTTGATTCGCTGAATCCGAATCCGAGATCCAAATCTCTCAATTGGCTCTGGTTTTCGAGATAACCTAACCTAAAAGTGCAAAAATAATGATTTTGGCCTATATTTGAATAATCTCAAATCTATAGCCTATATCTGTAGCATCGCAAAGAACAAGCCTTGCTCTTTTAAATGCCGTTGAGTTTGCTCAAATATATTTTTCTTTTTTCGTTGAGATATCGCATTTTGAAATCTTTATGTTTGAGAATTTCTCTATATTTGAAAACCAATTAAGGTCCACATTTTTCGAGAAAAATTTTGGAAATATGACCTTGGATTCTGAACGAGCAAATATTTTTACATAAGAAAACATTGACCTGTTATTGAATTTTAAACATTTTCAGCGTTTTCTAATCAAAAAACCAATAGACTGTTTGATGTACACGCGATCCTTAATAGGTTTTCAATTACAAAGAAATTCACAAACTTAAATATTTCAAAATATTTCAAAATATAATTTCAAAATGAAATTTATAAATATAATATATGAATTGAAATAAATATTTCAGTTCATAGTTTTTTGAGAAAAAAATTGCGATGCTACATAATCTCAAATATAGGCCAAAATCGCTTTTTTGTACTTTTAGGTTAGGATATCTCGAAAACCAGAGAATTCGGATTCAGCGTATCAAAAACCTTTAGAAAAATATATTCTGGGTTAAAATCTTGTCGGCCTGTGTTACTGAGGTCGTTTCTTTATCTTCCTAAAATTTTACCATAATCTTTACCTTGATACCCTGTAGAATGTTCAATATAAGACCACATTTCAAACGGGCATAATGATACTTTATCTAGAACAAGATAAGAAGGAAATAGATACGTATGTATATGCTCTCCATTTGCAGAAAAAGTCACATTCAAAAAGAATTTGTAACCATGTAGAACTTAAAGTTTACATAAATATTTTGAATTGTCAATACTCCATATGCCTATGTTCAGAATACCTGTTTTTGAAACTAAAATGATATAATTTACAGGGTGACTCAGAAAATCTCTGTCGAGAATTGACTCCCTTTTATTTCCGTTAAGATCTATGATAAAAATTTGTGGAAAAAATATCGTTATTGCATTTTTATAAAAAATATATAATTTTTTAAATGCAGTAATAGTTGTACTGAGTGTAAAAAAATATCGTGTGTCAGGAACGATTGTTTTTAATGGAATATCCCATATGCTTTTCCACCATTTTTTTTAATACCCAACCCACCATTTTTTTTTAATACAGCGATATCAAATTTAGTAGAGTTGTCAGTGTAGTGGAGTTGTCACAAAACAGTCAAACCTCGTGTATACAGGGTATTCCACCTAAGGCGGTTTCTTCCATAACTACGCTAATATTAATTTATGTTTCAAATAAAAGTTGCCCAAAATATTGTGGTGCATATTTGTAAAATGTTTATAATCATACAGGGTACTCCATTTCATGTAACCACTTTACAACTTCGTTATTTCAAACGAAACACCCTGTATATTTGTACATTTCTGGATACCCCACTAAATTTTAGGTCGACTAACCATGCACGGTACCTAAAACCTACCTTTTTGGAGATATTTAAGTCAGCGCTCTAAATGTTTTTAAATATCGTCTAAACCAAGAAAGCTAGACACATACAGTTTAGACAATGTTGTACGTTGTTCAGTATCGCAATTACTGGAACCTGTACTTGTCAATACTTCAGCAACTTTTTTTTAATGGAATGATCAGTGATCTGTATACTAATGGATTAGCAGTAGAATAATCCTTACTCCGCCTTTTTCGGCGGATTTGGATAGCAGCCATCTTGTAAGTGAGTTAGCGATTTCGTCTTTATGTGTGAATAAAAAATTGTTTTCTCTTCTTACCATTGTCAATGTACTTTATTTCATGTGAATTACCTTTCAAATGAAAATATTTTGTGAAAAAACGTTGTTTATTTTTTACAAGCTTTTATTTAAATTGCAATGTTTGTTTGTTTGTCTGTATGTATGTATGTTCGGGTCAAATCTTGCAACTGAATTTTAAAATAGTTATCCCCAACCGATTGAAATGAAATTTTGCATACACGTTTAGTTTGGATGACAATGCATGGTTAGCTAAATTATGTAATTCTAAATTCAAAATGGCGGACGGTCTAAGATGGCGGACTAGTTATTTTTTGCGTACTCCCATGTTATGGGTGCCAAATGAAAGGGTTTGCTGAGAACACGAAAAAAATAGTAAAATGACCAATCTAAATCCAATATGGCGGACTAGTTATTTTTTTGTGTACTCCCATGATATAGATATCAAATGAAAGGGTTTGCTGAGAAGAATACGAAAAATAAAATGACCACTCTAAATCCAATATGGCGGACCGCCCAATATGGCGGACTAGTTATTTTTTAAGCACTCCCATAATGTGGGTATCAAATGAAAGGGTTTGCTAAGAAGAATACGAATAAACTGACGTCTGCGTTCAACCCTTCGAGGAGATGTTGTACTACCATCCGGCTAAACAGTAAGACTTAGTGGGGTCGTGTCTTAACTAATATCAACCTATACCTTAGACAAATTCTGGCGGCGGTGAAAAAATTCAAAATGGCGAAAAACAAGATCGCCGCCATACCAATTTTAAAGAGTTATAACTTGGTATAGGTTAGGGTATGAACAGGTTGAGAAACATTTGGATACAAAAACACGAACTACAACTAAAAAATTAAAAATAAAATAATAATAAAAAAAATTTAAAAACAGGTTTTTATTTAAATGCTCTAAAAAGAAGAAAATAAACTTTAAATTAAATCAAACCCATCAATTTATTACATTACACAATTTATATGATATAAAAGCTTGTCACGAGATTTACTTGTGTAGATAAACAAGAATGTAATAATTATGTAACTTGATCTTGACATAAGAAAATATAAGAAAAAAGTGTGTATTTTATTATAAATTAGGTAAATACATCTACACAAGTAAATCTCGTGACAAGCTTTTATATCATAAAATTGTGTAATGTAATAAATTGATGGGTTTGATTCAATTTAAAGTTTATTTTCTTCTTTTAGAGCATTTAAATAAAAGCTTGTTTTTAAAAAAATTTTTTATTATAAATTTATTTTCACACAAGACGCTCAACGTATTGAATGTGTTATCTATATAATAATACAGTCATTTGGTTCGAAAAAAAGAGTCACCTCGAAATTTGTCCGGGAGTTTTGAAAATTGGTAATTTTATAGAATTCAATGTGCTCTTTCCGAATTTCAACTTTACCACCTCATATCTTTGCCGCTCGCGCCGCCATATTGGAAAAATGGCGCCTAATAGAAGTTTTTTGACAATATCTCCTTTCCGACTCATTTTACGATAAAAACATTTATATACAAAATTAAACTAGAGAGAATTTCCTGTATTAACATTTTTTACAATTTTTGTATTAACATTTTTTTTGTAAAATCAATACTTTTGGCGTACGAGCGCCGCAAACTATTATTCATCTACACCACCACGTGTTTTTCGGTAAAGTTAAGTTTACGTTTAGGTTTAAAGTTCAAGTAAATTCAATATTGCGTCGCTACCACCAACAGAAGCAGGAGCACGACAACATTCATTCCGAACCTATCACCACGTTCAGCAGTAGTATGGGAATGAACAAAATGCAGAGCAATGGGGATGGAATAGAAACAAAAATGAGCTAATTCCTGTTACGACACGAGCCCCCAGCTCCAAAAACCCTGTTAAAACTTATTTCTTGTAAATGCAAAAAAGGGATGTCAAAAAGCCTGTGGATGCAAAAAAGCTGGGATAAAATGCTTCGTTATATGCACGAATTGTATTGGTGGTTGTGATAAGATAATTCGCCATAATAAGTTCCATCACATGATAGCGATGAGGAGGAAAAAACGGACACTATTTTCGAGCAAACATATGATGGCATCGAAAACGAAGAGAATTGTGATGAGTCTAATAATCCCATCGCAGATGATGCGGATGAAATTTCGGTCTGTGACGTCTCGATTGATACCGAAGACAAACTCGCAACGCCTGGTCCGTCAGGAACAGCAAAGCGAAGAAGATTGCGCTGAATTTCGAAATTGTGCATTACATGTGGATTAGGCCCACAGGGGACACCACGATAAAAAAAAACGCGCAGCTTACTCCACCTCAAGGTGGTGTGGAAATAAGTTTTTTGGCTAAAACGCATTGAAGTATACTTTGCGGCTCTCGTACGCCAAAACTATTGATTTTACAAAAAAAAATTAACAATTTATTTACAAATAAATAAATTGTATGAAATTTGCTCTAGTTTAATTTCGTATATAAATGTTTTTATAAAATGTAAATTGGAGTCGGAAAGGAGATATTGTCAAAAAACTACTATTAGACGCCATTTTTCCAAAATGGCGGCACGAGCGGCAAAGATACGAGGTGGAAAAGTTGAAATTTGTATTCGGATTCGAATGAAATTCATAATACATTGTTGATTACTTTTTTTGATCAACTATCATCTGAAGCCCTCCCTTTCCCTCTCTCAAATTTATAAATTTATTCCATAATCAGACTTATTAATACACATCACTTGCGCGGAATCAAATACGCGCCGATGTGTGATCATGCGCATAGCGTGAAAATCGATCCGTTGCGATAGGTCCTCTTTACTATCTTACAAAATGGAGGTGGTAAAAATTTTCCTCCCACTTACGTCCTACTGCCCATCCAGTTAGTACACAAATCAGTGGGAATAACCCACAATGCTAATACCGAATGCAAAATAAAATTACCTTTTAATTGATATCAAGTCGTTCATATCTGTCTCTGTCTCTTATCGAGAAACAAATCGGTTCTTTTCCTTAGTTCATGAAAAAAGATATTTAAGAAGTAGGGTACAATATTCTGTATTTGCAGTAACGGAGTTATGTGAGGTTTATAATAACGAAGATATGGAACAAACCGCCTTAAATGAAACACCCTATATAGAACCAACACAGTCAGCAATCACTAGAAGTAAGTATGTATATTAAGTGCGCGTGAATAGATATTATGTGCCGTTATCAGTTGTCCCGATTCCTGATCAATTGTCACGACACTTGCAGTTTTTTGTCACAGCCTCTTAGGCTAAAAGGGTAGGCAGCGTATGCCGTATATTTTCAAGTGGATATATCTCAAAAACTGTCAGAGATAAATAACCCCGTACAGTTTTTTTATTACTGTATTTAAAAGACAGGGATAATTTTTAATAACGACTTTTTTTTAAATCTAACTTTGGGGATAACTTGTGTTTTAGAAATGATAAAACGTTACCTACTCCCAAGGGGTCACGTGACTTTCGGTACCTCTCAAATTTGACATTATTTCATAAAAATCGCTTGAAATGGTCCAATTTGTTGGAGTCAAAAAGTGTTACTAAGAAAAGCAAAAATTAAGTGTTGATTCCAAGAAACTTCTTGGACAAAACTTGGACAAAAATAAGAACTTTTGTGGAGTTTCTTGGACACTAGATTCTTTTGTGTACCTATGTTGTTAACGTTACATCAATTGTCTGTACTTGTAGTTTAAGTACAACTCAACAGTTACGTTCCTTATGACTATTTTACACACCAATTTTTTCTCTCAATAAATTGTACAAGTTGATCTTCAATTTATTGAAATACATGTAAAACAGAAATTTCGCACAATTTATTTTCCACAATAAATTGTAGAATTTAGAACTTAATAATAAATTATATATA